>VWZK01000638.1:118798-154486 GCA_013396935.1 Baryphthengus martii
AAAAAAAGCCTAAAAGCTATTCAAAGCTCTTTCAAGTTTGCAGGAAGCCCTCAAGGCTTTATTGTTTCATCCCCATGCCACCCCACAGTGTATTTATTTTCCTCATTGGGTTCCTCACAGACTGCAAGAAGGTAGTCCTTCCATACACAGTAACAAGGAAAAGCTGAGACTGAACTGGCCGCAAATGTCCAGATGATAGCAAAGTAGAAAACTGTCTTCCTCTGTGCTCACAGAGACTATACAAATATCTATCGCATGATCATAGATACGACCTTTCCAGCTCTCTGCTGTCTGACTTCAGCTACTTATACATTTGATTGACAGGAAAGTTAACTGTCCATAAGCAAACTGAGTGGAGCTCTATGGGTGCAGGCTGCACAGAGGTTACTGGACATGCACAAGAAGTTGTCTTTTATCGGAAACTCTGTATTCTGACTGGATGTGGCAGCTTGGATTCTCTAACCAGACGGTGACAACTTCCTGGGCTAAGTAATGCTCTTGATCATATCGCAGTTGCTTTGAGCTAGCTTTTGCATCTAATATTGCATCAGAATACTGCAGTGATAATTCTACTGAAAAATCAAAAAATCAAACCAACAGCACTTTATTGTAGATAGCTTCTTGTAGACCTTGACTGCAATACACTCTTTATTTATATATATTGGATAAAAATGAAGTAAACAGAGTTTAAAATGCACAGTGGCAATACTCTGTGAAACTCAGACTTAATCTAGTACTGCAAACATACAATAAATGTATGGAAAGAATTCCATTGCTACTTGGTAGGGTTTGTTATATTTTAAAATATTTAAACAACTGCATTATGTCTGTTTATAAGTTTTTCCACACAAAAAAAAAAAAAGTGCCCACAAAAAAATAGAGATTTCAGAAAGCTTCTGCGCACCAAAGCCTCAAAAGATGAGAATTTACTGAAAAATAACACAGTGCCTTTTTATTATCCTGATATTGAAATGGTCTATCTCATTCACCTGGCTTTTTCTTCATATGAAGTTCAGACACTAAAGGCAAGCAGAAATGATAGATGAAACTTTGGAAAAAAAAACAAACTGGAAAAAACTCAGTGAAGCAACCCAAAACATTCCAATATCTTGAATTATTGAAAATAGTAACTTTTGGCTATCTTTCTAGCTGATGGATAGAAACAGACTCTTCAAAGAGTTATTCATCTTTTCTTAAAATAAACAACAAAAATATGCCTGTGAACATAACCCTAAAAATATCTCAATATACTTTAGGGAACATCTAGGGTGACCAACTCTGAAGCAAATGTATCTGCTATGGCCTTCTAAAATTAGGGAAGATAAATACTATCCTAATTTTATGGGGTGTTTTACATCTAAGCATAGTCTACATGCATTTAAAGGGAAGTTTCACAATGGAAAGCAACAAGGAAACCAGGAGAAAACTAAAGTGGAATTAGATTGGACGTCTGCTTTACAGCACAGAATCAATAACACAAACTTTGAGGTTGGAAGGCATCTCTGGAGACTGCCTACACAGGGGTAGCTACAGCAGTGCTCAGGGCCATGTTCAGTCAGGTTTCAAGCATCTGCAAGGATGGAGACTCCTGAACAACTTGTCCCAGTTCATATAATAGTCATTTGCATCAGGGGATCAAAATAAGACAAGATAGGATACAGAACAATGCCTTGTCCTGCAGGGAAAGGAGTTAGAGATTCCCCAAAAGTACTGAGTATGGAAAAATGTGAGAAGTTGTCTAACATAGCCTTTATTTTTACTGAGAAATTATAGGTTTTGTCACATAATGAGTCTGGGTTTTTTGTCAGACATAACAGTCATGAAATCAGTATATACTTATCATTCATATTTAAAATAGAAAAGGCCTATTCTGATATTATTTAATGCATATGCAGCCTAGTCAACTCTGAATTGCTTTCTGATTAACATATTTTATTACACATCCTAAGACTTAATTTTAAGCACAGACCGAAAAAAACGGGAGACTTACAGTTTTAAGAGTGAAAACTTTTATGGTGAAAGCACCAGAATATTAGGCTAGTCTTACAGGTCCCTTTTGATACAAAGAGGTTTGTTTCCTTCTCCTGTGGCTGATGCATACTTCCCAGAGCATTTATCTTGGGATAAGGATGGGTGACTGACTTTTGATTGCTGATAAATCCCCTGGTATGCCTTGGTCTTGGGGCACCACTTCAAGCTGGAGAGTGTGCCACGCAACAGAAGAGGCCACAGAGCACCCTGGGTTCAAGCAGATAATAAGGGAGATGCCTACCTCCTAAGCAAGTATTAAATAATGTTAAAAATAAAAGTTCTTTGATTTTTTTTTTTCCATTTTAAAATTTTAGCAGTACAATCTCTGTCACCACCACTAGATCGTTCCCTAATTAAGGACCAAACCAGTTGAGGAACTGGCCCTTAGTGAGCAGCCTCACATTGTAACCAAATGCACCATCTGAATACAGAAAGCACACAGATCAGAACTATACTAAACTTATAAATTCCTTTTCTGAAATGAAAAATAACCTATATTGTGTGCCCTTCAAAGAGTTTCCATTTAGAAGTCTTTAATTTTATCACCCCTAACATTCTTCCCTCCTTTTCCTGAGCTTTATTTGTAAATATGTTCTTAATTTTAGGAAAAAAACCATTGCCATACATAAGTTACACAACCTATTGAAATCACAGCTGTTCCAACAGGGAAACATTGGAGTTTCTATGAGTATGAGGCAAGATTATGCATGTCCACACTAAATTCCCCTTTTACACATTAGAACTGATTTACAAACCTTTTTTAATATGTCCATTTTATTGCCAAAGTGAACCAAAATGTAAAAAGTTAAATAGAGAAGAGAGGCTGAAACAGAGTGGGGTCTGCATACCAGAGCAGTCATAAATTTTTCAACATGTGGCTTCAAATGTATCCATAACTGTTTTACAATCATATTTTAAAAGATGTTTTTATTTAATGTTTCTCTTCAAGCTTACTTCATTTTAAAAATTTCTACAGAGTATTGTGTTTAATTTCCTGACCCAATTATAATTTGCAACTAAGGTATGAAACACCATGTCTTAAGATATTATAAAAAAGGAATTCGTTTTCCTCCCGGTTCTTTTTGTTTTAATTCTAGTAATAGTTGCTTCCTGACAGAATAAAGAAACCAACTAGTTTGCATCCAGATACTGTTTTAGGAGCAGTTATTCATAATTCCAGGAACACTGTAAGCTGTGCAGATTTTTGGATGGGGATCAGCCCAGATTTTCTCCAGTTTTGCTTCTTGAAATGCTCTGTATTGGACAGATCCGCTCTTCTGACAGCTACTTCTATGGGTCTCACTTAGATTTAGTCAATGCATCTTCTAGAATAATTGTTGTTTATTAAGTAAACCGTGCATTGACAACTATCTGTGCTTTTTTTTTTTTTTCTGATTCACATATCGCAGCACTAACTTTATTTTAACTGATGCTTTGCTTCAGCTACCTTTGTTTTCTGTTGTACGTCTCATCCATCCAGTCATTTTCCTTTTCCCCTTTTCCTTCTCTTGGCATCAGTGTAATCATGACCCAAAGCTGCCATTCCAGATCCATCCTCTCTTTCTAATTCTTCTCTGTTCTCTCCCTAAGTCCTTTAAGTCTCAGACCCAACTTTGCTCAAGCAGCTTTGCAGTGACTTAACATCCAGGTCCTCTGGTAATGACCACACGCCACTCTGCCATGCCCTGTACAAATACAAAACAAAAAGACTGCAAGTCCTAGAGAACGTATAGCAGGGCTTCATCTTACTTTAGGGCAAAGATCAGCACAGATAAATGGGGGAGTAAAGGAACCAGTAAGGCAATCTGGTGATGAGATGCAGTAGACTCAGCATAACCTCAAGGTGTTATCAAGCTTGCTGTAGACAACCTGGCAAAGCATGTTCTTATTGAGAGATTTAGAAATGCAGACTTCCCTAAATAACTACAATAATAATAAACAAAGATAAAATTATAAATGGTGCATAAGAATGCTCTAAGCATATAGAAGATAAAGAAAGAAATGTGGGATGAAGGCAAAAATATCCAAGGCAACATTTAGTTTTATCCATGTTAATTTTTACTTTTCTTAAGATAGATCATTGTAATCACTTTTTGTTATAGTTTTCCTGTTGCTTTCTGCTCTCTGCTCTTCTAATGAATATCCTTTCTACCAGGATGACAGCCTATCACTTGCAACTGAAAGATCAAAGCATCTGTTTGCACATAGAACTCCCTTCAGCTGAAAAATAATTTCATACCAGTTCAAGTTTCTTCTTATGTAGATACAAATGCAAAATTGTAGCCTTAGATTATAGACTGTTTCTGGCAGGGATCACATTTCTGTGATTCTATGAAGTGCAGAAGACACTTTGGACAACTGAAAAATCTTTTGCAATCAAGAGAAAAATTCACATTGGAGACAGTATTTAAAGACTGCAAGCCAGTAGCGTGGTGGTAAGGTGAGTGAGAAGGAAAAAATCTATTTTATTTTTAAGAGCAATAACAACCTCCAAGTCAATAATTTCCTGGCAGTTAATGACCGGATAGATTAAGATCTCCTCCAGATGGCCATTAACTGCCAGGAAATAGCCAACTTGTTGGCCATTAGTGCTTAAAGCACCGTTTGGATACTGCTCTTCATTAGTCACATTCATATGATGTTACTACGCACTAAGGATATGAGTGCCGTAGAAAACCTTAGTTTGAAAAGGGAACTGAACAAAACAAAAACAGCACTAAAATAGATGGATGGTTTCACTTATGCAGGGCAGTATTGCTGCAAGAACGGTAAGAATGTGATGCTTGTGGAAATCACTGTCAGCAATGTAAGGCTTCACACGCTAATCCACTTATGTACCTTCTCTTATGTCCTGAAGAGACCACCCCAAGGGGTGAAAGGTTAGCCTCCGTGCCAAATCAACTGATGGTTTCCTTGTTAAGATGTCAAAAAAAGTATGCGACTGTGGAGATTAGGTTACTTGACCAGTATTAACAGGACTAAGACAAAAATTCCAAAGCGTAGAAAGCACAACCATTTAGGCTTAGGGTACACACACATACGTACGCTAGCGTATTCAAAGAGAGACTAACATTTCTTCCAAGCAATCTCTAAACACTATAGTTCACTATAGGTGATAGATAGTTTATATATACTATACTATGCTTTATATGTACTATACTACAGTTCCTATATAGTTTACTACAGAACTACAGTTTTTTGGATCATGTGCTGTATATACATATGACTACTCCTAGCTATTGATAAAAAATATGTGTAGTAAGACAAACGCATGAACATAAAATTAATTTGAGCCTTATTTATCATCAAATCTCCAAAGTTAAAGCTAGATCATTAATCTATCTTTGAAAAGATTTTTTTTTCTGTTTCTTTTTATGTATGTGAACAAACATGAATAACTATGAACTGAGAAGAGAACAATATGTAAAGTTATGAGTAAAATAATTGCGGAAAAAATAAGCTGTTAATGTCACCAGTGCAAAATAACTAAAGGGCAGCGGAATAAAGGTGTACTGTCTTCAAAAGAACAATGAGTGCCCCTAGATTTTTATTAGTTTTACTGGTTTCAGCAAATACAAATACTCCTGCTTAGTCATCAACCAATCCTTTTCCAAAAGAGACAGCAATGACAGTCTCACAGAATCTTTGCCAACTTTAGATAGCAATTTTGAAACATATTTTACACAAAGGGCATATTAAGCCTTACCTTGGAAAGATAAAGCTAGTGAGGAACTCACAAATTTTTCTACAAAATTAAACGTCACTGATCGCTCACTTGGTGCTGGCACATCAAGGCTTTCCCACTTTTCCCACAAAGCTGACACTACAGCCAAGATTACCCATTTTGAGAGATCTGCTACATAATCCTGTGAGAGCTAAAAATTAATGTAAGACTCAGATATGCTGTAGAGAAGCTGCCAGCAATGTCTTCTTACCAAGATCCTGCACACCATATATTGAATTTTCCCTGAGCTTTGTGTCCTGAATACGCTAAAACTTCTTTCCACAAGAAGCTGCAGACACGTTAAAGGTTTGGAGAGGGGTTGTTTGAGTGGATAAAAGCTGTTTTCTTGAAAAAGAGACGATAATTTTTTAATTACTTTTTTCTTTGTTTTCCACATTATTTTAGTACATTAAGTTATATTTGTAATACGTTTGCTGAGGTCTTCATAGGGGGAGATGCAATTCAAAATGAACCAATGCATTAAAAAAAAAATTTGAGGGTAATGGAACGACTATCTCCCAAAATGCCAAAGATTCTCAGGTGCTTTCTGAAACACAGAAAAAGACAGAAAAAAATTCCCCACAAAGGAATAATCCTAAAAGTGCCTGAAAAGAGATGGTTTATAAGGGAGGAGTGAAGAAATCTTTAGGAATGTGAACATGTGGAAATTAGTAATTCTGGATACAACTATGGTGAGCTCTTAAACTAATCCATCAACTAACACGGAAGACTGTTGAAAGCATACATGATCAACTGGGGCTGGCAAGCAGGCTGGTTAGTCACTAATAATAACAGCTTAATATAACTTCTGTCAATCTGCCTATCTTCACAGACAACCTGAAAAAAACCCATAGTTCAACCACAAGTGTGCTATTGTAGCCCAGTGGTGTAGTAACTTCAAAAAAGCATTTGATTGACACCACTCCTTGGTGGACATTGGAACTCGGATTCCCTCTTTAATGCACGTAGAGAGGTTTCCCTTAGCACATGAGAGAGAATCCTGGATGACATGCTTAGGGCAAAATGGGACAGTTGGAGAGGGCAGGATTTTTTTCTAATCCATGCACTCTGCATTGGTATGTTAATAACAAAATAATTTCAAACAACCGTCTCAGAACAGGCTTCTGAATGCCCTCTATAGAAATGACTTACCGTGCCAGACATACCACAAAATTTTTCATCTAGTTGCTTATTCTAGTGATTTATATGCTTTTCTTCTGTATGTGTCCTGCTAGGCCTGTTCTGGTGAGCAATCAGCTGGTTTACTCACTACTTGATTACCTCATCCCTTTTTTAGCAAACAAGAGTCCCTGCCAATTATAGGGTACAGATGTCCTCCAGAGTTCCGCGCCAAAGAAGAAGAAAATGCTCCTTTGCGCACAGGCAAGAGCAATGCTAGAAACTTAATTTTTGCGATGAAGAATCATGACTTAGTTTACAACTCTGAACACATTAGATGTAACACAATCAAGCTGTATCTGAATGCCACCTGGTTTGGCCAGGCACTATACACAGAATTTTCTTTTCATCCGTTGATGGCAAAATACCTACTGACTTCAGAAGGGACAGATTCTCACTCCAAATTTTTTCAGATTAAGTGATTTGTATCACTAGGAATGCTAATATGGGGAAAATTCCGACAATTGTATTTTCCCAGTTGATTTTATTGACAGTGTCATAAAATATTGATTTGTGTGTACTATCACTTTGTGGTTGAGTATCTGTTTAAGGAAGCCTATGTGAGGATATTTTACAAAATAGCAAACTGCCCTGATAGTGCAATAAGAGCATGGTTCTGAAGAGAGCACTGTGGATAGCAAATTGTGAGATTGCTCTCTATATTCAGCCCTTCTGTCAATTTATCTGTCTGGGTAGACACTTCCTTATCTATTAACAGACCTAATAATTGGTCTAGTGTCCCTAATTTTCCCCCTATTTTGTGATATCTTCCAAGCATTTTTCCCCATTACTGGCAGAAGATATGTGAAAAACAAACAAACGGTAAAAGAAAAAGAGAAGGTTTCCCCCTTTTTTTACTAGGGAGGAGAAAAAAAAAAACAAGAGAAAAAAAACCAAACCTACCACATGGACCCACTACATTCTTGCCAGAAGGCAGTAAATGTCAACACCGTAGTATACTTCCTACTTTGAGAATGAACCAGTTTAATTCAGAACTATTAAACTTCACAGCAGTGGTAACCCCTTCCTGTGTGTTGTCTTTCTGTTGGGCCAGTCTCTTAAATCATTCAACACTGCTGCCTGCTAGAGATTGAAGAAACTACCCCTGCGGTCGAATTTCTGCAGTCAGCCTATGCTTTGATCAGACCCTTCCTTCTTTCCCCAAGGATGAGTTAACCTCATAAAAATGCATATCCTGACCAAATGTTTGTTTTCTCTCATTTATTCCTTCCTTAATATTAATAACAAGATCACTGAACAAACAAACTACTCAGCCTGGGTATAAATACCCACCCTTCAATGGCCATTTGTCAAAGGTGATCAAGGCCATCCCACAATTCATACTCTACTTGTAGGCTGGGCAACTGCTTTTTTTCTTGCCTTGGTTCAAAGACATCTATTGAGAACAATCATCTGGTCTAGGAGAGAGAGCAGGGACATGAAATCTGAACAGTATGACCAGACATAGTTCTGAGTTGTGGTGTTTTTTAAATCTAGCTACAAATTCTTCTGTGCTCTGCTTGGTATGGATGGTAAGTCCTTATTGGGAATGTCTGTTTGTAACTGCAACTATCTACCACTAAAGCTTTTGTTCAACACCACCTGAATTTAGATCTGGTAGTGCAGACTCCTACACATATCTGTACCTCACTCATCAACATCTAGGGGATTGTGGAGCAAGATGGGGAAGGATCATCTATAAAAGGACTTGGTTCAAACTCATGCCCTTATACTCTATTTTATAATACAGTACTGTAGATGAAGTTGCATGGACCATGGCCATCTGAGAGGTAGGAAGACAAAGTGCTTTTTCTTAAAGTTATAGAATCACAGAATCATTTTGGTTGAAGGAGACCTTTAAGGTCATCAAGTCCAACAATAAAGGCAGCACTGCTAAGTCTACCACTAAACCATGTCCTTCAACACCCCATCTACATATCTTTTAAATCCTTCCAGGGACAGTGACTCTACAACTTCCCAAAACAGCCTGTTCCCATGCTTTTTAACCTTTTCAGTGAAGAATTTTTTCCTAATATTCAACCTAAACCTCCTCTGGTGCAAACTCCAAGTGTCCTATCGCTTGCTACTTGTAAGAATGATGAATCCCCACCTCTCTACAACCTCCTTTCAGGTAGTTGTAGGGGTACGGTCTGCTCTGAGTCTCTCTTTCTCCAGGCTAAATGATCCTAGTTCCTTCAGCTGCTCCTTACAAGACTTATGCTACAGACCCTTCGCCAGCTTTGTTGCCCTTCTTTGGACACACTCCAGCACCTCCGTGTCCTTGTAGTGAGGGGCCCAAAACTGAACGTAGTATTCAAGGTGTGGCCTCACCAGTGCCAAGTACAGGGCGATGATCACTGCCCTCATCCTGCTGGCCACACTATTTCTGATACAAGCCAGGATTCTTTGGCCTTCTTGGCCACCTGAGCAATTCCTTTTCTGCTGAAAAGGTGCTACATTTACCACACTTTTTTTCCATTGCCAAGCCTAACACTCTAGATGGTCAGCTGAGATAACAGATCTCTCTTACTTAATAAGAGAAAGCAAATCCCTTGCAATCAAGTCAGCATCTCTACTGCTCTTCTCTTTGATATGACATGCACATCTTTCATAAAATTCTAGCAACATGTGCTGACACCTGCATTCGCTAGTATAAAGTAAGCAGGGATGTAGAGACCAAAGTTTCAGGTGCCTCCTCAGACTTTCTGTTGCACAACCAAATAATCTAGTAGACAGTACAGGAGACAGTCCCTAAGTGTTCAACATGCTGTAGCTGCACACAGGCACTGTCCTCTCATGAAAGACCAAGATGTAACGAACCTTATCACTGCCTTGAAAAAAAACAAGGACTATAAAAGCCAAGATACAAGGCAAACGTAATGCAGCCAAATTCATGTTACCTTTACAGCCTTGTCCACTCTTATTTCCTCACTACTTATATCCCTGAAGGATCTCTAACACAGATCTCATGCTTTCTTTTGTATTTAGGAATTTAAATTTGAACTGGCTCTGTCCATGATGCTGTTCTCTGAGGGTTTTTTTGGTGGGTACATAGATGTCTCAGTCACAGCAAGTAAGGTACCAACATTATCCAGCCACTATCACAACTGGAAATGTGCTGCCAGCTTAAACAAAAAGATCAAGAGGACTTACGGATAATGGGAAGTGTCACAGCTGCAGAACAATGAAAATGTGCTTAATCATTGCACATAAGACAACTCATAAAAAACTCAAAAGCATATGATTACAGTGTTAGATACAGAAGTGTTATTTCAAAATGAATTGATCTGCTCATAAAACCACGGAGCCTTATATCTTTGCATAGCAGATAAACAGGCATAAAAAGGAAGGAGCTACATATGACTGCCTTACGTCTTGCAACTAGGGTGCCTGGAATGCACTTATGTCAGAAGTAATGCGATGTTCAATTTTAGGGTGTTATTAACTAGTTATGATTAGTTAATAAGCATTAGTTCAGTCCTTCCATGGAAACAACAGTCTAAATTGCAATGGTCTTATCAAATATGAAATATGCAAAAAGCCTTGTGCACTTTCATAAACTAAATCAAAGCAACAACTATCTTCTGGCAAAGAAAGTTTCCCATGGCACGCACTTATACTGAAAATCTGGCTCTATTCTGTCGGTAACAAATAGTTGACTCTTATCTTGATTTGCTGAATTGTTTTTGATCTCCAGAACACATCTCTGTGGCCTGTGAAATACTGGCACAGCAGTCAGAAAGCAGTAAGATTTTATTTTGGATGGAGAAAATAGCATCAAAAGTTTGACTTTAAATAAAAATCAAGTAATATAAGCCCTTATGTTAATATATGCCCGGGACCTGGCATCACTGTCTGCAGAAGGGAAGGACCTGGAGAAGGCAATGTTCTTCTTGGTAACGAGACTTTCTTTAAGCTTATTTTTCGCAGCGTTCAATAAATTCATGAAGAAAGGGAGTTCCCAAGCTTCACCTGTTCATTTGTCCATCCTCATGAGAAATATTTTTAATTATGTTCATAGTCGTGGCAACAGCACATGCAATTTTGTGTTCGAGGCCTGTGAAACTGTGTGGGGACAATATTCCTAGCCATATCTCACACTCACATGAAGGAGATGGTGGCAGAACCAGCAGCCCCTCCAGGCCTTGCACCATTCACTAGCATAGGAAGAGGCATTTGGGTAGCACTTTGAAGTGTTATCTGTCATACCACCACTAGGTATACCTAATGTGGAAAGTGACCTGTAGAAAGGTATATCCTGAACATAAGAAATGAGAGCCTTCCTGTTCTCTCTATTCCAGTATAGCACAAGGTAAAACAGGCAACTAAAGCTCCTCCTCTCTAATAACATCAGGAAGTAGTTTCATTTGATCAAAACCAGCCGTATAAAATGCAGACATCTGTACCTAAGCTACTTCTTGAGGTCAGCAGGCCTGATTCAGCTTGAGCTAAAGTGGAAATCTAAATTCCCCCCCCAAATCCTTATCTTCTCCAGTGACAACTGAGACCTTTAAAATCAGGTGAAATAAGTCCACTCTCTGCGTTTCAAAAAAATCCTGTCATACATAATTCAAGCCCAGAGTACTCATGTTCAACATCTGTCTCTGATCTTTGAAACTCCGGTTACATCGTTTTCTTCCCCTTTCTGTAAATATATGCTTGCTCCTTCTGGCAAGGGGAACCATAAATCTCCCCTGACTCTCTATTCTTGCATATTTGCAGTAGTTCACACAGACAGAGTGTATTTAGACAAATGGCAGAAGGAAAACACTTCGGCATGCATCTAAGTAGAAGCCTGGGCTACGAACAGTGTTTCTACTGTATTACTCTGTGAGTTCCTGATGCTGCACATCTTGAACTCAGCTGCACCTTCTGTCTTTCAGCACTACATTCATTGTTTCTTCGTGACTGCTTTCTGTCAAAAATACAAGATTAGTGGATGAAAAGAATGCAGCAAATACCACCCTTGAATTATAACAATCTGACTTACAAAATCTCACTTGTACAATTAATGTGAGCCAGCTAGCGTGAAAACAGTCACGTGAACTGAAAAACTCTGTGAACATAAGCAAAGGGTAATGATAAATAGCTAAGTACAAAGGTCAGGGAGGACAGCTAATGGAAGATTTAGGGATCAATGTAAATCTGGTTTTATTTAAAGTATACATTTAGGATCAGGAAAAGTAAGGGAATACCACATAAATGTAATTTTCAGATGTTACTAAACCGGAAGGAATGTCAACCACCAGAAGGAAGATACCATGCAAAGTCTTTGATCAGAAGCAGAGAGTGAGAGCTTGGTGGAATCATATCTGGAAAAAATATACATCTTGGGGAAAGGAAGTAATCTGAAAAACTGATACATACACTAGGAAGAAGGAGACATAGTAACAGCGGTACTGAATGGCACAAAAAAGTAATAGGAATAGCAAAGTAGAGAGACTTTAATTACAGTGTGGTACCCAGGATGACTCAAGATGCAATTTGGATTTCCATATGCAGAGAGGTCCCTTAGTGTGGATCACACACATACATGATGCACTGAACTGGGACGCTTCTGGAGCACTGAGGAGCTGGGAAAGGCAGACAAGCCAAGGAGATGGTGGTTTCTTGAGGTTCCTTTCCTTTCACACCCATCAGCATGAACAGCATCATGCATGTTCTGTCACTGAATGAGGCAACAGCCATGAGGATTTATGGCCCCACTGTAAGCATAAGGCTTCTATTGGCTGTACACTGTCATCATTTCTGGACCTCAGCTTTCTAGTGCTGCACATCAGAGCATTCAGGGGGAAAAAAAAAAAAATCTCTGAAAAATGAGATTGTACTGGGAGAAAGAACATGGTCCTAAAACTGTTAAAGCTTTGTAAATGTAACATCGGAAGAAATACTAGCATTTGCTAGCAGGAGATAAGCCATTTTGGTGTTAATTCTCATGGTATTCATGGCTTTTTCATGCTTCAGGTCCTCAAATACAGTTATGCAGCAGTCTCTGATTTTTTTATTTCTTTTTAAAGTAAACTGTCACTAATTGATGGGCCTTTAAGAAATTACAGCCTAGATTTGAAAAAGGCCAGATCCTTTCTTAACTATCTCTCTGTGCAATCTCACCCTCTATCCTGTACGAGTTCTCTAAGTACAAGGTGTCCACAACCAGCATGGCAGGTGTGAGCGAATATGAGGCCAGATCCTGGATTTAGTCCACATGGGCATCTTGGGTGCCAGCCACTGGGTGGAAATGGTGAATATCTTGAACTCTGGCTGCTGGTGGCCCCGGTGCTGGAAATCAGAAAAGAGCAGCTGCATTTGTCGGCCTAGGATGGAGACTACCATGGTCTCTGGGTTAGGGCTCCGGTGCTTGGGCAGGAAGAATCCCCTGGCCTCAGACATGCTTGAGGTGTGATTGTTTTTAATATCCCTTAAAAGAAACTATGTAAAAGTATTAGGGTTATAGAATATTAGAAATTCCTTGACACATAAGGCATGCAAACAGAAGTGGTGAATCCCATAACACTCGGGCTTGTCAGATTCATGAATCAAGATACTTCTTTGTCTCTGACCTCCTGTTATAGGACACTAGTCATGTAGATACTGATGGGTCTAGCATGGCCTTTCAAGACTTGCTCTTGTGGGAGATACAGCTATAATGGCTCATGACTGAAATGTAAGGCCAGAGAACATCCTTAAAGCATTACTTAGCTCACGCTCCATGCTAGGATTTTACCTGAAAAATGGCTGTGCTTTAAGGGAAACCTGGAACACCGAATTTGTCCCTTGCTGTGTCCAGCATCCAGGTTCTCTGCCCCACGTAAGTTCTCTGGCATTGAACCAACAGCTGAGAGGACAGATGGCAGTGAAAACGAGCTGAAAACACCGTGCAAGAAAAGACAACGCAGAAGTAGTCATGAGCTACTGCGGATTGCTTCAATGACTTGCAAAAAGACAGAAATTTAGGAACAAGCAAGAGTGAGATCTCCACAGTAGGGGTGACAGGATTGGGAAAGAAGTCCTGGAGTAAATTTAGGAGAAGAGACTGGACAGGTAAACGTAATTCAATACCTTGAGAAACAGACAGAAGGATGAATAGAAACAAGCAGATAGACAATAACTTTTGTTTTATATTTTCAATAAGCCAAGACTGAAGTTTAGTCTTAATTTGAAAAAGGGGCTGCATGTGATGTATTTAAATACCTCGTGGACACAGCAGAAGCAGACACAGAGACAGGTGGCGAGAGTTCACAGAAGTGGAGCCTGCTTCAGCTTCATAAACTTTAAGACTGTATTTGACATGATTTTCAAAGCCATGAAAATGTACAGAACCATCTGCAAAGTACGCTTGCACCTGAGGCTTCTGTCAGAAATCTTCAATCTTAGAGATAAAATCCATTATTAAAGCATTTTACAATCCACATTGAATTGATCTCATCACTATTTTCTTTAGGGAGAAACTGCTTCATCTAGAAGTGAGTGATCTAGGAAATACCTGAATGCATACAATCAGTTATTTCTCAGGAATTTCTCAGTGGAGACAGATGGCATGTGAGGCCAAAGCGATTCAGACAGACATCTGGGGTTTGCACTGCTCTAATCTTTGCTGATGAGATGAGCTCTGATTTTTGGTTTGCTGTGATATGGTCTGGCAAAGAGCAATATACTAACAGAAACACCAAATGCTAGGCATTACATACTCATATATAAATGCCCATAAAACAAAAGGACTCAAATATTCTGTCTTGAACTGTTTCAGAGATCATTTTAAATAAATGCATGTGAAAATGATGCAATATGTAGAGACATAGGGAAAAAGAACTATTAAATCAATCCGCCTAACAGCTATCCAACTGGCCAGCACCTTCTTTTCAAGTGTCAACAAGCATTAGGTACTTCAGAGGAAAAGTAAGAAATCCCACATCAAACAGATTAAGTATCTTTCTGTTTTCTAACAGAGACCGTCTCAAACCCAGAAGGATGTGGTTTAATAGCAATTTGATTTTTTAATATTTTTTTAAACCAAAAACCACCACAACCCTGAAAGTTTCTATCAACCCTGTAATTCCGTCAAATAGTTCATGAATCTCAGCATCAGCAACCTCCAATGTCATGAGTTCCAATGCCTTAATAACGGGTTTTTGTCAAAAAAGCGTTAGCTTTCACTGGTCTTCAATTTGCAAACATCACATTTGCACTGAATGTCCTCTTCTTGTCTCTTAACATCAGAAAAACAAGTGTTCCTGGATCTCCTTAAGTGTAATACTCTTTTTGGAAGAAAAAACAATAAATAGTTCTCACTATTCATTCACTTCTAATAGTTCTGTATATCGTTTGTTAATCCTCTCTCTATAAAAAATTCCCAGAATACATTTAATTTTTTTTTAACTTCCTTCTGTTGAAATGGAATGAGACATTCACTGTTACATCTAGGAGTTACCTGTGGTACTAAACAACAACCAAAAGTTCTACCTGCACAGTTTCCTTTAAAAAAAAATAATATGACAATATTGATAAAAATAATCATCAATTAATTTGCAGTTTAAACATAGCGGGGTTTTGTGTCCCATGATACTACCGTAAACATAGATCATTCAGGGACAGGCCCAGCAGCTGGATTTTCATTTTCGTAAGAACAGAGGTTTAGCCCGCAAGCACTCATTTAACTAGCATTCTAGATGTAGCCATAGACCCTGATCCTGTAATGTGTTCTTTTAGCTACCATTTGTCTATTCCCACAAATAAAGAGGTGATCATTATATACTCACTACATCTTTGCTAGAAGACACTTAGCTATCTATCATTTTAAGTCTGACTAGTTGGATTTGCCTCTGTAGAGAGGAGAGGTCATGAAAAACCTTGGGTTTTAAGCATAAAGCCAGCAACAGCAAAACTTTTCTTGCAAAAAAATTACAGGCATGGATTGAAGTAATTCCTGGGGGACTGTCCATTCCTAAAATCCTGGTCCTTTCTAAATATCTCTTTGTGGTTGAGTCTTCTGTGATTAAAGCAATCTTCCCTAATTATCTACTAGTAACATAGACAACATCAAATACTTTCTCTAGTCAGCTTGCTTACTTCTAAAGGCATACTTTCTGTAAGAAATTCAATCACAGCACTTCATGTGACCTGTATATTTGCAAGCCTGAGCCTTTTTATACACTCTGCTGAGGTTTTAAAGTTAAGAGCCATGTAACTCCAACCACCGCACCTTGGCAAAAAAAGAAGTACTTAGTGTGATCAGCACTGTACAGCATCTTGGAGGTGCCTATTTCTTTTCACTGGGAAAAGCTATGATGAGTATAGGCACTGCTTGATAGAGGTAGTAAACAAGTGAAGTCGGAATTAACCAATTCTGTTTGGAATACAGGAAAAAAAATGTATTTGATGCAATCTTGGTAAGGCAGGACATGTGTCAAACAAAAGGTAAAAACTTCCATATCTTGCAATTCCTTTGTACACAGAGGAATTTCTAGTTGCAGCGCCTTCTGCTTGCAGAATGATGTGCATTGATCCTGTAAGCACTTTTCTTAGGCAAGTTCATTGTATGGCACGAGCTCTATGCTGTGAAACAATGCTCTATATTTCTGAGTTTCTGGTTTCAGTGATGGCATTCACATGTTGTTGACTTGATATGAACCAGCTAGACTTCAGAATAAAGGTGTGTGTTGGGAGAGTAATAGAAAGAGGTCTACAGGACAAATAGAATACAAATACAGCAAGACTTTGTGAAAGATGACTCATTCATAAAATAAATGCCTCCAATAGGATTTCTAACACTTCCTCTAAAGCTACTCCTCAGAAATCACTTCTATCATCCATAACACTCTTAACATCCAGTAAAAAAAAAAAGCTTGTGTATTTTTTTTCTCTGTGTACACTCTTACTGTGCTTCATAGACTGCTTGGAGAGGAAGAAATTTCCTGTTCCGAGCTATGGTTTGCAACAGAAAAGTTGGATCCCTTCCGATCCACAGTCCCCAGTATACTAGTACACATCAGCCTATCAGAAACAAATCAGAACAGCCAAAAAAAGCTAAACATTCCTGAAACAACTGATGCTTTTAGTTCTCTTCATTTTTCTGTCTGCAATTACAGATGGAACCCATTAACACCCACTTCCTCAGTTAGGAAATGGTTCCTCTGTACACTTTGTACTGCTTCTCAGATGCTCTGGACTCATTTATCCAGACAGTTACGAGTGAATTCTGTCTCCTTTGAAAGTGAATCAAACAGAAGTCAGCTATGGAACAGATAGCTTATGGATAAAGTCATAGATACCAGCAAATAAACCCAGTATAAAATAGATTACCTGAGCCTCAGCATACCATCAAGCTGTGTAGCCCAGCTCTCCTGCCCTAGACGTGAAGCAGCTCATGTGTCCCATGGGCAGAGAAGCCCACATCAGCCTGAAAACACTCTGTAGATGTCCTCTTCTATAGCATTTGCTTGTAAACAGGGTATTGCTAGGTAAGATGGTTGTGGTGCCCTGTTACTTACATGTATACAGTTTATTTCTTTCAACACTGTATTATTCACATCCAGCCTAATGTTAGCTTCCAAAAAAACCGACATGTCAGGTCTACATTACTCCACAAAAGTTTTTGCTGCCTAACTTCCTGTAAAGGCGGTGAAGAAAGAGAATCACTTGGGCAGTTAGTTTATCTGCTCTGAAGAATGTGTAAAGTAGAGGTGCTTCTTTTCCCATTAGTTACACACGATCTCCAGATATTCAGCTGATTTCTGTAGAACCCTATGTGCTTTAGAGGAAACATACAAAACTGACAGGCTTTCTGAGTAACAAAAAGATACAGCCTGGAGACATCATTTATCTGGCTAATACCTCTTATTCATCCTCACTGAACTGAAGGCAGAGTGGTGAGATACAGACAGCTATTAAGGACACAAAAAGTTATCACAGAAAGTTTCATCTTCATGCAGTGGGAAGGAGAAAAACAAAGGATTCATTGGAGGGTGTAATGTGATATTTCCTTACACATGCTGTTTATTTTGCACAGAACCTCTTTTTATTCCTGCAGGCTCTCCCTTCTAAACCCACTGCTTGAGTGGGCACCTGGACTGAAATCCCCTTGGGCTGGGGACTGCCAAATGGACATGTACACCTGAGAGAGACACTTTGATGCTCTTGGCTTGCTACAGAGCTGGCTGTCAGGTTACAAGGAGAAGATGAATGCAGAGGCTAAGGTCGGGTTAGAAGCTGGGAGTGGGAGGTTAGGCTCACCAGTTCCCTGCATGAGCAACTGGAAGTTGCCCTGGAAGCTGCCTTGCAAGCTTTGTTTTTCCTTCTCAAACTTCTGTGACGAAAACATCCTGCTGGTCCAAAATTATGAGTGAAATTAAACAGCTTGACTCATGCACATTCAAAATCTCTCGCCTCAAAGAGAGAAAAGATAGAATTGTTTGTTTTAATCACTCAGAAACAGGAAGTGAAACATGAAGCAAAAACACTTTTCATTATACTTTCATTCTTTTGACACAAGGCACACTTTACTGCTAGAAAATTACTAAGATAGGAAATTACATAGGCGGGTGAACTTAAAAATTTAAAATTTTTTACCATTATGTTTTTTTCCACTTCATACTACACTAGTACTTCACAGGAATTTTTCCAATAAAAGTTCCTATTTGACCAGATATTTGGAAAAAAAATGTGGGTTTTTAAAAATATTTTTAACAAGAAACAAATAAGGTCACTGTCTTTCTTAGGCACATAACTTTCATTAACATAAGCTAAAAGAATGTATTAAGAAAGGAAATCTCTCCTGAGGCTCAGTGAAAAGGAATTTATACTTCTTAAATATACTTAACTTATACATCTTAAATACATCACAGATCTTCTAATCTGGCCATTAATATCATTCTTTACATTGTTTATAAACAGCCTTCATACTTTTTAAGGGGAGCAAACCATGTAAAGAAACATGAAGGTGTATTTGACACCAAGTGGTTGTGTCACAGTCCAGAGGGATGTTGACAGGCGAGTTCAACAAGGGGAAGTGTGAAGTCCTGGGCCTGGGAAGGAAGAACCCCAGGCACCAGTGTGTGCTGGGGACTGACCTGTTGAAAAGCAGCTTTGCACAAAAAGACGTGGGTGTCCTGATGAACAGCAAACAGGTAATGAGCCAGCGATGTGCCCTTGTGGCAAAAACAACCAATGGTATCCCAGGCTGCATTAAAAAAAGCATCATCCACAGGTCAAGAGAGGTGATCCTTCCCCTCTACTCAGCACTGGTGAGACATGTCTGGAGTGCCGGGTGTGCTTCTGGGTTCCTCGGTACAAGGGAGACATAGACAAACTAGAGTGAGTCCAACAAAAGGTGGCAGAGATGATTAAAGGACTGGAGCATCTAATGTAGGAGAAGAGGCTGAGAGATCTGGATCATCCAGCCAAGAGAAGGCTCAAGAGAGATCATATTGATATGTACATATGCCTGATGAAAGCATGTAAAAAAGATCCAAATTATTTTTACTAGTGTGTAGTGATAGGGCAAGAGGCAACAGGCAAAATTAAAAAAATTTAGAAAAAAACCCATAAGTTAAAAAAAAGCCCATAAGTTTAAAAAAAACCAACTCAGTTGGACACAACCCTAGCATCCTGATCTAGGGTGCTAGCCCCTGTGAGCAGGGACTGTGGTCTAAAACGTCTCCAGTGCTGCCTTCCAAATTTACTCATTTTGTCATTTTGTGTTTCTGTAAGGGGTAGAGTACTGCCCTAATATTTATACCAAAAGTATAATGTCAAATGCATCTGGACTTTGCTTAGTGTAAATATTATAGTCATTTTTATCATTACAAGCTGCAGGATCAGCTTACTTATCAGAGGGAAAAATTGCACGTGTCAAATTGAAGTGATTGAGAGCAATGTATCTTAAAGCAGATGAATTGTAATGCTATATCAGTAGACCAGAACCTTTGTTGTTGTGGTACCAGCAGGAAATCGTCTTCCTCTGGGCTTCCTAACAGTCTGTACCATCAGTTCTCACAGCAGAAAAGGACCAAAAAGCTGTCATTTTGTCCCTTTTGGCTTAAAGTGACAATATAAAGGATGTCATGAGAACCAGGCCTCTTTTTGCAGTCTGCTTATTATGCTTCCCTGGCACCCTGCAACCAGTATTGTGCTCTTCCATGCCAGAGGAACACAACCAGGAAAGATCCAGCCAAGATGCAAATTGAAAACCTGTTCTGACACTCAGTCCCTATGGCACAGTCATCCCAGGGTTTAAACTTTGGGGTAGAGACTGAGTTTTAAACAAACAAGAGCAGCATTAAAGCCTTTTTCTCGCCACGTATCTTGACTTGTTTGTTCCTACTACTCTTCCCCGCACTGTTAAACCCATCCCATTAAAAGCAATATATCAACAGGACCCTTTTTTCAGCAAGGCTAGACCACTTCACAAGATGAGCTGTTTCAAAGAAATACTGCTCTCCTTTTTTAAATACTATTTTTAAGGATCTGCACTCTGATGCTAACTAGTCCCTCTCAGACAAGCAATGATAGTAGATTCAAACTATTCGCACAAGTCAGATTTGTGCAGACAAGCCCTGTGCAAAGAAACATTGATGATATTCTTCCCCTAACAACACGTATACATAAGACTGTTTTTCATTCTGAGTGGAGAACCATGTCGTAAATGTGATTTATAGTGTATCATATGAAGGAACAAATGCAAGAAAATGAGGCATTGCAAGAAGTACATCTTGCTAATTAGAAATGACAAGATTGAACCTTTATTGTGTAACTGCAACCCTCAAAATTTATTTATAAAATCCAGAGAATATTTAAAGTATAAGGAAGCTGAAAAAAGAGTTATGTTTCAACTTGTCTACAGATGTATGATAAATAAAGTTCTGCAGCACACAAATCACTTGCATATACCTACCAGCTGTCCCAGTGTTCTAAAGAATTTAACTTTGCCCTTCAGCATCTTTCCTGACATGATGGATGGTATTACACTCTTCTTGAAGGGGTTTGGCGTTACTTCGTTTTTGTTTCATGACAGTGAGGCTTTACCATTTTCTCTGATCTACTCAAATTGATGTATCTAGTGGAGTCCCTCAAGGGTTGGTACTGGGACCAGTACGATTCAATATATTCGTCAACGACCTGGATGAGGAACAGACTGCACTGTCAACAAGTTTGCTGACAACATATAACTGGGAGGAGTAGTTGACATACCAGAAGGCTCTAGATCTTGCCATTCAGCAAGATCTAGAGAGACTGGAGAGTTGGGTGGGTAGAAATTAAATAAAATGTAACAAGGGCAAGTGTAAAGTCTTGCATCTGGGAAGAAACAACCCCATGTATCAGTATAGGTTGGGGACTGACCTGAGGACAGCAGCATAGGGGAAAGGGACCTGGGGGTCCTGGTGGACAGCAGAATGATCATGAGCCAGCAATGTGCCCTTGTGGCGAAGAAGGCAAATGGCATCCTGGAGTGAATTGGAAGGGGTGTGGTTAGTAGGTAGAAAGAGGTTCTCCTCCCCCTCTACTCTGCACTGGTGAGGCCGCATCTGGAAAATTGTGCCCAATTCCAGGCCTCTCAGTTCAAGAAGGACAGGGAATGGCTTGAAAGAGTCCAGCACAGAGCCACAAAGATGATTAAGGGAGTGGAACATCTCCCTTATGAGGAGAGGCTGAGGGAGCTGGGTCGCTTTAGTTTGGAGAAGAGGAGACTGAGGAGTGACCTCACTAATGTTTATAGATATGTAAAGGGTGAGTGTCAGGAGGATGGAGCCGGGCTCTTCTCAGTGATGTCCAATGATAAGACAAGGGGCAATGGGTGCAAGCTGCAGCATAGGAGGTTCCATGTAAGCATAAGGAAAAACTTTTTCACAGTGAGTGTGACAGAGCACTGGTGCAGGCTGCCCAGAGAGCTTGTGGAGTCTCCTCCTCTGGAGACATTCAAAACCCACCTGGATGTGTTCCTGTGTGACCTAATGTAGATGATCCTGCTCTGGCAGGGGGGTTGGACTCGAAGATCTTTCGAGGTTCTTTCCAGCCCCTAACATTCTGTGGTTCTGTGATTCATATCTGCAAGCCATGGGCTAGTTTTTCTGAGTCAGAGATCTCTACATGAAAACCTATCAGTCTCATCCTGTAAAGAAGAAAAGGCTAGCAGATAACAAACAAAAAGCAAATGACAGTCACTGAATTTTAGAACACAGGACCACAGGAGCAGAGTAATGCCACAAAACATTTTGCAACCTAAGAAGGACCCACTGTGAAATACTACAAGGCAAAGTACAGTGTGGTGACATAGAAAACTCATGGTGTTAAAGGCACCATAAGCATCCTACGCTACTTCAACAAGAGAGACCATGTTAGAGGAAGCACGGATGGAGAAAAATAAATACTAGAATTGCATTTTATGGGGCAAACTGATATGGCTGAGGCTTTCACTTGATTTGAAGATAAGTTAGGTAAACAATCACTTCATATCTATTATCTTGATTTTTCTGTGTTGAAATGGTGCGTGGAAAAATACCACTAAAATGTTAATCAGCATTAGAAAATCAAGAAAGCATGACACTTCACTGCTGGCAGAGATTTAAGCATCTCAAGTCTAAAGATACTCAGTAAAGCATGGCATGTTGAGAATTCATCTGGAATGCAAGCATGGTACATTTGTGAGGGCAGAGTACAATACTTTGGCTGACTTCAACGGCTGATTGCAACATAAGACAAAGATGTGGTAACAAAAACATGCAATATTTTTAGGCTGCAGAGTCTTCATCAGTTCACACAAGAAGGCAGACGGAGCCTCTTAAGTATCAAGTACTACTTTATCTCAAGACTCCCTTACCCGTAAATAGCTTGGCTTCAGTTTAGTTGCTTGTCCACATAAATTTTCATAAGCTGTAAGACCTCTAATGGTTAAGTTACCTTGAAGAACAAGGAAAATAACAATAGAACAAGGAAAATAATCACTAATCCAAATACTTTACACTAAAGATAAAAATACACACTCTAATAGAATATGCAGTGTTATAATAGAAAGTTTATTCCACTGCAGCAAACAGCTGAAGTCAATTTGTGTGGTTTCTATACTTAATGTGAAAAATTAAACTTTTCTGTTTGTTCTCTTCATCCTTTTCCTTTCCTTATTTTCTTTTTATTAAGCCTTTCCACATTTTCTGCCTTTTCCATTATTTGAACTTTGTTTTGTTTTATTTTGTTTTGTTTTGTTTCTAAGGCAGGAGAAAGAGCAGAAGAAATAAGCTAGGACATTAAACCTGCACACCACTGGTTTTGTTAAAATGGTAATACAAAACCCCCACATTTCGCTCAGATTGCCCACAATGAGGAAAGCAGGAGGAGAAGCACCATAGCACAAGCCATGGTCAATTTTTCCTGACGTGACATATCTAGGAAAGCACTGCCAAGACTTCTGCAGAGGAGTGTGCAGGTCTGGCTGTTCCTACAAGCACATAATGCTCACTCTGAGGTTTTCAAAGAACTGCAAATTAAATGTGGGGAACCAGCTGCTGAACTCCCTGGTTAGCTGGACTGAAACTGCTAAGGCAAGAAGAAGCTCCTTCCACTGGCCAGGCATCTCTGGGCCTTAGCTGGTTTCAGCTGCCAGCTGGGCATAGGGACACATATTTCTCCACCTGCTTTTGCTCACCTCAGATGAGCTCCAACATCTGAAGCTACAAAATGGTACTGTGCTATCTCCTCTCTGGCTCAGCTTCATAAAAAGAAGTTGTAGTTTGAGCAAAACTTAGGTCAAACCAGTTACAGATCTGGGACAATAAAACCAAGAATTGAGAAAGGCCAGAAGTATAATTGCATGGGGAAGGAGAGGGTCAGAAGTCAAATACAAAGCAGTGTATGTGGGTAACTAGAATAAACACCGATTAAATCAAATATGATCTCCCATGCAAGGACTAATGCAGAAGGGATTACCAAAAAGCCTCTGTCCCCCTACTCCAAGTGAAAGCCTCTTTACAGACCATCCTAAGCATTGATAAACCACAAGTCAGGCCTCCAAAAATAATGCTGCTTTAATAAATATATATGTACTTTTAGACATTGCCTACTATGTCCATTTATTTTTTCCAGGAAACCTCCTAACTTCAGTTTGTAAGTAATCAGTTCACCTTCAATAGTCACTACAAAAGGAAAACAGCAAATAACAGTTCTCTACTCTCCATATGAAGGAAGCTCCATCTATGATATCAAAACCCTCACACCAGGCAGGTGGGTATTTTAGCAAATCTCTTCTGTCACCTCTAGTCTCATCTGCGCTATCTCTGTGGTGGGCCTTCTCATGCTCCCTCCCAGGACATCTCCTTCATCTCCTCAGTCTATCTATGCACTTTTATTAACCCATCTCTCTTCCACTGCATCCCACCCATCCAAGCCCATCGCATCTGCAGAATGCAGATTTTGAGATTTTTTGGTTTGTTGTAGATTTTTATTTAGCAAGTTGCAATTGTCTTTAAATGAATAAATTAAGAAAATGACAGTCATTCTGCTCTACTCTGACTCCACTGAAAGTGATGCAACAAGGAAGCCTAAGGCCCACTTGGTATTAAATCTGGCAAGGGATGTCAAGGACAACAAGAAGGTCTTCTTCAAGTGCAACAGGAGCAAAAAGAAGACTAGAGAAAATGTGAACCCATTGCTGAATGAGGTGGGTGCCCCCCAGTACAGGGGAAGTACAGATAATACAAAGTTACTGAACACCTTTTTTGCTTAGTCTTTACAGCTAAGGCCCTCAGGAATCCAAGACCCTGGAGGTAAGAGAGAAAATCTAAAGAAAGGAAGACTTTCCCTTGGTCAATAAGAATTGGGTTAGAGATCATTCAGGCAAACTGGACACTCACAAATCCTTGGAGCCTGATGCGATGCACTCAGAGTGCTGAGGGAGCTGGCTGATGTTATTGCTAAGCCATTCTCCATCATCTTTGAAAGGTCATGGAGAACAGGACAGGTGCCTGAGGACTCGAAGAATGCCAGTGTCATTCCAGTCTTCAAAAAGAGCAAGAAGCACAACTCAGGACTAATATGCCAGTCAGTCTCACCTCCACCCCTGGAAAGATGATGAAACAGCTCATTCTGGATGTCATCTCTAAGCATGTGAAGGAAAATAAGGTTATTGGGAGTGGTCAACATGAATTCACCAAGGGGAAATCATGCTTGACTCATTCAATAGCCTTCTGTGGTGGCATGACTGGCTGAATAGATGAGGGGAGAGCAGTGGATGTCTTCTACCTCAACTTTAGCAAGGGTTTTGACACTATCTCCTGTAACATCCTTGTAAGTAAGCTTAAGAAGTGTCAGTTAAACAAATGGACAATGAGGTGGATTGAGAACTGGCTAAATGACAGAGCTCAGAGGGTTTTGATCAGTGGCAGAAAGTCTAGTTGGAAGCCTGTAAGATAGAGTGGGCTCTCAGCAAGTTTGCTGATGATACAAAACTGGGAGGGGTAGCTGACACACCAGAAGGCTGTGCTGCCATCCAGTGAGGCCTGGACAGACTAGAGAGCTGGGCAGAGGGGAACCTAATGAAGTTCAACATGGGCAAGTGTAGAGTCCCAGACTGGGGAGGAATAACCCCATGCACCAGTACAGCTTAAGGGCTGACCTGCTGAAATGCAGCTCTGCAGATAAGAACCTGGGAGTCTTAGTGGACAGCAAGTAAACCATGAGCCAGCAGTGTGCTCTTGTGGCCAAGAAGACTGATGGTATCCTGGGGTGCATGAAGAAGAGTGTGACCAGCAGGTCAAGGCAGCTTCTCCTCACTCTCTGCTCTGCTCTACTGAGGTCACATCTGGAGTACTGTCTCCAGTTCTGGGCTCCCCAGTTCAAGAGAGATGGGGGACTACTGGAGAAAGTCCAATGAAGGGCTACAAAGATGATTAGGGGACTGGAACATCTCTGTTATGATGAAAGGCTGAGAGACTTGGGACTGTTTAGGCTGGAGAAGAGAAGACAGGGACATTATTAATGTCTATAAATATCTAAAGCATGAGTGTCAAGAGGATAGGGGTCAGTCTCTTTTCAGTGGTGATCAGTTATAGGACAAGGGACAATGGACAAAAACTGGAACATGGAAAGTTTCACCTCAACATGAGGAGAAACTTCTTTACTGTGAGGGTGACGGAGCACTGGAACAGGCTGCCCAGAGAGCTTGTGGAGTCTTGTTCTCTAGAGACTTTCAAAACCCACCTGGACGTGATGCTGTGCAAACTGATTGAGGTGGACCTGCTTTGGCAGGGGGATTGGACTAGATGATGTCCAGAGGTCCCTTCCAACTCCTACCATTCTGTGATTCTGCAATTATGTGATGAAATTAGGGCTGCATCTCAATGTCACAAGACTAAATTCACAGATACATGTCACAGAGAAGGATAGCGATATACTTAGACTGTGGGTGAATTTGGTCCGGAACACATTTTCTATATTTCTGAAGGTGAAGAAAAGCTTTTTTTATATATATATATTAAAAAGAAATTTTTGCAAAGTGCCTGCACAAATTGTCACAACCTCAACAAAAACATTTGCATCATTTTGCAGCCATGGATTTCTTTATGTGCTACAGCGAGGCAGTATTTTATACTGTTACGACTTTGTTTCAACATTTGCATAAAAAGGTTGCTGAAAATCAAATTTTAAGGACACCTAATCTATCTCCAGAATTACAGCCACATTAATATTTTTACTCAACTCATGTATGAGGTTAGAGTAAAACTCTCTCCCCTTTTCATCAAGGGGCTTAAACCTGAACTATTTCTAACATTTATCCTGGATACGTAACAACTTTCTTCAGTGTAGAAATCAATTACAAGGGTATGCTAACATTTTTAGCCCTCTAAAGTTAGATTTTTGTGGTTTATAGTATTTGTAGTACACCATGCATCAAGTGAAATGCAATCTTTGCAGGATGTTTGTTATTTACAAACAATCTAGTGATTTCCATCTAATCCTCCTGCTGGTTTTGATACACCCCAGTCCTATAACTATATAGTAAGACCTACAAGAAGTGTTTCAAAACAAAAACCTGTGGTTATCATTTCCCTGTTAAAACAATGCTTTTCAATCTGAATTGTAATCTCTAATATTGCATCTTTATTCAGTGCCACCCTAGTAACTTAAAAGCAGCATATCTCCACTGATTTTCCACTTTTTCATTCATCAGATTTTGCATATCTCATCTTGCCTTCTCTGTAAAAAAAACACTTTAATTTCCCTTAAACTTACTGAGACATTTAGTTAATATCTGCTGCTTGTGATGTTTGAATGGTTTAATGATCAGTCACCAAATAAAACCTGTATTTTAGTATTTCCCCCTAGACATAAGGAAGAGCTATTCTTTTAACAAGAAGGGTTAATTTACTACTACCACACTTAGTTTTATGCCACTGAAACTTTACAATGAGAAGTCAACAGTGTTGCACCACTGCAAAATGAATGCTATGTCAGGTAGAACAGAGATCTAGAGCTGTATGAATGAATCTGTTCTGAGCACTTTCGTACAGATTGTGTTTCACCCTTTCATTTTGTTATATTATTAAAAGGTCCAGAAAAGTTAAAATCGCTTTAGACTTTGTTATAACACCCTTAAACAGCTTTTTCTTTAACAGACATAGCTTAATTTTTTTCTAAACCTAACTATCCATCCAGAGATAATGTGCAGAAATTTTTTTTAAAAAAAAGAACCACCAGGTGTCTGAGCTATAGGAACAGGTAATGTAGTTACCCTTGGATCCCCTTTTTAAGGTGAGTTTCAGACAGCTGCCATTGGCAGAGAGGCTTCTCATCCAAGAAGGAATGCTACCAGAAGACGAGAAAAAGAGAAGTCTCATGCCTCTGTAAAGGTGACTCGATCTCTTGCTGAAATGGAATGTTGTTGAGATAAAACAGTGGAGAAGAGAATTGGCAGTAAGAGGCAAACATTACCCCTGCTTTGCAGAGACCCTCACAACTTTTTTCAAGGAGGAAGACATCAAGCACCCGTTACTCCTTCACAATTACTAACTCCCGCAGAAAGGTTACTGCTGGCTGTGCTCAAGTAATTTAAAATGCAGTGCACAACTAGAACAATTTACAGATGCATTGATCACCACTTACTCATGTTAGCAAAGGACGTGTGAAGCATCTTCCAATTTTAAGGCAAGCACCATATAAAGAAGTTCATAAGATAGAGCCTATTACTCATCTTGAAACAGTGTTTGGTTTGAATCATAGCATTTACTGCAATGAATCAGAGTTTAATCATCTCCAATGGGAGACTACCATTCATGAAAAACGCACAAATTTTGCTTCATAATAGCCAAATCGGATACACACATAGGATAGCAGTGTCCCAGCAACATTACCCAAAACAATGCAGATTTAACCAAATAATCATTTTCTGTGTAGGAGATTCTGCCAAATTAAAAAAGGTGGAGAAGGAGGAGTAAGAAAACCCTTTAATAGTAACTAAAGAATGAAGAGTGGTTTTGCCAATAGAACATATTGTTTGGGGCAGTGTCAAGGCAAAAAAAACAACAACTATTTTAACATAATTTGAAATCAGATTCTCCTCAGAGGAATGTAAAGAGGAAAAAAGAATAAGCTACTGTCCTGAGGCTAGGGCTGAAGGCACACCACGATATTTCTAACTAAAAGTTGTTGTCCCTGTGACCATCCTCCTGTAGACACATACCGTGGCTCTGAAACAACACAAGGCTCAGGGTACAAATGAAGTGAGATTACTGTGTTAGTTTTATTTTCACACAGGGGAATCTAATCAATGTGTCTAACACTAATACTCTTTTGACAGTATTTCTTTTTAGAAAGTGTGGCTTGATGGCACAGCCAGCACGATTAGAGAGACACTACTCTGATGGGTGACAGTAGGAACGCCCCCCACTCCAGGGGGTTTTGAGTAGGAGAAAAAGGTGAGTAAGAAGATCAAATAAAAAAAAAAGATGTAACAGAATAAATGCTTTCAAGGTAATATTTTAACAAAATTACTGATTCAAAATAATCAAGATTTTCACTGAGAAGAGTTGAGTCAGCAGCAGAAGCAGGACAATAAATTTGGCTGGCACCTGGCAGAGATGGTTTTCTATCAGCCCAGCATCTCAGCTCCCTGCTTCCCCAGCCCTTCAGTCCCTACGCTTCTTCTAAGGAAAAGGGAGGAGGCAAGTAAGAAGGCAGTATCTATCTAGAAAGTTGCATTTCAGTTCCCTCCAAAAGTGATTTTCCTCTTTCTAAATGTGTGGTTAGTGTAGCTGCATCATTTGCTTTGCTTAGTGACAATCCTGACATATGAAGGTCCCATCTCACTCCCATCTCGTCTCTTCTCTGTTCCTGATTTCTAACCTTGCATCACAATTCCCAGTCCTTATCATGAAAATGCACCTCTTTTTTAGCACATAGCAATGAGTTTATGACAAAGATCATGAACGGTTATGTTAGTACAACTGAGAGGGTTGCAGGAATAGAAAAGAGCAGCCAGGAGATGAGAAAGGGCAGGAATTTCTTGTCTCCAAAGAAAACACACTGCAGAGCACCCTCCTGAGAGCTCAGCCAGCTTGAGCCAGGCTCCTGGCTCTCCAAAACTACTCCCCAGGCCTCAGCTCAGCACATCTGCTTCCTTTGAGTGTCTGCTGCACTTGCCATAATAATGTGAATTTCACAATACTAGCTGTTTTCTGATAGCCCTTCTGCTCTGGAATCAAGAAAAATTCACTTACACTAAAAAAAAACAGAAAAAAAAAGCAAAAACATAGTTTGAAAGACAAGTTTGATAGTTTGAAGCCCGCTGACTCAACACATCTAGAAGGAAAAATGCTACATGAAATTACTAATTTATTCATGATTTGATTTCATGTCTTTGTGGACTGACTCATGAGCAAAAGGCTCAATACCTGCAATACTCCCATCTGGATTTGGCTAAGTAGGACACAGGGTTGCTTTAGCTCAGTTTGTCCATGGTTTCTCCCTAAAAATATCAATTTCCTCATGTCTATGTAACGTGAATGCAGCACACATCCACAATAGAGCAAAAAATTACAAAATTACAAGGGATGTCATTGGCTTTATCCACTCCCAGATGGAATAAATAGATCAACCATATCGTGTTTGAGAACACCTGTTTCTCTTTGCCATGCTCTGCCAACAGCACTATGGCAGAAACAGTTTAATGACATGTGGTGAACTACCCCAAGAGCTTGCTCTTGCCACTCCCTGCTGCCTTGGTTGTGCCGGCTTTTATGTTGTTCATCAGAGTTCTCCATGAGCCAGTGTAACTTACGCAATGCACAGAAACAACCTGGCAAAAATTGAAGGCACTTCTGCTGTTTTAGTGAGTCAAATCAGTTCAGCAGAAGGTGAGCCACTAACCAGCTTTCTCTGCCAAGCAGACAGCAATCTAAGTGACCTTGCATAGATCATTTTCTCCTTTACCTCATCTTCCTTTCTGAAAACGAGTGTCAGGCAGAAAAAGGCATGCTGTTAGAAATGGTGTTTTTCTTCTGAATGTTCATGAACTTCACCCAGTTGTTTTGGCCAGGCTTGGTTCTGTTTTCCCAAGTTTTGAGTTTCCTGTAGTTAACCAGAAGCCAATTACTTTGTAATTGGAGTCTAAACAGAAAGAGGCGAGCAGTGTCTTTGCTGCAGTACGCCCATTGTCCGTGACTAGCAGTGAGCCACTCCTGTATGCAAGGCTCTAGCTAGTATTGCATAGCCATGTGCTTCGAGGCGTATCAGCCTTCGCACAGGTAGCTGCAGTTCTTCCAACACAGAGCTACTTCTCTGATGCGTAAACCTGCAAACTGTTTAGGCACAGCATTGCTTCTGGACACGGGAGGCTGAGAATCAGTTTAGCATCCCAAGCCAACTGAAATTCGAAAGCTTGATCTAGATTAATTTTACTTCCATGCTGCTAAGGTCTCAGAGAGGTGTTGCCTCCAGAAGCAGCACTTTCAGAAAGACAAATTTAAAACATAATTCAAATCTTTGGCATTGAGATAGGTACAGGAGAAGAGTGGGAATCCAACCCCTGGCTTTGGATTCAGCATCTTCCTCAAGATCATATGGCTTAAAGTGGAAGCCTGATATACTAAGAAAATCTCCATTTGAAACCACTGTTTCTTCAAAAATATGAAATCTTTCAGATTCTAGGAAATACTATCAAGATCCTTAGTAGCTACAACCAAGGCTATTCCCTTCTCCAATGTGCCATATATGTTCTCAGAAGGCATATGCATCAGGAAGTAGATCATACAATAACAAAGGCTTTTCTCTCCACAGACTCCTGTTTTCACGTCCTAAGTGGAAAATCTCCTTCTAAGTGAGATCCCTAAACTACAGGTACAGAGATATCAGACAGCTAGTATTTTTGTTCTGTAAGAGTTGCAATTTGAACACTCACCAGTAAGTTATTCTTATGATGAGACAGCAAAAATTTGCTATAGTCTCTGCTAGTTAAAAATTAACCCAAGCAATTCTTTCTAGATTTTTTTCTATTATCTCCAAATTTTGAGATTTAACATTTAGCCTTACTGCAACCCTTCACATAAAGCAGGCATATCTGAATAACAAAGGTTGTCTCAGATACAAAGAATGCATGGCCTGATATATTAGTGATTGGCCCCTTGCTCAGTACTGCTCACAGTTTTACTACTCTGAGTCATCAAGGCTTAGATTTTCATCAGAATAAGCCATAAAGGTCATTATTATCTTAAGCACTAACTCCATGTATTTCAGCATTTTGATTGGAACATCTGCAACACAGAATATGCCAGGAGTCCTTTCAGAGGATCAGTTTACAAATGCAAACATTTTGGCTTGACAAAGCCATTCCGCAACTTAGTCTCAACTCACAAACACAATTCCAGTTCAAATAAGCCGGCTAGTGGGATGCTGCACTTTCTTGCAAGCCTCATCAACAACTACTATGTACTTTTCATTTGGATGAGATTCAGCACGTTTTCTTGTCTCAGCATTATATGAGTTTACACCTAATGAACCTCATTTAGGATTTGAGCCTAACTGCAGAACTTTGTCTTAAATTTGCTGCACAGGGCAGGAAAGTTGAACCCCATATATCACACAAACACATAGTAAGGGCCTGGATGCGAGGAAGGCTCATGAAACCATCAACACCAACAAAAGACTACAAATAAACAAAAGGGCAGAATTAAACTGAGTTCTTTTAAAAGATTTATAATCCTCTGTGAAATATTTGGCAGCCTTTTAGAGAAAGGACATTGACATAGTCCAGACAGAGTCAACAAGAATGATAAAATTTGATCGTTAACATGCACAGAAAGTCTGGAAAAACATGAATACCATAAAGTGAAATCTAAGCTTTTAAACTCTTCAAATGGTGTTTCATAAAGGAGCAGAACAAAACCAGCAGTTATCACTCCAGGAATAAGACAGCGCATTTTGCAGACCAATAATGGAGTTCCTTGCTGTGTTCTTAGGAGTAAAATCTGTTTGCCTAGCTCTGTGGTTATACACTGCTTAGCACAGGGGAACCCTGAGTCCAACTCTGAGCTCTTTGGTCATTTTCACTTGGAAGCCAGCATTCCCTCATTTATACAGATCACACCAGCATCCTGACTGCACTAAAACCAGATGAAAAGTTCTATTCAGCAAAGAAGGAACACATCCAAGGCCTTTCAATTACTTTGTCATTTCATACATTTTAAAGAACAAAAAAACACAGGTAGGTGAAAGGACAGATCAAGGTTTTTTCTTCCTCTAGAAAGTGCTGCTGTAGTGCACATGCACTGCCATCCTTCCAGGAGAGTGGAAGGATGGGCATGTACACCACAAGAAGAGTGTATGTATCCACAGTGAGTGTGTTTCCTGTGTGCTAGATCACATTTCTGAGGATGCATCCTATTTCCCCTCCTCCTCCTTTTTTTGTCCTCACTCTGGGCCTTGATGACATTGTTTTTACATTAAAGGGAATTTAGATTGAAAATAACCATGTGTTACACTGCATGACTCTGTTATAGCTGGATCCTGGTGTCTGAGCTCTGACATTATCAGGCTGATGACAAACAAACCTCTCAAAATTCCAACACTCCCAGGGCAAAGAGCTCCCTACTTCAGCACATGGTTGTAAGTGACCCAACAGACTCTACCCACTTGATGAAGCTAGACTGAAATGTTCTGTCCTTCTCCATTTGGCCTTCATTTCTGGCCACTAGACAACTGCTGCTGCTATAAATTTCCACTAACTCATTTAACTGACTCAATTTTGAAGCCCCACCTTGTCTGCTAAATTCAGTAAGCTCTAAATATTGTGGGGAACAGGGGTAGTAATTTTTTTTTCAAAGTGAAAGCATGAGAGAGACATAAGGAAGATATTAAGATGACTGAGGGCACCCTTATGCTGTGCAGTGGAGTATGGTGGAGAGATCCTCAAACTATCACACAATAAATGAGCTTCAGAACAAGCAGCAATGTAATTACATCAGAACCATACCGTTTGTGGGCTAATTAGCCTTGCTGAGAAGCACCTCATTAAAAGCAGTTACAGTGTTTCCAAGGCTCAAGATCCCTGGCTTTGTGGCTAAATCAAACAAAAAATTCATTTCTCTTAATGCAAAACTTTGAAAAACAGTGATTTGGGGCAAAATGGTGTTAAAAAAATATTTTAAGCTAGATATTTTGAACCGTTTTCATAATATGCAAACTAAACTCAGAGAAACAGCCAAAAAATCCCTCTAATGTCCTCCATAGCACAGTCTTGGCACCTTTGCAGAAGAGAGCAGTTCTCTCTTCTTCCCTGCTTCACTGTGAGTAAAAGTTTGAACTAAATCTTTGTCTCCTAGTCTAAGCAAAGGTGGAGACCTATTACATTCACTCTTTTCCGCAGTTCCAGTATCCAGACAAATACTGGCCACAGAGAAAGAGACTGACACAGTGATGGTGATTAATGAATTCTTTGGAGAGGTTTTGGTTTCAGCTCTTAATCCAGTACACATTTCAGAGGAGTAATTTCAAAGACCAGAAGAAACCACCCTGAATCCCCTGCAGCCTACGGCAAAACAAACTCCACATGAAAGGACGGACCACATTTCGAATTCCTCTCCCAAACCTGGCAAAGAAATAACTTAATGAAAGGTGCTATTTTTCCTCCCACTCTTCAAAATGAATACTCTCACCATTGTAGTCACAATGATGGGCTTCCAGGGATAGCACTATGTCCTTTGAATATTTTTTTTTAAATTTATTTTAAACAAGTTTCATCAAATTCACCCCACTAGCACCATTAATCAGTCAAATGCCACTTCTGACAACTCAGTTTGTCCCCCTCAAACATCTGTACAAATACATTGCAACTGCTCAGTTTGAACCTGCGCCTTTGTCCTGTAATTAGGAGCAACAGCATTTCCATACTATAAAGTCCAATACCAAAAAGATCAATAAGTTTTTACTCCAAGCACTCAGCTAAAATTTCTAAGCTGACAGTAATCACAAAGCCTTCAGGTACAAGTAGTCATCAGTTTATAAAACCTATTTATATTACAATGCTCACTTCTGTAAGCTCCTCCCTGAGATTAAGGTAATGCATATATATAAGCTGACAAGAGTTATAGAAAACCTTCCAGCTGCAGCATTCACTTGTGCCAGATGTACCTGCATGTGGTACATTGTAACTATTCGCTTCTCATCCATATCTGTTTACCAAGGCAAATATTACTTAATTGAAATTGTTTTGCATCAAAAGAAATAGTTTATCATGTTACATTTGTTTTGATATATTCATGGCTTGTATCAGAGTACAGTAGTACCAACAGCATAGTAAATCAACAATGAAATTAGATGGAGCCTAAACATCTCTGACAAACATTTCACAGAATCAGAATCAAAGAATTACAGAATTGTCAAGAGCTGGAAAGGACCTCTCGAGATCATCTAGTCCAACTCCCCTGCTAAAGCAGGATGGTCTAGAGCACATGACACACGATTGCATCTAAGCGGGTTTTGAATGCCTCCAGAGAAGGGGACTCCACAACCTCCCTGCGCAGCCTGTTCCAGTGCTTTCTGTTTGTATGAAGACAATCATACGCGGAGTGCAGCCTGCTCCCTGCCTCTGTGTTTCCCAAGGACTCATCGGACATTCACCAGGAATGAGATACAGGCTAAACTGCTAAGTTTAGTATCTGTAAGTCCCTAGCACCTTCTCTCCTTAGAGTCTCATATCCAGGTCCTGTTGATGACTGGTGACCAACCTGTAACATCTCTGTTGTGTTGGAGGGCCCATGTCTTTCATTCACTCAACAAGCTTATACGTCTACATGAGATCGTGAGACTGCCTACCTATAAGGCACCTACAAGGTGCTCCTTAACAGGTCAAATGGCCTTCAGAAAGGGAGAGCTGGGGAAGATCACCATGAGCCTACAGGGCTAACCCTACGCTTAGGAGGCCTAGCAAACCAGTGTAGTGTACTTAGCTCGGGCACAGGGACACCCTTAATACAAAATTAATCACAAAATAAACTTTTGTTTTAAACTATGCTGAATACTTCTCTCTAAAGTAGAAGTAGTTCTTACTGAACCCTTTTTTTTTCAGTGTGAAACACACCATACTGCTCTGGTGGATTTTCACTGCTGTTGAACCGTGCCACCTGCTGGCTCTCCTGAGAAAGACAGACTGCTGAGAGCTCAAAAACACAGCGTATTCCCCAGGCTGAAAGAGACCTCTAGAGAGCATCCGCAGATCCCATGTCTATTCAGCATCTTTTTTGATGACTTGGTTGAGGGGATCGAGTCTACCATTAGTAAAT
>VWZK01000646.1:561-27163 GCA_013396935.1 Baryphthengus martii
CGAGGAGCGGGGGGGTGGTGGATCCGCGGAGGATCCGCGGGAAGCTTGCGAGGGTTCGGCCGTGGCTGAAAGTTGGCGGGTTGGGGGTGGCGGCTACGGGCAAGGCACGGAGGTGACCCCCGCGGCGCCTATTGCATCCCCGCTATCCGCACCCGTCCGCACTCCCGCACACCCGTGGACACCCATGTACACCTCGTGCACACTTATGCACACCCGGACACCTCCGTGCACGCGCATGTACAGCCATGTACACTCGCGCACACCCGTGCACACGCATGTACACCCGTGCACGGTCGTGCACGCACACCCACACCTCCCCCGCATCCTCAGGCATTCATACCCCTGCACACCCATCCCCGGGCACACACATGCGCGTATCTCCACGCACAGCGGGACCGAGAGGCTGCGCGCCCCGTGGGAGCCGCGTAACTCCCCGGGGCATCCCGCAGCACCCCCTCCCTCGCCCGCCCACGCTCCCGGTTCTCGCCCTAAATCCAAACTCCCCTCCATGCCCGAGATAACTCGGCCGGGAGGAGACTTAACTGGAACCGCGGTTCGAAAGGAAAAAGTTGACGGGCAAAGCTCCGGGTGCGGGAGGGAGAGCCCGGGGGGGCCCGCGATCTCCTGCCGCCCTGACGGCGCTCTCCGCGGGCAAGGGCGCAGCCTCCGCGCCCGCGGACATACACCATCTTCCTCAGCCGCCGAAGCTCTCCTTCAGTCACCGGTGCAATATGGACGCACCGCTCCCTCCTAATTAAATTGCTGCATCATTCATTTTCTGACGCGGGAGCAACATGGGGTACCAGTAGGCAACATGCACCTGACACCCCCCCATCCCCCCCTTTAAAAAAGAAGGAGGGGGGTTGGGCGGAGAAAAAGGGCGAAAAGGGGAAATCAGAACAGTTTTTTCTTGTAACGAGCTCGCCCAGCGGCTTCAGCAGCAACTCAGAGAAACAACCTATGCACACTCGCCCCCCTTGCAGCCCGCTGTGTTTCGGGGGGTGATGCTGAGCCGAACAGGGCCGATGTGCCGAAGCAAGGGGGTGGGGGCCGCCGCCATCCCCCCCGACCTTGCCCTGCAGCTTCCCCCAGGCCAGCAACTTTCCGAAATACCACCGAATAAGCGCTCGTCATCCTTTTCAGGGCTTCTGCCTTTAAGTTTTGCAGCTGGGCTGGGGAAAAGAGGAGGGAGATGGAGGTGGGGGGGGGGACGGACGGACTGGCAGGGGCTGGTCCTTGAATGCAAATCAACCATCGCTGCAGGGCTCCTCAGGGATGGCAGTGTCCCCGCCGGGTCCCCAGCTCGTAGACAGGGCTCCCAAGGACACTCCGCTGGCTCCTGGCTCGGCCCGTGGGGTCTGCGCTGCTCGCATGGTCCTGCCCTCGCCTTTCCTGCTCGGCTCTCACCCCAGGGCACCCCCTCCGTGAAATGCCGAGGAGGGACATCGCCCCTCACCTCCTGCTGGCATATCCTTTATATGTCCTGCAGCAGGGTGAGGAGCGGATCTCAGCTCTCCCTGGGTTTGGCCAGGGTTGAAAGACCTATGTCCTCTTGTCCCCCAAAGGCAGGAGGTGGAAATCACGGCGGGCCATTCCCCCACGCCTCCCTCCAAGCCAAAGCAGCTCCCAGCCTTTCTGTCTCTGCTCGTTTTGTCGACACAAACCTGCTGAGAACAGGATCAGTGTGAGTGTGATTGGCAGGAGCTCTGGCTAAGGGTATGTCAGACTGATGTAACTGAGATTAGAACGTCACTCGCTTATTATTAATAATTATTATTATTGGCAAGTGAGCTGTTTCCTTGCAAAACCCCATCCTGGAGCCATGGAGTCAGGGAAGATACGTGTCACCCGGGTGGGAGGCTGGCAGGTGCCCTCCTGGCTGCCTCTTTCCAGCCTCAGTTGTAATTACTGAAATGCACCTTTCCCTCCCTCCGACAGCCTTGTCAAAATATGGGAGAGAGAAGCCACGGAATAACTTGGGTGACAAATGAGCAAAGGGGACTTGAACAATTATTGTACCTTTCCCAAAGTGTCATTCCAGCTTCACATTTCCACCAGAGGCAACCATTCCCCCCACTGCAGTCGTCGCAACGCAGTCATTTTAAGGCTTCCTTTGGTCTGCGGCGCAAACAAGACCCTTCCCTTTCTAGCAGAAGTGGCAATAGTTGAGAGAAAGAGGGAGTTTTCTCCCCAGAGCGCACTCTGCTTGTCCAGAAAGAAATATTCCCATCTTTAATAGTCTCTTCTTGTCTCGAGCAATGTATGGTAAGGGCAAAAGCAATAAATAGTGCAAGGGCAAGGGAAACTCGCTTGTAATTATTATAGATGGGAGCTGCTTCCTGGCTCTCTGGATTTTCTTAAAGCTGTGAAGTAGTTTAGAGGTTCTGGATCTGAGTGTTGAAAGGCTTTAGATACACTGGGCTCCAGCTGTATTTCTGCCTAAAATCCCCGTTGAAGCTCCTGTCCTGCACTCACACCCAGCTTGGTGACAAGGAGGGGCAACAGCCTCAAGCTGCCACTTATCAGGGCAGGTGGACATGGGGGAGCCCCAGTGTGGGTGGGGGAGCAGAGCTCTAGAAGCACAAACGGGCTGTGATGCTGAACAATCTGTGATGTAAAACCCACATGCACTTGGCTTGGGAGAGCAGCCAGGTGGGTGCTCCCTGGGGGAGATGCTCGGATGTCCCCATTTGGATGCAGGGCAAGGCCTGTTGCTTGGAGAGGGCTTCCCACGGAGTACCCTGTTTTTGGGGACCTCCTCGGTGTTACGTGGAAAGCCTTGAATTAGGAGGAAAGGCCAGAGCGCTGAGCTGTGGAAAATAGTGTTGTAACTCTCCAGCACGCAGAGAGTGGTCCTGGGCAGGAACATTTGTAGCTGCAAAGGCTGCAAGATGCAAATATCTGGTGGTGCCTGAGCTGAGTTCAAAGCTGAGCCTGGCAGAGCAAGGGTTTAAAATTCTTTTGCTTGTCTGTTTGTCTGTTGACCCCACCTCTTTGTCCCCATGAGATTTCCATTTGTCTGGTGTGTTCAGATAAATGTATTTAAAATTGAGATTTTTCTTCCCCTTTTTTCCTTTTTTTTTTTTTTTTTTTTTAAAGAACTTTAAAATTATTCTTGGTTTTGTATATTATAACTAGTTCAAACACAGAAATGTTAGTGTTTTGGAAAATGTCGACGTAGGAAAATCAGAGTATCTTCTCTGCATAGCAGTTAGTGAAGCAGTTTATGAGGCTTAACTTTTCTTTTTGCCTGTTTTTTGCCATTTCTCAAACAGGCAGAGAAACAAAATTTTCAGGTGGAATTTACCTACAGTCCTTTGGAAGAGAATATTTCTGTTAAAATCTGTGTCCTGCTCTCCCAGGACTATGACCTCTCTTGCTATCATATCAACAGCTCAGACTTGTTTCAAGGAGATCCAAATTGGGTGCTGAGGCCTCCCCTGTCCCCCTCGAGTCAATGCAAAGCCTTCGTTGACAGCTGGAGGATCACACTTAGGTTGGGAGAACTTCAAGGGGAGCTGGAGGAAGCCGCTGAGGTCCCATCATCCTGTTGCTTAGTTGAAGGCTGGTATCTGTTTTTCCATACAGTCCTGAGATCCGACACGCCATACGTAAGTGCAGGCACAGATTATTTGAACTGCATAATGAAATGGAAGAACTATAAGAACTTCAAACTATGCTTTTCCAACTGAAGTCCTTCAGGCCAGAGAACATCTTATGTTGAACTGATGCTCCTGGGCACATTTTTTGCCAGTCACCGTATTCTCTGTTCTATATTATCCTATGGAATAGCTATTTTGTTGTTTGGGTTTTTTTTCCCAGGGCAGTTATATCCACTATAACTGATGTGGGTTTTTTAGATGAAGTTAAGAAATAACAATGCACCAAACTATATGATAATGGACTACTAATAATGTAAAGATCCTCAGCTCCTTGAGACTCAACAGGACACTGAAGCTGTAGAGTAGCCCCAGCCATGCCCCTGGTAACAAGCTGTATGTAATCGGATTTCATTCACAGGATATTTTTTTTCAGCAGAGAAATGTTGCTCAAGATTGGATGATATATGTAAATATTAAAAAGAAAGGAGGAAAGAACTAATGGATAATATTAAAATAGAACAGCAAATACTAGCAGATCACGAGTGCAGTGTTTTTAAAGGATTGTTATTAAAAATCTAAAAAAAAAAAGTCAGCAAAATAAAAGGGAGTTTTTAAGGGACCAAACTGACAGTTCTGGTATCCTTGCTGATTCCTGACATTTCAAGATCAGTTTCTCATCTAACGATTCAACAGTCTTAAATATTCCCTTCTAGTAAATCAGACAGAGCTACAGCTTTTTTTTTTCCCACCTCAGGCACGTAAGCCTGCATTTTTTTTTTCTAAATGTGCCGGTATTTATTATAGCCACTGTCAAAAAGCTTCGCACTCCACTTATATATGATCTTCTCTTTGGCCTTTATTAGAGTGATATACAGCCATGGTTAGGCATGCACAACTTCCTTCGACAGCAGCCAGAATTTCATGCATGGATGAGAGGTAGAATAATTCCCTTAGGGTGATCTCTTCCCATCCAAACTACAGAGTTATGAGCTCTGCTCCAGTGCAGAGAGGGGCTTCTTCTTCAGCAATTCCCATACTTCACTTAGGCAATTCTGCAGCCTTACAGCCACATCCTCCTTCTTGACACTGTACTGCATCTTTTTTAAGCTTTTTTTTTCAGTGGAGAGATTTATTTTTACCTAGTAGCACAAGTACAGGTTCTGATGGCCTAAATGAGGCTGAACATGGACAACGCAAAGAAGCAACATGGACTTGGAACAGTGTTTTCTGCATCTCTTCATCCACTGCCCAAAGACGCCTGTGGCAGGACAGAGACCTCCACATAGAATCACGGAATCATAGAATGGTTTGGGCTGGAAGGGACCTCTAAAGGTCATCTAGTCCAACACCCCTGCAGTGAACAGGGACATCCTCAACTAGATCAGGTTGCTCAGAGCCTGATAACTGCTTAGTTGCTCGCATAAGAAAAATCTTAGATAATGCATAGAGTTCTCTTAGCACTTGTTGCAGAATAATAGCTGTGGTTTATTTTTAAACACTTTAATGTTTTCTTTCGCAATTTTGAATTTACTTCACTTGATTTTCTCTTCACCTTGTGGGCTAATCTTACGGACATCCCAGTTCCTTTTTTTTTTTTTTTTTGGCTGAGCATGCAAAAATGAAGATTACCCTACAGCGCACACTGTAAGCAACCGCCTGGATTTTCAGGGCATCTGGATTTAGAGTTTCCAGAATTAGAAACATGAGCCCATGGCAGGGCAATTCCCCAGCACTGGGCCATAAAGCCAATCAATTTAAAATGTAATAGAAGGCACTATTACAGCCCTGAATTCTGTGTGAGGGAAGGCACTTACCGCTCATTTGGAAAGAAAAGCTCATATTCTAAATTGCTTTTTAGATCAGTCTTGATCCTACTTTTAGTGATGTCAACAGTGACACTTCCGCTCAGTCCAGCGGTGCCAGAATTTTCCTTTTACTGTTAACTACTTCTCCTCGTTCATTTCTCCTCCCTTTCCTGAGCTCCCTGTCAGCACTGCTCCCTGCAGTTCTTCGCTGAGGACAGTTCAGATGCAGAGATAGACTTTATCTTTCAGTGCTGAGGCAGCCAGATGGATAGTCATTTTAATCTCCTAGAAAAAGTAGTTCAACAGGCATGGAAGAGATGGTGAGAATGATGTCTTCTCTGCTCTTGTAAGTCTTGCCCTCTTTTATTTTGTTACTGGTGACATGAATCTTACTGTAGCCCCTAGTTATGAATAAGAGGTGATCTTTCATCCTAAATGGGCTCGGTTGTGAAGTTCAAGATTAGCTGACTCACTCCGATTTCAGTTGCCTTCAATGGTTTTTGTGGACTAATGTGTGTCTGTAAAAATGGCAAAAGAGAATTGAGTCTTAAACTCATGGATCTTTTCTAACGTGTGACACTAATGCTTGGCTTTCTAGTAGCATGCACTGAAGATATTTTTTTAATATGATAAAATTATTAAATGATGAGAGACAGAATCATGAAGTAGAGTGATAGAATGTTTTGGGTTGGAAGGGACATTTCAAGGTCATCTGGTCCAACTTCTCTGCAGAGAACAAGGACATCTGCAACTAGAGCAGGTTGCTCAGAGCCCCGGCCAAACTCCCCTGGAATGGTTCCAGGGATGGGGCAACGACCACCTCTCTGCGCAAGCTGGGCCAGGGTCTCACCACCCTCAGTGTCAAACATTTCTTCCAGTCTAAATCTGTCCTCTTTTAGTTTAAAACCATCACCCCTTGTCCTGTCTCAACAGACCCTGCTAAATAGTTTGTCCCCATCTTTCTGACAGGCCCCTTGAAGCACTGAAAGGCCACAGTAAGATCTTCCCAGAGCCTTCTCCTATCCAGGCTGAACAACCCTAACTCTCTCAGCCTGGCCTCACAGCAGAGGAGTTCCAGCCCTCATGTCATTGTTGTGGCCTCCTCTGAACATGTTCCAGCAGGTCCATATCCTTCTTGTACTAAGTGTCTGAGTCTGCTTTCCAGAGCCTTCAGCTCCAAACCAGCCTCTGGAGGAGTGCTGCTCTCAGTCTTTCCCACTGGCCAGGGCAGGAACTGGTTGTCCTCTGACTTAGGCAATGGAAATTGGCATAAAGAATTGAGTAGTATGGCAGTCCCTCACGTACAGTAGTTCCCTGTTTCCTTGTCTAGTACCATTCTGTACAAGAGGGAAAAGTTGAGAAGAAAAACTGCTTTTCATTTTCCCAGGATCAAGGTAGGTCATTTCTGTTGATGTTTTTTTGCCATTATAATACCAAATTTCTTTTGTAAGGAACAATTGGAACCACCATTTTAGATCTCTACATCCAGATAGTCATTGCATGTTGGTATATGAGAGGGATCAGAGGTCTAGAAAGTAAGACATGTGAGGAAAGAGTAAATTAGGACTGTTCTAAACAACAGAGTAGGAGGAACGTGATAATACTGAAAAACAAAGAAAATACTTTGTTCTCTACGAATACCATCAGAGAGAGAACAAGACATTTGTCTTAATTTGTATCTAGAAAGATTTATATCAAATATTATGAAGATGTTTCTGATGGTGAAGTTGGCAAAGGAGGTTGCAGAGCCTTTGGCATAAGAGGCCTGTAAAAAGACAGGTGAAGTTCTGTGTCAGGAATGTCAGAGGGCAATTCCTGTGGCCCAGAAATGGATTAGATGATCCCCTGAGCATCCTCCAAACCCTATATTTCTGTGACTGTTCAGGTTGAGGGACAAACTGCTTGTGATTCCATACTACACCCCTTAAAATATATATAACTTCTTCAAATACAGTAGGGAAAATTAAAAAAAAAAAACATATTTGTAACCAGATTCCAATAGAAAGAATGACATTAAAAAAAACCAAACATGAAAGAACTCCAGGTTTCTAGGTCAAAACTCTATCTATGGCTAAGTCATATGCTAAGCATTGTATATCCAAGGTCTGAATTCACACAAATGGCTAAAATCATAATCTTGAAAGTATATAAGTCTTTATATATGTATACACACACATGCAGGTGAACCTACATCCTTGGATGATTTTATGTACCTCTAAGTTTTCAAGGTTCTTTTGTTTTGGGTTTTGATTTTTTTTTTTCCTGTTCATCCTCTATCTATCTCTGCCATCAATCTCTCTCCAGTTGGCTAGCTGGCTAGAAATACCAGCTTCTCAGGTAGTCACCTTCCAGAAACTGGAATTTTAGAAAAAAATCTCAATATAAGCAGATTTACAAAAAGCTCTATGAATCGGGATTCCTGAATGTAGATCAAAATCTTCGATACTAGTGTAAGAAGGATGGTGCCGAGATGTAACGTAAAATCTGCACCAATATTCCACATTTTCGACCCACTTTTCTAGGATTAAACGTTAGCAGTTTCCAAGCATTCCAAGGAATGCTTCCTTTGCGCTGTTGATTTAACTAGGCTTAAAATCCAATCAATAAATTGTACATAGTTCATCAGCTTGTGGGGCCGACACACCAAATAATAAACTACACGTCCCGCTGTGAGTGGTTTATGGCCAAAAGACCATGGGAACACCACCGCGGAACTGTCAAGAATAAAACATGCAGTGGACTCAGAAATGAAACAAAGGGATATTGGTTTAAAATCAAGGCTATAAATATGTGTCACACCTGTCCTCTGGGTGGTTAGCGGCAATCAAGCTGTTATATTCTGAACGTATTTTCAAGCTGATGCTGCCTGATTTGTCCTTCCTTCCTTCCTTGCTGAGCAGTATGCAGGAATAAAGTGAAAGATCTAAGTGATACGGGGCCATTTCAATGGCCGCAGCCAAGGTGACGTTAATAGATCAAGCTAAATATACAAGGGACCTGTGAAAATTCAAGGCTAATGATGTTTTACTGTGTAAATTCTTTTAGGAAAAAGTATCAATATAAGTAGGATTACAGCAGTGGTTTTCAGCACCCAGCAAGCTTCTGCACTTTCCCACAGAGGTTACTGTGAATGTGGAAATAGTCTAACATAAGGATTAATAATAATAATAATAATTTACACTGTGGGAGTGCTGAGGATTCCCTCCATGCAAGGTACTGTACCAACAAAAGCTATACAGAGAAAAGCTTCTGACCAGTGACCAATGCGTATAAATCTGTTTGTGATTATTCCTCTTCCTTAAAACTGTCTCAGGGCATAATAGATTCATCTGAATTCTTAGCAGAGTTTTCCCAAAGGCTGCTAATTTTAAGAGGCAATTTTCATTATTTTTCTAAATAAACCATAAAGGCAGATCCAACATTTGATGCCTCTCTGCAAAAGATCCCAAATAATCACCTAACTGTTTTCAAAGGTGTGTTCCATCCTGTTTAACGAGGCACTTCTTTCAGCATCTGCTTAGGGGAGCCCGCTGGACTTTAGCTACTTTGTAATGCAAAATATTTTTGTTATTATTTTTATTGCTTATTTAATTTTGAAAGGTAGCATTATTAAGCTGCTAAATTGCACTGTTTAAAATGTAATCTTGTATTTTGCCGTTGAAGTCATCCTGGGAGAATCCATTCCTGCTGGATCTTTTTGGGGCTAGCCTTACGCAAACGCTATTGAAGAATCCCTCAAACTTTAACAAGTTTCTAACTTAAATACACAAGGTAGACAAGGCCCTTTGTAACTCCCTCCCAGAGCAGTTTTACTGCCCAGCTGCCTCCCTGACACGTTTGTGTTACTCCTGACTGTAGTGTACACGGGTCCTACCAGGGCCAACACTGGACACAGGGAAGGAGGCAATTGCCCAGTACACATGAGTAGGAAAACAGCTCCATTCCTGGCTCTCCTTGCTCTGTGGCAGCTTGAAAAGACTGATTTTTGCTGCTGATGTCAGGTAGCTAAGCAAGCAGAGAGCATGGGGACAGGGGAGAGATGTCATCGGTGCACCTCGTCCGCCCAAAGTGGTGGGAGCCACCGCGAGCAGCAGAGCCACACGTCTCCTTTTGGGCTTCAGAGCTCCCATCCCTTTCCATCTCTCCTCCTCACAATCACGGGCCTCTCACTTCTGCTCCTGGTGTTGATGGGTGTTGCTAAAAATTGCCCTGTAGATGTTAAAAGTTTTCATATTGTCAAAGGGCCGTTGTCACTATTGCTCAGGTAGGGAGAGGTTTTGATTTTTATTTTAAATAGATGACTGAAACATGTTGTGCTGTTAAACCGGATTAAAAGATGAAAGCAGCTGAATGGCAAAACTGATGAGGAACCTCTGTCTGATTTTCTGGTGCGCGGCGCGGATGAACACAGAGACGTATTTTCCCTGACCATTTGCATATCTGTAAATGACTGGAAGGCAGGGTAGAAGGAGGCCAGCTGGATTCAATTACAGAGAAAGGTAAAAGGCTCTCACTTCTGATTTTCATTTCGCAATTTAAGAGCAGAGCTGCGTTTTGAATTTCTTCAGTCTTTTTGCAAAACGAGTAAAGTTCTCAGCAGCACCTGCCCAAGTGGAGAAGCATGTGTTAAAACAAATTATTTTTAAAAACAAAGATCTATTTTTTTATAGCAATAATTAATGCTCTGTCTCATGCAGTTTTCCGAATGATCCACATAAAGCTCATTTTAGGGCAAGCTGCTTAGGGAGATTTCAGGGGACACTAATCTGCAGGACTTCTGCTGACAACCGAAACGCAATGTCACATGAAAGCCTTATCACGATGCGGTCCTGAGCCCCAGAGCTCTCAGACATGCGATACCTTGGTGCAGCATTTATTGAGGTTAGCTGTGGGGTTTGTGGTATTTTAGATTTATTTCTATTATTCCTGTTATTTCCAGGAGGAGAAATTAGGGCACCGGGTTAGTGGTGGAGCTGCCTCCCAGCCCAGGGTGAGAGAGGGGGCAAGGAGGTGGCATCAAAGCAAACCTCTTTCTCTCTGTGACTTTCATCTACCATAGAATGATAATAATGATGATAATTATGATGATGATTATGATGATAATAATAACATCATATTAACAACAACAAAACCAGTAATAATAATAATAATAATAATGGTAATGATAATAGCTACAATAACAACAACAACAACAACCTTTCACTAGTTCTTCATAAATCTTAATTGTTATTATATGCATCTTGCCAAACTTTTTTTTTTTTGGTATCCTTTGCTACACCCTTCAGATTGAAACAGCTCCTGCTTGTGCGATGCTGAGGCAGAACCCCAGCATAATTTCTGCCATTCATGAGCATACGAGGTGATACAAACAGGACACAAACCTACAGGAGTAGGTGGATGATGAATAATTGTTACTTCGTTATAGCTGCTTGTACCTTATAGAGGTCTGCAGTTTACCCTCCTTCTGAATTATTGGCCTTTGCTGATGAGCGTAATCCTAGGAGCAGTTATTCACAGACATAGTTCTTTTGTACTGGATGCAACATGAAGGTTAGTTAAACTTTCTCTCTCCTTTGGCTTGGTCCATGCTCTTACTTCTCTACGCAGAGCCAGGGCTTGACCAAGGTTTTGGCAAAGTTGAGGATGTCCTGGGTACGCAGGTAACTTCTGAATTGCCCTAAAGTTAGAGAAAGGGATAAATAAGCAGAGCAGTGAATTCTCCAGGTTAAGATGACAGACAGGTTAAGACGAGAGACATTTTCCCCCCATCTACTTATTTTTTCAGTGGATTTTCTCCTTTTCTGACTCTTACTGTACCCTGCGATGTCAGGGAAACATGTTAAGCAAGCTCTGCTACTAGGGCCTAGTCTTAAAATGTGCACAGGGAGGGAAGCAGGACTACTTGGAGCTTATAGACAGCTGAAGACTAACCTATATGAATTTGAAAGAGGGCTGGAGAGAGATTCTTTACTGTCTGACAGTTGTATGTCATGCCAAGGATGGCGACTACTTCCATGGCACGTTTGTAGCACAGGTGTTCCCGGCAACAAAAGCAACATATCCTGACACTTTGGGGGTAGTAAGGGGTTTGTGTTGCTGATCTGCTCCCAGTGAAGTCTTTTGGTGGTTATTTCAGTCCAGCACAGCTTCATAACCTCATCTTGCATTATCACGTTGTGTAGAAACGCCGAGACATCGCGTTGCAACAACTTTGTCTCGCTACCGGTGGTGTCAGAACAATTGGTCCCTAGGAAGGAAGGCGTTAGATGTGTGCGTTTCCATCTTGTCTTCAGCAAATTATAATAGGTTTTTAAGTTGCTGTGATGCTTACAGGATTTCTTAAGACAAGAGAACATTTCCAGCCCCTCTTGTGTAATCAGCCCTGGGGACAGAACTAGAGCACTGGCCACTGGTGGTTTAAGGGTTGTTCCAGTCTAAGGCTTCAGGAAGTCCATATGCTAAAATGCACATTTGTTCCTACTTTTTTCCATGAAGGTAACCTCTCTCTGACAGAAAGCAATCCTTAAAGAATCTTGGGCTAATTTTAGAAATTCATGGCTAACTTGCCCCATTTATTGCGGGTGTAAGGAGTGAAAGAGCATTTTTGCACCAAGCCCTTTTTTTTTCTCTCTCTTTGTACCAGCACAAGCGAGAAAAGAGCCTGACTTTAACAGAATGGATAAAAATAAAACCGGCGATGGACAAAGCCAATTACGTTCCCCATTGCCTAGGGATGGGCAACCTAATTTTCAGCTGACAGTGATTTGATGGACTGAGCCATCCTTTTTCTGATCCAGCATTCGGAGTAATTTTTATTGTAAACCAATCATTACAATGTAGGACTCTCAGTACCATCAGTGTCACCATGACAAATTCCCATCTCAGTTTGAGTGTTGCTGCTGGGGTTTTTCCTTCCATCCTTCACTGCCTGACACGTTCTGGGAGGTGCTGGATGTGGGACACTGTGGCCCTGTCCTTGGTGCCAGCCCTGGGCAGGACAGCTAATGGGTTATGTGAGAGCGACGGTGCCAAACACGGTGGTACCAACACTGAGGGACACGATTCCAGTCTCTGTGCTGTAATTTTGGCAGGGATGCTAAATTTAGTTCTCTAGTTCAGAATGTACATACAGCACATTAAGCTGGGACTTCAGCAGTGCGCGTTTTCTCCTCCCATCTTCATCGTCTCTGATTCTGCTCCTTTATGTGGTTTATAGGTCATAAAATGATTCCCCAACCCTGAGGATATTGTGCTAGTTTGTGTCCGACATCTGTACAATGTAATAAGCCCTAAGCCTTAGTGGAGTATCCTTATGTTCCCTGAATGGACATACAGGCACGGCTCTTGTTGAACAGAACATCTCTTCGTTTGAACCAGTTAGAATGTATTTTCACCAGAACTTTAGCAATTTCTGTTCGAAGAAGCCAAATCCCTGATGTTTCAAGGGTTGTTGGAATTTACTTGTTCGCACCAGAAAAACCTGCTGCTGGCTCATGTAAGCTGTGGGTCACTGAGATGAGGGGAAATTTAGAGAAGGGGACCTGAGAGGGTACCTGGAGGGTGAAGACCTGTGTTTCTTGCAGACGTGCTCTACATTCCCCTTCTCAGGTCCATGAGAGCTCAGTGTAAACCTGGGAGGCTCCATCTACACTTGTTTCCCCCTCTTTCTGCTTGTCTATGAAATCTGCAATTTCTTCCTTTCCACTGTAGTACCCAGTAAAGACTGATGAAAAAATGATAGACAAACACCTACTGCTGCTAATGGGAGCACTCAAAGCTTATAATTTTTATAAGATGGATCACCAAGACTTTGCTCTAATACTGAATAGTTTTATCAGTACTCCACTCCTGAGTTAAAGGAGCATTATTAAGGCTGTAATGTCAAGCACAGAGATGGTGAGACAGGCCAGGGTTGTGGTAGTTGGTGGACCTTTATATCTGCTCCTTCCATGTGTCCTCTTCAGTTGCACAGTCACACGTATGTAAACGCAACTGTGTTCTGCAGAGCAGAGAGGAGCAAGCTGTGTGTCTTCTACTCATATGATTTGTGCCTTATTATTTAGATGGGCTAAATACTGCATTGGAACAAACATATATATATTGATTTTATAAGGTCAAAAAAACAAAGTAAAGATGGAGAAATGTAGAATTTGAAGGTGCCTAGCAGGGCATTTTGGTAGCAAATCGAAACACCAGTTAAGTGACCTTGGCTTGAATGGGTTTATGTGAAGAAAACAAACACATTTTTTGTGCTTGCTTATATAAGCCCTTCTTTCTTTTACATGGCTTGATTTTAGTGTCCTCTTTTAGAATATGCAGATTTGGTTCAGCAGCTTTCCCCAAATGGGTGCACAGCATGTCCTTGTAGGCAGCCTTCTGGAGGCAGCATGGTGGAGGGACCCCTAGCCACAGAGGGGACTCTGCACCAGGCGCTCCAGGAAGAATAGTCCTGCAACCTTGTGTCCGACTCCTGCAGTGCATCAGCAAGGACACATGTGTGGCTCTTGACCTTAGTTTTGGGGTGAGATTTAGTAGCGTAGCTGCTGGAGAGGCATAAGATCTGCGTTGTGTAGTGAGAAGAGCTGGTGGTTCATAGAATCATAGAATGGTAGAGACTGGAAGGAATCGCTGGAGGTCATTGAGTCCAACCCTCCTGACTGAGCAGGATCACCCAGGGCAGGCCACACAGGAACAGATCCAGGTGGATTTTGAATGTCTCCAGAGAAGGAGACTCCACAATCTCTCTGGGCAGTCTGTTCCAGGCTCCATCAGCCTCACAGTGAAGAAGTTTCTCCTCATGGTGACGTGGAACTTCCAGTGTTCCAGTTTTTGCCCATTGCCCCTTGTCCTATTACAGAGCACCACAGAAAAGAGACTAGCCCCTTCTACTTGGCACCTATCCTTCAAATATTTATAAACATTAATAAGACCTCCTCTCAGTCTTCTCTTTTCCAGGCTAAATAGCCCCAGGTTCTTTCAGATTTTCTTCATAAGAGAGATGTTCCAGTCCCTTCGTCATCTTTGTAGCCTCCGTTGGACTCTCTCTGGTATTTCGCTGTCCCTCTCAGTCAGTAGGAACCTTCTGTGCAGGGTTGGGGTGAGGGGCTGTATGGTCCCATGTGCAGGGCAGAGAGACTGGGGTATGTGGGAGACACGGCTGTGACGGGGCTGTGGCAATGTTTCTAGGATCTCTGTGTGGATCTGGGGTGAGAATCTTGCTCTCATCGCTGCAGTGCTGATGGGAAGTGCTAAGAACAGTCCTTGTAGACCTGCTTCATGAGCAGTCCTGTGAAAGGAAACAGATTGCTTCAGGAAAGACATTTTGAGAGTCTTAGATTTCTCTTTATGCTTTTAAAGTGCACGTTCTTGCTCTCAATGAAATATTGCACTGCTGGTGCATGGAGGAAAGACCGGCATGGCTGGGTTGGGATTTTATGGTGGTATTATGGTGGCAATCTCAGTGGCTGGGGAACAGGAGGTGGGACTTGTGTTTGTGAAATCGCTGACACGGTTAAATTCCAGAGGTGGTTAAAACCAACCGTAAAACCACTCGAAATCCACAGAACAAGCACTGATGACCATGGTTTTTTATCTGGGGAGCGCTGTGCTGCAGGACTTGTGTCTAAGTTTCTCAGCTTGAGGCCAAATATCTTCTTGTAAAATGTCAGGGGTCATGGTCAGTCCTTGGAGGCTGATTCTGCTCTCTCCTCTCTTCCCTTCTCGCATCGATCATTGCGTTGGGGCTTGTTTTGCTCTGAATTTCTACTGGAATTCGTATGGAAGCTCTTGGCACTGTGTCAAGTTCATGTGAAGTTCATGCCAAGTTCACTGAAATTTCTTTTAGGAAAAAAGGGGTAAAAGGGCCTCATAAGATTAAAAAAATACATAATTTTTTGAATATTTACACTTTGAAAAAAACTTTAAGTTTTGAACATTTTTGGGTTGTATTATATATGTTATAGTGACATTAAAAATGGTAGAAAATGTAATGAAAACATTTGAAGCCATGGAAAAAGGCTTTTCCACCTTTCCTGTATTTCCTATGGAGAAATATTGAAAATCTATTGCAGTTTGGATTGGAACTGAATTTAAAGTCTTTTATGAAACAGTTTTCTCGTTCTCATGTAGCTGTTTATGTAAGTGAAGTACATTTTTATTGAATGCAGATTCTCATCGAGATTTGCTAAAATTAAGGCTAAAATTGAGGTTTCAGTCACCTTTCTCAGTGATTTCCATAGGCCTGTTCCTCCCACCTGTTCAAAATAAGCTTTAAGACTATTCATCTTCCAGCACTCTATGTTAAGACACTTATTTTTAAGATTTTGATTTTATTTTTCATATAATCCGTCTTTCTGAAAATCAGATGGAGGTTTGCGAAAGAAATAATTTCAATTTCGTCCTCCCCCTATTTTTACACATTAATTACACATACATATTTCTTACTCTTTTCCAAGTTCTCCTAGTCATGGATAAAGACACAACAACCACTGTCATGCTCAGCCTTCCCACCCAGCAGGAGGTGCACAGTACGACAAACTAATTTTTTTCAATTTAATTAGATTTTCAATTCAATTTTCAGTTCAAACCTGAATTTCTTTTTCAGCAAGATACGGGGCAACTGGAAGAAGTTCCTCTAAACAGTCACCCACCCTGTTTCACTCCTTCACTATACAATAAACTGATATGTCAATTTTTAAGTACAAGAATTAGTAACTAATTTCAAAAGAATACATTTTTAGAATAATCTTCAATAAGTTTGATCTCATTTTAAATGGTGCAAAAATCAGTCAATTTTTATTGCATGTTCAATTTGACTCAAAGTCTGTCTTATGTATAGATTTTAGTCTCTCTATATACCTTAAAACAGTTTTCTGAAAGGGGAAAAAAAAAATATAACTCATTTTGGGGATTATAAAAGGAATAATTTTCTTGAAACTGGTCCTTAATATAGCTAATAGCTCTTGGCTTCACCTCAAGATGGTTAACAAGCCCATCATTAACTGTGGCTAATGAAAAATTATTTAAACTTTTTTAAAATTAATACTGGATGACAAATCATTATAAATCATGCCCTTGGTTATACATGTCAGTAAAGCAAATAAATGGGTTTGAAAGTTCAAATATATGTATAAAGCTGAACTGTAGGCAAATACAGGATGAATTGTGCTGGTTGCCAACGGTTGTTTTTCCAGTAGCTTTTAAAATTTCTTCTTAACATTTCCAGATTCGTCACTAATGTATGAACCTGAATATAATTTTTGGAAGATTTACTAGGAAACATTAACATTTCATATGATCAGTGAATCCTGGCATCTGCACTAGGATTATCTACACTAACCTGGAAGGTAATTAGCAAAACTGAAGATTTAAAAGCAGGAGGGCAGTATTATTACAAAGTCTAGCAGGATATAACTCAACAAAACTATTGCACTGGGTTTTAAACTCCTTGTAATATGCCAATAAAAACAAGAATATTTTTTTTCTGTTTTGAATTTGCTTAAGGTAACTCAATAAAGAAATAGAAGCAAGATCAATAAATTTTGTCAGAAAACCAGTTTAAAAGGAGCCACATGTCTTAGATGTGCTGGAATAATAGGAGTAAACACTAAGTACTCAGAAGAGCATTTCCCAGGGCAGGTCAGGAACCATTTGGTAAATCCTATGGCTATTTCAAAGCTAGTAGGATTAGCTCACAAACCCCCAAATACTTCCCGAATATGACTAATATTATTTGTAGCTTTTAGAGGGATGTAGTGTCAGGGTTGATACAGCCGTAATACTTTTTATTGTTGCCTACATCTTGTGTTGAATGAGATCACCCCAAGTGAACTTTGCAAGGTGCAGACACCAAGCATTTTCCAAGTGTTTGTAGCATGGATGGGGAGCAGGACAGACATTGAAAGGATGATGAGGGGCAGTGGGCAGGTCAGGTGGCAGCCAGAAGCTGCTGCTGGAATGACCTCCTGCCCAGGACCCCAGGCCCCATCCATCAGCTCACACAGCTTCTCTTTGGAGGGCTGCTGGAGCTGCACACATGAAACCTCTTTTTAAGGATGAGAGGAGAGGGTTTCCTTTATGGTAAGTCCTATTGTGCCTGTGATGTGTTCCCCATCCTTTATTCAGGTGCTCTTTCAATACTGCCCAAGCTATACCTGCTCCTCCGATGGGGCCAGAGGACTCAACCTCTATTTCTGCTTTCTCCTTTGTTTGCTTTTGCTTCCCCTCCCAGAAGGCTGCAGTGTGCTCACCACATGCTCCCCTTCAAGGCTGAGCATCAGCTCCGCTTCCACTCCCTGGCTCACCTTGTGATACTTCAGACTACATCCCTTGTATCTCTCTGTCTATCAGATAAAGATGTAGCTCAATCTCAGATCTGCATCCCGTGGGATTGCTGCCTTTGCGTGTTCTGTTTGTCCTGTCGGCTGGGGTGCAGTTGTGCTTTAAGATCAAAGCACATCCTCAGTGAACTTAGTAAAGACCTAAAAGTTGTGTATGTAAGTAATTACCATAATCAAATGCCAACATATTTGCTGCCTATCCCTCTTACTTGAAAAAGCTCAAATTGATTTATTTTCAAATTCAGGAATTGGTTTGCTGAGTGTAAGAATGTGTAATACAGCAATTATGGGCATTCCCAAAAAGCTGCCTTTATGTATTTATGGAAAAAGCTCCCATGGGTAACACTTCGTATGAAATATTTGACTTGGAAATGCTTTTCTTTTCATACATTCTTTTCAGTTTTCTGTCTTCAAAGCTGATGTAATATTTTTCATATCACATAACATTTCTTTGAAAGGTCACACTCTGGAGCCAGCATCACCCCAACTTGCAACACAACACATTGAGGCAGTGAACAAACTTTCTTGGTGATGTACATGGCTTCTTAGGAAAAGCTATTTGGAAATGCGATAACAGCATCACATCTATTTTTTTTTTTTCTCTGAAATGCACATTTGTACTGATTTTTTTTTTTATGAGCTGTAATTCAGACATACCCTAAAATGTAATTAATTTTGATCCCACCATTTCTGCGATACACATGATGGATAACAAATAGGTTATGCACATCCCTAATATAACAGCATTCTATCAAACACTCAGTTTATTGCATTACAGATGATATCAAGTAATGGTAGTCATTCACATGAATAGTTCTCAAGTCTGATTGAATTTGATTCCTTATTAAAGAGAGTTCCACAGTGCAGAATACTGTACCACAAATATAATACAGAAATTGCTTCTAGCATGTGAAATGTGCAATTATAATAAGCAAATATTTAACTCGTACTATGCTCTTGGGATCACCATGTCAATAACAGACTGAAAAAATTTCATTGTTTCATCAGCCAGGAGTGTCTGAGAAGGGTCCATAGTCAAGGTGGTCTGCCAGGGATCCCCAGCTGGGAAAAGTGATGATTATACTTTTAATAAAGGAAGGCCGGGATCCATTTTATTATCAAAACATTAAATATAAAATTAATAAGCATCCAGTTACAACAGTAATAAATGGCAACTTCATTCAGTGGGTGGGAATGTCAGAAGAAAATGCAGATGCAACGCATATGTGTGGAGTTATCTGCTTGCACACGCACACACGCACATGTGTGTGCATACATATACATGTACAAGGGCTTCCTTGCCACGGCTGAGTCCTCTCAGACTGGTGTGAGTTTCCCCAAGGAGTCCTCAGGGGCTCTCACCTTTGGAGCTTTACTTTAAGGGTATAAAAAAAGGGCTATCACTGCACTCAGCCAGCCACAGAAGGTGTAAATGTTATCTGGCTGTTGCTCTGAGAAGAAAAAAAACCAACAGATTTCTTTGTGACTTCCCCCTTAATATTCCTTCAGGGGCTTGGGACAATCTAGACCTGAGGAAGCCCCTGATAGAAAATTAAAATAAGAATTGAATTTCTCTTCCTTCAGAGCCTTCTGCCTTTCACACAGAGTTGGAACTGCTCTTTGCTTTCTTACTGCCTGGTGCTGTGATGTGCCATTATTCATGAGCATTTTCAGCAGGAGACAGATGCATGAACTCTCATTTTCTATGGAAGATTTCTTATGGAGCCAGCATTACCGAGCAATGATTAGATAAGATGACACCATGGGAAATTCAAGATGGGAAAAAAAAAAAAGAGCCAGGCCGGGGGATGCTGCAGAGCTGAAACGCTATCAGTCCTTATTGAAGTGGCCTTCATCTAGGACATTCAGACGAATTCTTTCAAAGGCACCAGCTCTCTAATAAAGCTTAATAATTTTGATTTGACAATACGTAGCAGCAGAAACTGCAGAGATGCTTAATAACGGTGTAATCATTTTCTGCCAGCTGTTCGCTTTGCAGCAGGATACGTATGCTTGCGTTATTCCCTTTAAGATATTTATATATTTTTGATATTTATATTTATTGATATTATTTAAGATATTTAAATATTTATATTTACTGATATTATTTGTCTTTGTACAATGCATCTCTGCATTTATCTATTTTATTTTATTTTAAGGCGAGGTTACGCAGATTTTAGATTGACTAACACCACGGGAAATATAGGATGAGCCAGAGCCAATGTGCCAGTTAAAAGTAGAGCTGAGAATTCATCTGCATCAGTTCCAGTGCTCTTTTATGGAAATCAGCTATCTAATCAGGAATCCTTTATCGTCACTTTGTAAGAGTTTGTGTGTCAGGCTGAATTGAGTCATTAATTGCAAATACACCAGTGAGATCTTGGAATATGTATACGACGTATATGTATGCATGTGGAAAATGGTGAAGGAATGGGAAGTACAGATACTGTGAGACACTGAAACAATGAAGAAATATTGAATATATAAAGTAAGAACAGAGGAATTTAAAAGTAAAAGGTGATTTTTAAAGGAAAGGCAACTTTCATATGGAGAAGTGGAAAGGTAAGAATTAAATGCTTGATATTTTGTATGCTTGTAAACACATTAGCTACAGAAAACAGCTACAATTTTACATTTCATTGCTTTATATGAAGCGTATGGATTTTATGGGCTTCCACTCCTAACTCCTGGTATGTAATGTAAGCTCCAACTACAGCATGGAGCGGTAGAGTGGCAGGATAAGGACAAGTGGGAAGAAGGGCTTCAGAGGAGTTTCAGAACTGTCAAAGAGGTTTTGTCTCTTGGAAGTTCAGATCCTCAGATTCTACTTATTAATTTGAATTTATTTAACTTGTGAATGAATTGTGATGACATAGTATAACTTTATGATTCATCAAAATGTGTGGCACAAATAATAAAAGTACTGGAGTTTTCCATCAGAGCACTAGGGAAAAATCATGTTAGAATCTTGCACAACTCTAGCAGCAACTTTGATAGTGACATAATCCTACAAAAATCCTACACTGAATTATGCTGTCAATTAACCTGAGCGGCAATGTATATATATAGGAAAACGAATTTTAATGTATTTTTTTAAAATTTGCAATGTGATTGAAAGAGATCTGTTAATTAACATGTCTGCCATACATCTTTTTGAACATTCACCTTAAGAGAACAGAGGAAAGCATTAGCAACAGTGTGATACAAAATAATTAGCTTGTTTGCAGGGCTTAAATAGTCATTACTTTCTTGTGAAGTCCCTCATTAAGCTAATCCTAGTTTATAATACATTAGCAACCACTCTTTATGTAGAAGCTACTTCTGAGGATAAAAATAACTTGAAATTTTGAAATGCTCCAAGTGATATGCAAAATTGTAGAGGTTGGGACAGGAACAATACAGACTAAAAAAAAAATTATGCAAGTACTTGATTTATTCCTTGCTGCCCACGTGCAATTGGTTCACCTGAAGTCTGCAGATACAACTGTTTAAAGGCTCTCATGAAACAATTCTCCCCTCTCTGCTTTGAAAGCCTAGGCCAGCCTGTTACCATGATTTTCTTAGGAGATCCTGCTACAGCATTACCCAATTATTCCCTAAAAAGTGTAAAGGCTTTCCCTGACTCACACTATAACAGAAGAAGAAGTGATTTTCAGTCTGATGTTTGACTTCAGCCAAAAGAAGAGAACCGGTGACATGGAGTTGACACAAAACAAAGTGCAAAGCCTGCACCGGAGGACAAAATGGGCTCTGACCCTCGCCCACAAAAAAAAAAGAGAAACACTAAAAAGGCAAAAAAAAGTTATATATTTTTGAAGAGAGAGACCTGTATCTTACAGTTGCCATTTTTTCATGGTGGGCAGAATTATTGCTTTTCTTGACTTTATGCCTTGCTTTGTAATTTACCTGTGGTCATTTGGAAGCGATATTTAGTTACGAAGCCCTCAAGTCATGCAGGAACGAGTTCACAATTATGTAAACTAATGAAATTAGCTGAGGTGGGAGAATAGAGAGTGATGCAGAAAACAAAGGATTTCTCACCCGTCCAAAAGGAGCAAGTCATCAGGAAAAAAAAAAAAAAGTGAAAATTCAGCCAGTGAACCCTGTAGAGATCAAAATAAATCAGGGAAGCCTCGATCTCCCCATCCTTTGGATTTACAACAAGCAAAGAATTGCATTTCCTTTTTAAAGACAGAGACAAACTTGTCACTTAAATAATTTGTTGAAGATTTTTTATCAGCTTATGCTCAAAAACTAAAATCTGGGAGAGATCACCATAGTGAGCAAGAAAGTAACTTGAGATCAACTGGATACACACCAAGCAACAAAACATGGGGCTTTTTACAGAGCTATTTACCCAGGCATCTAAAGGAAATCTGTGGGTGCTTTGCCACATCATGTAATATTCTCTCTGTTCCCCCTACACTTTCTCTCCTGGTAGAGTATCAATAATTCATGTACTTCTCTTACCTGGGCTATTTAAAATGTTGTAAGAGGCAAAATATACCCAGTGTGTATAAGGGAAAGAGATTTCCTGCAATAGATACTTAACAGACCTCAAAAACCTTGGGAACATGGGTAAGGAAAAGCACAAGGACACGTCCCACCCAGGCGTGACAGGCAATTCCCTTTCAAGTTTAATTTTGTGCATGAGAGGTGTACGATTTTCTGGGATAAATACCAGTGAGCCCCCGATTTTAACCTGTACAAACAAGAGAACAAATAAAGCACAATGCCACAAGACACCGGAATAATGGGTTATTGTGTTCAGAGCAATGGCAATGTGTATACTAGCTACCTTTGTTTTTTAACTATTTTTCTTAATTTTTTTTTTTTTTTAAATTAACTTTTTAAAATTTACCTCTGGCTTGTGAGTCAAACCTACTGACTCCCTCCCTAAACAGGACTTTGGGAACACTGTTCAAGCCAGCATGGCCAAGCCTCTGTTCGTATCCCGCTGAAGGCTGGAATAGTCCTTTTAAATAAAAAAGTCCTTAATACACATGCATGTGTGCTCACCAGCTTACACTTATTTTTTTTTTTATGAGCAGAGCATGTTTAAATTAGAAAAGATTAAGTGGAATTAAACATGGATGCCTTTATTTATGGAGTCATCTCTCAGAAGACACCCATTTTTTTTGGCGTTCCCTCCCAAAGACTCCTCTAGCAGTGTTAGATTTGACTGCAAATGACAAGCTGTACACAGGAACCAGACACTTATATCCCTATCATCACTTATTAGCTGTTGTTATTGTCGCTGACACTGCAGCGATAATAATAGGGATTCTTTCAACACCTGGCTTTAAGATGTGGGAGTTTACGACATTCAAAAATATCTCGGCAGAACTGGCAGATGACGGCCTGTTCTGAAGGAATTTATACCAGGAACAGTATATAAAAGCCATGCAAGTGCTGACTGGGACCTTGAGGAGTCTTTGCTAACCCTTAGGATTTCACTTAAGACGTTGAAAAGCAAGGTCATTTTCTTCTAATAAGGTCTGTGACTGTCTCCAGTGTCTGTGTTGCAGTTTGTCCAGAAAAATGTCTAATGGAAAATAATAGTGTTGCAATAAACATTATGAGGAGAGCTGTGATTGAGTGAAAAAAAATCAGGAAAACTGGCTATTGCCACTTTCTTGACTAATTCAAGGCATGAAGTGAATGTACTGATGTGTTGATTTTCTTCTGCCTTTGTAAGATTTGAGATTCTTCTAAAAGGTGTTTGGTTCCTGAAAGTCTCAAGCCTGGAGTATAGAAAGTGCCTTTGATTTCCAAGATTGTGGTTTTATGGATGATGGGATGTGAGCCTTTCAAGCATCACCTCATCCAGAGTACAAAGAACTGGATCCTGTCTCTTCATCTGCTTGCTCCTCTGGTGTGCTGTGGTCATCTCCAAATGTCAGTCCACCACAGCCATCTACCATTCAACACACAAAGGATCCCTCATCACGTGCAGCTACATTTCAGTGAGAGGAGAATGCTGTGAAGACTTGGAAATTATTGCTGTAGGTTAAAGCCATCCTAATCTTTCCAGGAAATCTACATCCACAGGACTTCAAAAGAAAAAAGTACAAGTCCATGGCCTGATGGAAGACCATCTTCACTTCCGCTGTACCCAGATGATTGGAAAGACCGTGTAGACCTGAGCAGCCCGTGCGCTGGTGGGTTTTGAGGGATAGGAGCAAGATATGGGTGGCGAAAGGAGCAATCATGTTGGAATGGTTTGCAACTGTTGAGGTTTCCTTTTTGAAGACCATCAAATCCAGCCTGTGAGGTACCAATGCCCAAAGCACTGTCTATCCATTACTGGTACAAAACTGGCCCCCAAGGCTGCAGAGCTTTGCAACAGATAACTCCACTGCAGCTCTGCCTCGTCCAGTCCTGGACACCTGGAAGGATGGTGATTTTACTGCTCCACCAAGTGCTGAGTGCTTTTTACCATCCAAGGAAAAATACCTACACATTCTCCAGACATGAACTAATGATTCAGAGCATTCAAGCTAAAATTACTTCACTAAAGTGTTATGTGAATTTGGAAGAGGCACGTTTCAGTTGCAGAACGACAGACCAGACAAAGGCAGAAGGGATATTATTAGCTAGGCACTGTCCCGCAGGATTGGAGGTTTGAGATATAATATATAGAAGGACCCAAGGGTGAGATTATCTCAGGATAATACACCCTTTAGGTTTTTAAATTGCATCCAAAGCAATCAAACCGGTTACCATAGCATTCATTTTAATGCACAGATAAATTTGTAGCTCTTGTTTATATAGCTCATCCTCTGGAGGCACTAATATGATTCCCTTTAAAACTCAAGTTAATGAGAAAATAATGGAGCATTGTAGATATAAGCAATTTTTATTTTTTTTTTTTCACTGTCACTGTCATCATCTCTTATACAGCCAGAGGGCTCTTTGAAAGTATAAGTTGGATTTATTCTATGTACCACAAAACCTTTAAAAAAATCTTTCTTTACACCAAGCTGTCTGATTCCAGCCTAAAGCCAAGAATGCTTACTGTCTAAACATATTTATAAATCAGTGTATCATCCATAAATCTTACCTTATCCCTAATAGGAAATTTAAAATGGTAAGTCTTAAAACTTCACCTTGGCAACACACACGTTCTTATTTTATTGGCTTTCCTGGACAGAAATCGTTGATGAGCTACTGTATGTGGCCAGGGAACAGGGATTGCATATCGGTAGCTGAGTGTAGTGAGCTGTGTAATGAAGCCATGTTTGTTTACTTCCCTTTGTATCCAGCGCTGCAGTAAATCTCTGGACATTTTCAAATGTTTTTCTTTTCTTTTTTATTCCATCAATTCTTCTAATTCTTTTGGCCCAGCTGAGGAGCTTCATGCTTATGGAACATCCACCAGGACGAGATGTTGCCACCAGCGAATCAGATACAAGCTGGTATCAAATCTCACTAATTCATTTTGTCTGGAAAAAAATTGGTTATATATATATATGATTTACATGATCTAACATTTATTATTCATATATATGAATAAACACCGATGTGGATTGTGTCTTCAGACATTCCAAACTTTGTAGGAGTGAATAAAAGTAATGGAATTTACTGGGACTGAAGTATTTCTCCTGCTCTCACTTAAGACTGTGGGAGTTTTGGTTTCAGCAGGAAAAGCTTCAAGGCTTCTGTTGACTGTGCCTGCTGGTGAGGATGCCTCCTTTGCAAGATTAATATTGTTACTCTGTAGTTTCTTGTGCACTTCTCTTGCCGCCTTTGGTTTCCCATAATTTTATCTGAATTTTAGACTGGTCCTGTCAACCTCTGCCTCATGACGAGTCTTGCTCTTCCCTGCAGCAAAGTATTGGTTCAGTCATTGGGGATCCTTTGTAGTTGGTCTATCTGGAGTTAGAAAGGCATTTTTTCTGGAAGAGACCAAGTTGGATTATCATGTCCTTGGGGCACCAGGTGCTGGTGGGCCAGCCAGGCTTTTACAGAGGTTGGTGGGTGGCTCATGCCGAAGAGTTGCAGGCATTTTGTTTCTGCCTTCTGGGCACACGAGTTGGGGTGGTGAGACTGTCACCAGCCACATCTCCAGGCTTCTGAAGCCTTGTCTTGCCACAGCCTGGTATCAAGACTTGCAAGCTGGCTATTATAATGGAAATGTAATTATTGACTTCAATAAAAAAAATGCTGTGTGGAGAAGTCACTAATGAAGTCAGTCTAAAACGAGCAAATTGAAGAAACTACTGCATTGTTATAACCACTAAAGTATTATCGAAGGTGCCAGCAATCACAGAATCATAGAATACCAGGTTGAAAAAGACCTCAAGAATCATCTGGTCCAGCCTTTATTGGCAATGCTAGGAGAAAGAAGACTGCAAAGTTGTGTCATGAATTTTGTGTTAGCACAGAAATGCAATGTGATGAGACCAAGATTTAGCTAACAGAGGAAACAGAGTGGTCATATTAAAAGGCCTGTACTGGGGCTTTAATAAAGGCCAGACCGAGTTCTATTCCTTAGGCTCTGGACATCTCACCAGATCATGAGATGCTTTCTCCAGATTGCCCAGCTACTGCTGAACCCTGCAACACCAAACCTCCTCTTTTGCAGCCCAGTTTGCAATAATGCCGTGGAGCTGACACCATTGGAGTCAGACTCAGCCTGTCCCGCTGGGATCTGACCGGGAAAACCATTCCAGTTTTCCTCCTGACAGATTTACTTTGAAGAAGTTTATATTTCAGATTGCCTTGGGACAGGAAATATGTATGGAGAGATCTCAAGGGATCAGATTAAGTAGTTTTAATTATAATGCTGGCCTCTGTGGAGAAGCATTTCTTGCGAAACATTAAATAAATACACTCTTTTTTTTTTTTTTTTTTT
>VWZK01000647.1:0-37225 GCA_013396935.1 Baryphthengus martii
TTTTTTTTTTTTTTAAAGTATAATTGGATTTCTAATCTGAAGTTTCAGAATGCTTACAAATGATGAACACACAACTCCTAACTAAACATTCTCAATGTCCCACAAAACTGTTAATTAAAATTTGTCAAAAGTACAGGAAGATCCCAGATAATAGCATTTGCATGAGAACAATGCTAAAAAATAGAACCAAATGCTTAAGGAACTGAATACCATATTCATATATTCACATATACATACAAGGAACGGTGAGGTTGCTACCTGAAGATCCGTTCAATGCACTCTTCATTTATCACAACAGAAGATATTGATAGCCATTAGATCTTCTTACTTTATCATTATCTCTTTACACTTTTAATCATTTTCATTGCTTATCAGTTCTGTATCCACTAAAAGACACTGCTCCAACAAAATCATGCTCATCCACTTTCTGTCTTTCCACGTCAAAAAAGATTAATCATGAATGGAAAGAGTGAACACATCCTCAAATACTAATGACTTGAATCTCATAATTCTATGTTGACAGAAAACAGCGTCTGTGATGAAAGTCATAGCATCTCCCACAACGTTTGCAGACAGTGTTACCTTGATTTTGCCTTGGAGGACACTTTCCTGATGCTCCTCATTCCAAGGAAGGTCTCTTGTTACATCCTTGCTGGTAACAGCTGAAAATAATACAGATCACGACATCATATCAGCTCTCAAAGCAACAGCCAACAAGTGTTCAAGGAAAGGTATGATTGAAAGGAGCCCTGACAATGTTGGAGAGAGGTAAAACAAAAAGATCATTGCCCATCACTTTTGCAGTCCCGATGGAAATAAGATGACATTTTACCCCACACAGGTGTCTATCATCAACAGAGCACCCATTTTATTTCACTACTGAGCTACGGCAGCTGTTCAGGATGTGAATTATTCTCCCACTAGATGCATCTCTATTGATTTATAGTTGCCTATCTTTCATCACAATTTTGCTTAGAACAAGAAACTTTTCTAAGTTTCAAAGAACAAAGGACTTCTTCCTTTATCAAGACCATAAAAATCATTTGTTGTGTCACATCAGTGATCAATAATACTCATTAACGTTTACTGCATTTGTCAGTCTGACATGACCAGCAACTTAAAAATAATCAAATACATAAACCAATATCTTTTCATATTTAAAGTGGACACAAATAACGAGATCAGCTAATGCTGAGAGATAGAAAGTCAACAACATCATTAATTTTAAAATTATCTTCAATGAAGCAATGAAATAACAGATAGATTTGTAATGGAATATAAATCTATAGCTCTTCTAATTACATTGACAATAAAGCAGGGTGACAGTGAGGGGAAAAAAAGTGTCTTTCTCAAGTTCTACATCATTAGATGGTATCTCTTGCACTAGCAGGCATCTTTTGCACTGCACAAACTGTTCTCCACATAGTAAAATAAAGCTCTATCTTCTTTAGCAAAAAATACTTGAAGTAATTGCAAACAGTTGACATGAGGTCATGTAAATCTCCTTGTGACCGAGTAAGGGAGGTTCTGAGTATGAGGCCTGATCATTTACATTCAGAAAGGCCCAACAGAGTCTTCCCTCTGATATCAGTAGAAACAGAAGCAGTCCCGAAGTCCACATCATCAGAGTTCTCTATAAAGAAGAGTTACAGTGCATGGGAAACAATACTTAAATAATTTCTCATTTTAATTAGCTACATTGAAAACATACAAGTTGAACCTTAATTAACATTAATCCTGTATCAAATACCGATAGGGCTTATCAGTAATAAGCAGCAATCAGCAATAAATGAAACTACTTTAGCTGCACGTTCTGACAGCTATGTGAATTTTAGATGCACAATAAATGGCTTAAAATCTAAATACAGTCCAGGACTCTGCAATTAAACAAATTCTACAGTTATTCTTTTAAATTACTTGCTACAACCTTATATATACTACGTTGTGCAGGTGTTCCAGAGGAGACTGAGAAATTTGAACTACAAGGTAACATCTCTTTCTCATTATGCAAGACTATATTAACTATTTGTTTTAAAAGATGGTGCTTTTTTCTTTTTTCTGCAGCCAGCCTACAGCATTTTCTGTTATTTGGCTTAATTGTTGATGGTGTTATAACCAGATGTACAAGCCTTTTTGATTTTTAAAGACCAAGGAAACAAAAGTAAAATGCTGTCAGCTGTGGTATTCAAAGGAAGGCAGAGTTTGCATACAAGTAGATTTACATTATATCTCAGAAAGAGGTAATGACTGTATCTTTTCTTTTTAAAAAAGAGCACCATTATTCTAGGATCTACTAGTTCTGAATGCTCAAAGTCCTCTGAAAACCTTCTAAAAGTTTCCCTTCTGCACCGGTCTGACTCGTGCATTTTAAAAAACAACCAAAAAATCCTCCACGATTCTCCCAGATTAGCAACACAAGCATCTGCGTTTCTGCTTTCCTCTTGTAATGATTTTAGAGCTTGTAGAACCCATGTTAAACCTTCTGGATGTTCTTCTCCATGACTGGATGTGTCAGACAAGACACTCAAGAATAGCCACATAGCAGACGACATTTTTGCCAGAATCATGTGGGTTGACAGATCATGTTATACTCAAAATCTTGTTACAGACAAAAGGGAACACACTAGATGTATGAAGACAAGAATTTGTTAGTCTAGTTAATGTTTTAACTACCCAATCAACAACTTATCTAATTAATAAAGAAAACCTCTTTAATAATACCATTCAAAAACTACACAAAACTGCTTCTTCACATTCACTCTGAATCCTGAGGCTGACAGTTTCACTCTTCCTCAAGAAGAATAGAGAAGCGATGCCTTTTGACTCTTACTGGTGTTTCTTGAAGATTATTGGCTGATACACTGGAAGGCTGTGCTGCCATTCAGCAGGATCTGGACAGATCAGAGAGCTGAGCAAAGGTGAACCTAGAGAAGTCAACAAAGGCAAGTGTAGAGTACTACACCTGGGGCAGAATAACCCCCTGCACCAGTACAGGTTAGGGGCTGACCTGCTGGAAAGCAGCTCTATGGAGAAGGACCTGGGAGTCCTGGTGGACAGTAAATAATCCATGGCGGACAATAAATTATCCACGAGTCAGCAATGTGCCCTTGTGGCCAAGAAGGCCAATGGCACCGGTGCATTAAGAAGAGAGCGTCCAGCAGGTTGAGGGAGGTTCTCCTCCCCCTCTACTCTAACCTAGTGTGACCATACCTAGAGTATTGTGTCCAGTTTTAGGCAGCCCAGTTCAAGAGGGATGGGGAAATACCAGAGAGAGGGCTATGAAGATGATTAAGGGAGTGGAACATCTCTCCTACGAGGAAAGGCTGAGAGACCTGGGGCTGTTCAGATATTTACAAATATCCAAAGGGTGGGTGTCAAGTAGAAGGGGCCAGTCTCTTTTCAGTGGTGCCCCCTGATAGGACAAGGGGCAATGATCGCAAACTGGAACTCAGGAAGTTCCACCTCAATATGAGGAAAAATTTCTTTACTGTGAGGGTAATGGAGCACTGGAACAGAGAGGTTGTGGAGTCTCCTTCTCTGGAGACTTTCAAAACTCTCCTGGATATGTTCCCGTGTGGGCTGCCGTGAGTGATCCCGCTCTAGCAGGCAGGTTGGACTCGATCTCCAGAGGTCCATTCTAACCACTACCATGCCATGCCACAATCAATGTCCTGAAGTTTGAACTGGAAGAAGTTTGACCATAGTGGTGGTGGTGGTGGTGGGGTCCTTTTCTCCTCACATTTTTACATGTTTCCTTGTCACCGTCTGCTTCCTCCTTGTTAGTTCCCGCTACAGCTTGCTCAACACACTCCCCCAGTTCCAGTTAGCTGCTGTTTGATACACACTAACAAACCTAGGTTTGTCGGACCTTCTAAGAAACATCAGATTTACAGAGTTTACACTAAACCAGGTGAAGCTATGGTGACTTGACCACCATGCTGTTGATAAAAAAAAAGCTAAAATCAGCTCTGGCCACAGCAGACCTACACAAGTCCTGAGGTCCTCCACTTCCAGATCAATACAAAATCTATGGCCTTTTTTTTTTAATAATGGCAAAATTATATTAGTCAGGCTACAGTTGTGACTGTGCTACTGCCCAGTGGAAAATAACCTATTTATATGCTACCTGGGGGAATCTCAGAAGTGCATGAAGACTGATACTGTTTGAAGAAGAATAGTTTTCTTCCCTCCTGTATAATATTAAGTTAAATTAATTTAGCAATCCTAAAACTTACCTTGAAAGGATATTGCACACACCACAGAGTTCAAGACTTCATTACCTTAAAATGTCAGGAAAAGTCATGAATTCTCTCATGCCCAAAAGATAAGAACTAAAACTGGTGACATTACGAAAACCTCCCTTGTGAAAATTAGACAACTAAGGGATCTAACCTTGCATTCTCCTTAGACCCGTTGACATCATAACAATGAGGACAGGACAAAATTAGAAGAAAAATGTGTTTCTGTATATTAATAGTAATCCCAAAAGTGGCTTTCACCTCAAGAAAACATACAAACAGGGCAAATAACAGATGGTTTATTCTCCCCTTGAAGAAACAGCCAGTCAAATTTCTAATGCACTGAAAGTTTTAGAGGTATAGAGGTCAGTATCACTCTAGATGCAACTAGCGAATATAGAACATTACAATAAGTATTAATATTTTCAGAGAATGATCTTTATAAACATTTTTCTATTAATATGAATCTTGTACTTATTCTTCTAATGTTCCATGGAAAAATTCATTAAAGGATAAAGCAAACCTTTTATAATGCATAATGAATTTATATAATGCGTTCCATAACTTAGTCAAAAAATACTTCAAAGTCATGTTCTCTTTAGTTTCTATTGCTATTTACAAAGATAAGTACTTACAGTCTCCATTTTTTTTCAGTTGTCTACGCAGTGAGATAAAATATCATATAGCTGTTGCTTTTGGATTGTTCTGGTTTTGCTGGAATAGAATCACAGAATCACTTTTATATTCGGGAAAGCTGCATTTAAGAGAAGACTGCAATTTGGTGAGAATAAAGTTGATGAGACACTTTGTTTTCCATTTGTGTCCAGCCATGGTATGAAGGTCTCCATAGTGATCAAAGTCTTCAGCAGTTTTGACTTAGCCAGATGCTAAAGCCAGGAAGAGTAAAAGCCAAGGCAGCTGACCCAAGCCGGCCCACAGAAGTGTTCTATATCATAAATGTCATGCTTCTTGTAAATTGGAAAGTTTGCCGGGGACAGCCTCTTCTACTGATAGCTGCAAATAGTGAAGGACAGAAGGCCATTATTCTACATCATGGATATGCTACTAACTGGGATAAAATACTAAACTCAAGTGGTAACTTAAGTTAGAAATTACATAGCAGAAGACCATTTCTGCTTTTTTCCTAGACAACAGATGAAAAAACAAGACAGATGGTAATAAAAATAATGATAAATACTGCAATTGTGGGGAAAGAGATGGAAGATTATTATCCCATCGCAGATATGTCTTATAGAGCAATCTGTATGGGAAGAAGTACAGGGTAGAGTAAAAATACTATCCTGAGCACTGATATTCCTACCAAGACAAACTTTAATATTAAAGAAGTGACTGATAGGGGAAATTGAAATATAATAAAATAGTCTGCAAATCAAAAAGTTGTTGTCCAGTACAATGAACACAGAAAGTACACCTGAAAAAGTGTTTGTAACTTTAGAGATATGCAAGGGAATGTGGGGAGCAGAGTTTGAACAATATTTTTAATAATTTGGGCTTATCACAGGTGAGCTTAAAAAAAACTGATTCAGTTTTCAGCACCTGTGCTATTTATTGTTTGCTCTATTCATAGCTCATACAGAGGGATAGATCTCAAAGGCATTCTCCTGAATCTTTTAGTGTATGTGAGCTTCAGTACTGAAATTCTAATACGGAGAAGACACAGTCCCGATGAAATGGCCCCATTCTCTGGAACAGAACTTCTTACAAAGAATGGATGTGGAAGCTAGCTAATTTTTATCTACTGACAGGGTAGATTAGATTTTTAAAGTGATGTGATCTCATCTTCTTTGCTTATGTACCTCTGCATGCTAAAATGAGATGCCAGATGGACATCAGATGCCTAAAACTCTAACCATGCAATTTTACATGAAAGACCAATATTTGGTTGCTTAAGCAATTTCTAATGGCAACAGGAATACAGAGAGATTGACTGTATCTGAGGCAGACTCTTTTTATTTTCAAGCTCAGCAAAATGAGGACATAAAAATATTAAAGACTGAAACCGGTCTAGCTAACTTGATAATAGCTGATGAAATGAAAAACTTAGTTAAGTGTAATGAAATTAGACTTCAGTAATGTGTTTGACTTGGTATTGCATGACATATTACTAAGAAGCCAGGAGACCAGAAAATCACCATGGTACACATTACACACATTCAGCTCTGAATAACCAGCAAGTCTCAGAGTATAATTAATTCCAGTGTGAAGACTCCTCAGTGAGCAGGTACGCATCTTAGAGATCCCACAGGGATCAGTTCCTGATTCTACTGTTTATAAGGTTATTAGCAACTAAAACATGATGAAATCCTTACTGGCTAAGTTTGTAAATGACACAAAAACAAATACAGAAGAGACAGAGTAACATGAAAATGAAGTGGCCTTCATTTTTCAATCAGGTGGCTAAACCAAACCTTGCATGGCATTATGCCAAAGTTTAACTATAGGAAGGTAGTACCTACAAATTGGAGAATGCTGGTAAGCAACAAATCCGAAGAAGGGTTAAAACTCACGGTACACAAAGATACTAATTACTGCCCTTGTATTTGCTCTAAGATGACAGTTACTAAAATGCTGCATCTGGATTTAGTGTTCAAATTTCAAAACTAACTGGAGAATGACCAATGGACTAAGAATTATTTCACCTCACATTTCATTTCTTTGTTATGCTGGAAAAAGAATTGTGTCACCTTGTTTATAGTTTATATATCAGCACGTGCATGTATATAATTAAAATATACATACTGATTTGATAATAAATTACCGGTGACGGCAGCTGAAAATTTTTACAATGATAAGAAAAATTGTCTTGGTAAAAAACAGTTATCTTGTTCCAGTGAATTGACTAGTTAGACACTTTGATTTCACTATCTTCTTTTTTAGTTTTGCTTTTTTTTTAAAAAAAGACAAATTGGTTAATTAACATAACATCAAAACAATGTGTTTCTTTTATTTAGGTTGTGTTTACCAATCTAAAGGATCCAAGCTAAAATAAATGACTATGAAAAGAAAATATTCTATAGATCCACTGGATTTTGCCACATTGATTTGATCCACAAATAAATTAAAAAAAAAAATCATAATTAGAAAGTTGAATTTTCATCTTCAGTACAAAAACAAATCAACGTTCTCATTTTTCATATAGATCTAATTATTCACAGCACGAAAAATATTGTACATAAATTAGATTCCCCATTGTTAAGAATTTAAAAACAAAGAATGGATATTTTTCAGAAAGATATCTAGTTAAGCTTTCAGATTTTTTTTTCAAGATTTAAAAAATATATTAATTCAGAAAATCCTTATGCCTTTCAAAAAGTTTGAGTAGGTCATGGTGGCTCTTCCTTTAACTTAAAAAGGAATTTTTTAAAAAGTAAAAGAAAAACATAATACAGAGTACAGAACTTTTTCTTCACTTTCTTTTAAATCTTTTTTCATGGTGCTATGAAAGGAAAGAGGCAATGTACTATCAATTAGGATTATAATGACATCTCAAGCCATTAAGGTAATAAGAGAGAAAAGAAAGGCAGGCAGGCACTATCTCTTCTTGCCTTATGAAATATGAGTATAGTCCCTTCTGCAAAGCTGACTTTGCAGTAAAATTTCATTGTCATTCTTTTCCCTATGCAATATAACTGAAAGGCCAAACAGATTATCTTAGTTCTGTCTTTTCTTAACACTTCTGGTTGCACAACCAGTCAGAGAACAAATGAGCCCTTGCTGACAATTATCCTTCTGAAACATCCTTGCTTCTTCTATCAAATTGTTTACATCTATTTCTGTATCACGCTATTGCCTTTTGTACTATTCTTACACAAAAACATACAGATGTCATAGTTTAAACTAGTCATAGTATTTTTATCTCTCCTATCTTTGCTTTCAGTCACAGTTCAATTATTTTATGAAAAATTTCAAAGGATTTCATCCAACTATAAGATCCAAGTGTGGAAAGTTTCAGAAAAAAAATGGCTGAAGTTTAACATCATCAGAAGAAAAACTGTTATACAGCCCTATAAGCCTTATTTCCCTGCCACGATCATCAAAACTACAATCAAAACATCTTTCAAGTATTTGAAATAAACTATTACAAATAAACAACCTCCAAATGTTCCAATGTTTTAAAACAAAATCAATTGCTGTTATTATATTTTCTACTGTAAGCCTGAATATAACAGCCAAAAAATGAGGATTTGAAATTTCTTTTATATTGCTATTTTTGTAAGAACTTCTTTCTTTTCTTCCTATCAGCTGGCTTAGTCAATATTCAGCACTATAGATTCATAATAAGGACAATTATGATCACAATCTTTGCATTATAGAGAAATGGTGAGTCCAAGTTTGTTCTTTCCAATTATAATACCAGTCTTAACACTGTGTAGATTCACCCTTCAGAAAGACTTGCATGCAATGTTCACTCTAATCAGAATTTTAGCTAACCTAATTGTTGCTTGTTAATCAGCACGACAGGTTTCATTTTACATATGCAACTTCAGCGTTCTTTGCAGGAGTGTAACACCTGTCCAGCACTAATTGTTATTATTTATATGCACTTTATTCCTGCCTGTAGCTTCCATCACAAGCTGTGATCCCATTGTAAGCAACATTGTAAGATCACAGAACAAGATGGTGCCTATGTAGAACTTCCCAAATAAGTTTACAAGCTGGGTATAAGATGGGATACGGCAGATGGATACAGACTGCCAGGGGATTGCATGGAAATAATGAGACAGTAATTATTAGTGCAACGGGGAGCAATGTTGTAAAATTCATGGGATCATGACAGGAAAGGGAAATTCAAGAAGGAATTTAAAGGAAGTAGCTTTGGGAGTGCTTCTGGCAAAGTCCTCTGAAAGGCAGCAGAGAGAAAAGCTACTAGTTAAACACAATTATCTCTTGGTTGATAGAGCTGAGGTTGAGGCTGATCAGAAGGGAGGTACATATCCACACAAATAAAGAGAAATAAGCAGAAAATGATAAAGAAAATCTGCCATCTCAAGTTTCACACAACAGAAAAGAGCCAGTAGTTTACAGGACAGGAGGGACTGATGAAATCATAGCAGAAAACAAGATAAAATTTGTCAAGTCCTGAGACATGGAAATATTGGTAATTAAGACAGCAGCTGACACGAGTTTTACTTGTAGAACTGTCAGCTCAAGCATTAAAAGTAAATAGCCTCACTGCAGGAAATGTGCATGTAAAAGCCTGAGCAACCCCGTAAATGCTTACTCAATAGCATGGAGTCAAAAAGGGAAAAATCTCAAAACCAGATTCCCTGTCCAAACTCACACCTCCAGCACACCATAGAAGGCTGCCTAATGCAGTTCTTTCCTCATGCAAGGCATTCCCTGCTTTACAGACTTCTGACATCACTTTCGTCTACCAATTCGTTGGATAGAGTGTGACATAAGACTGGGGAACTGCCTTACCCTTTTCTCTGCTTTCTGCTTTATGGATTTCTAAGGTCTATAAGGTATTCCTGGGCTCCCCATCAAATATTATTTCTAGACAATTAAGCAGTCACCTCTTATAAACTATTGGAATAAAGATCCAAAATAATTTTTCTACAGTTGCTACCACATCCTAGGACTCATAAAACTTTCCACATGTCCATGCTTTTTCCCTGTCTTGCAGCCTCCCAGCTTGACCCACAGAGAAAGGAAATGTCAATACGGCTTTTAAAATAATTTTTTGTATTATTTCTCTAAATTTTCCCGATTCTGTGCATTGAGTTAAACATAGTGTAGCCTGAAACACTAAGGGAACAATGTCCTAATTTCCGGGAATCATTGTTCAATTTTTGTATTTTCTTGAAAGTGATAATTGACGTAGTATATAGCCTAACTTGAAGCTGGTAGTAAAAACTGGGTATAGAGTAAGTGCAGAGAGTAAATTCCAGTGGTAGGTCAGAGCAGGCAACATGGACTCTGTTGATTTGCGCCTGAAGAGTTAGGCACAAATTTGAACCGAAGGCAGTTGCAAAATCTCCCACGTTATGGCATAAATTATGCACTGCTATCAGGATTGCATAGATGTATTGGAAGCTATTTTGTGATTGTCTCCAGTTGATATGGTAAGACGACAATAAAGGCATGTGACAGTAGGTTTTAGTAGCTTTAACAGCTACTGCAAAGTAGAACAGAAAAAGGCAGAAAGATCACTTACGTCTGAAAACCATCTTTGCAGAGTAAGGCAGTGATGCCTCTGACACATCAAAATGCCAGAATTTCAGAAATACCTCTGTTTAGAAGTTTGGGGAACATGCTTTGCATAATAAAACTTGATCTTATTTTTTAAGAGAGTCTTGCCTAACTAAAATGAAGGTTGTAACCCTTTATAGTGGAATTTGTTGACATATGTTTTGAAGAGAGAGAGGGAAGCTCCCTCATAGTTTATGACAAGCACGAGCTGGTTCAATTTATTTGTGTAACTTTCCTGTCTCTCTGAGGCAGCAAGATCCACTACAAACAAGGCAAGCAGCAACATTTCTAGTAAGCAAATAGTGATGGTTCACCTTTATGCTGGGAGCCAAAATTTTGGAGGCTTTGTTAGACATGTGCAAGCACATGTACACACACACAGACACACACACGGTCTCCTAGGGTTCTTAAGCGGGCATTGCACAGAATCTGACACCAGTATCTGCTCAGCAGCATCATTCACCAGTAAAAAAGACACAGAGAATCTGGACTTTCCATTTCCCTGGATGTATCTTACTACCTATGACCTCATTTGTAGTATACGTGGGTTTGTTTCCATCAGAATCATTAAAAAAGAAAAGGTTCTAAAGTGCTGACAGGTTCTCTGGGCTAACAATGATCCTATTAGTACACATAACACTAAACACACACTGGTTTAGCTTGTGCTGCTATGTCAGATGATGTGCAACTCCCACTATCCTTCTCATAGGATGCAATTTTATCAATACCTCTCCATTAATAAGTTATCAAATACCAGTCATCCTCATAAGTAAGTCACATGCTTTGCACATGGAATTTGTTTACCACACTAATCTATTTTTTTTCTTTTTTTTTTGCAACATATAAGCTAGTGAATAGACAGGAAAACTGAATCAATAGCAAAATGAAAGTAAGGATTTAAATCAGTCTGGAATTTGCTTGTCTTTTAAGAAAAGAGAAGATAAATTACTGTCATAATCCAAACTTATGCCCATCTGTTTTACAGAAAGGTGATGTCTCTCTACAGCTAAAATCTTCAGAACTTCTGCTACAACAGTTTTTGCTGTTCTTTAGAAGTTATTTCTGTTACTCATCACTGTTAACCACAGCCTGGGTAAAATCTTCAGTGGTTAAATTATCTGGAGTTTTCTTTTTGCAATAGTTTCTTTGAGGAAGTTCATCAGAACCTCGTGACTTTGGTTTGAAAACAACCAATTATCTTTCATGTTTTTTCCCATCTATCCCTCTGTGGTGGTCTGAATACATACTGACTGATATTGGTTGGGCAAAACCAGCTGACACAGTGAGGAGACAAATTTTGCCTTATGTACAGCACTTTGCTGCAAGGAGGTGATAATTATTTTGTTTCAATACAAACAGAAAACAGCACTTCAAAATCTTGCATCTGGATTCAAAACTGCTGCAGTCAATGATAGGAAACATGGGGCTGTGGGAATAACAGTGGAGGGAGGTGACCAACAAACACTGAGAGCATTATAACTGAAGTTTTAGATTGAAGAGTGTGATTACTCACTGAGCAATCAAAGGAGAATAACTGTGAAAATCTTCCCTCTGCCCTCTGCCATTTTTCTAACCACTTTATACTTGTCCCTACACATCTGGCTGTTTTCCAAGGTTACAGTCATTCTTTCCTGAATCTGCCTGAGCCTACCGAGAGATCTGATTTTATAAATATAAAGTTTAAAGTAAATACACCCCTGAGATGCAGTTAATACTTCAAGCTCAACTTATGAGTTTGAAAAACCTCAGTCTACATATGTGCTGTGGAGGGACTATCAAGAGCCTGGCAGAGAGCTAAGATGAAGCAAAAGACGTGTATATGTGGTGCTTAGGGACATAGTTTAGTGATGGACTTGGCAGGTGTTACTCTAATGGTTGGACTCCATGACCTTAAAGGTTTTTTTCCAAACTAAATGATTCTATGAAGCTCCTAGCTGTACTGAGGGTGTTGCATTTGCTTAGAGCTCCTAGACATCCAGAATCTGCATCCCTGTAGAGAGACCCAGTATGCTATAAATCGATGACGAATGACTGAATATGGCTTTCAATGCAGCTTCCTCTAATGGAAGCAACTGGAAGTGAAGCAGTGAGGAGGACAGCTGGTATGAGAAAAGGAACAAGACTGAATCAGACCAGACAGGTAGGGATAAAACAGGTTGTAGGAAGAACAATCTATTATGAGAAATATGAATTGTAAGAAAAAAACAGAAAGGAAGGTATTACAAATTTAACAGAACACCACACATTCCTGCAGGTCACAAAAGCAATGATTTTCTGATTTGCGATGATCAGCTCTGTGCTATTGGTATTCTTCTAACACAGGAATTTCAAAGATAGTTTATACAGTATGCGTACACACAAAGTTTTGTAGATGCTGCTGCCACTAATAAGCAGCTTGCAGACTAGGTAAGTATTTCTACTCTGGGATTCCTTCTATACTACAAAAATTACTTTGGCAATCTTATATTCAGCTTCTGTTCCTCACAATCTTCACTCAAAACAATCTATTTGCTAATGAAGTTGAGTTGTAACCCTTTTAGTAGCTGTTACAGTAAAAATAGTCACAAGGCTTTAGGCTATAGAACGGAAAACAGCTTCTTTTGTTCCCATAACAGCAGTTTAACCAGCTGTAGCGTTGGTTCAAATGCATCAGTTGCCAAGAACCATAACCAGGTGCTTATTAGAGCCTTCCATTCATTAACAGACTTTAATTGCATCGACTCCGAAGCACCCTTCATTCTTATTTAACATCACTTACACCATCAGTATAGGGGTGCTGAAACATCACTTTTGAACAACATCAGTGTTTCATGTTGTATTTTAGCCCTACAAAATGGCAAAAATGTGAGTCTTCAATAACTAATGAAGTGATAGACAGACTCTTAGATTTTTCATGTTCCCAAGTGGCAGAGGTTGAAGTTTCAGGCTACAGATGAAATATACATGATACATTCCTCAGCTAATTATTTGTCAGTATATTAATAAATCACACCAGTCCCTGCAAGGCTATCTAAATTTAGAAGGTTCATGAGATATAATACATAATTAATACCGTTAGATTTGATGGCTTAAAGGCAAGTGATTTCCTGATCTCATATGAAGTAGAGAGCATTTATCATTGTTGTCCAAGTAAGGAATTGCCAGCATGCCTGCTTTTGGGGACTGTGTATAAATGTCTCTGTCATTTATTCTGGTTCATGAATAGAAAACAGAAAATACCTGACAAGCATAGCTAGACTCTTTAGAGCTCATGCAGTTGTATTTATGTGCGTTAAAGGTATAAAATCCAATGTGTGCACAGACGGTTTATCATAATAATCATTGCAAGTTTTATCACTGATATCACAAAGATTATTGTCAGGTGACAAATCTATGTATGCAAACCCTTGCAAGCAAAATTCTCCAGTCATTTGTGTATATGGCCTGATGTTCTCCAACCTCTTCTCTTCGCAAAACATTAATCCATTTTCCTTTTTGGAAAAATGGTCCTCACAGCCTCTCACACTACACCTCTCTTCCCAGTTTGCTCTGTGGCTCTCCATAGGACCCCTTCCCTGCTCCCCCTTCTTCCTCCCCCTTCCTCCTCTTGTATGTTTTATTTCTGAGAAAATTCACCAACTAATGCTAATTAAATTCTACAATAATGCTTCTGCTTTGCCCTCTAGACATGAATTATTCTATCTGAGTAAAACATGATTTAACTAAGAAACCACCTCCTCAATATCAGTCTGCTGAAACCAGAGCTCCTTCCTTTCCTTCAGATCTTCCCCATTGTCTTGCTGGCCACTGTGGACAGCACAACCATATAGCTTTTCCCATTGTGGAGAAAAAAAACAAACCCTTCGTCACTGAGGTTACTTCTCCCCACTTCTGTGACCAAATTTGTGCCATCATTTGTGGGCTATTATTTACGCTATTAACTCTTCAAAGCTCCCTCAAGCTCATGATTTAAAGTCTTCTGAAATTAAGTGATTAGAAGAGAGTCTGTACCCCTGCCAACAAGTATGACCATTTTTATCCTATCTCTCAGGTTTCATGTGACCCACTGCACTCAGAAAAAGTAGAGTACAAGAAGAAAAGGTACTGAGGAGATCAAGGATCGGAGATATTAAATGAAGTTGTTCAACTTTCTACCCTACCAGGCTCATATAATCAGAAAGGAGAACAAGTACTTCAAGGAAAAGGTAAAAAAGGAGCTAATTGCTTCAGAGCTACAAGTGCTGAAATAACTTTTGAAACAGATTTACCTTTCAAATTATCTAATTTCTAGAAATATTTACAAAAATCTTCCTTTTGCAATTGAAGATATCTTCACAGTTACAATTTAGGCCACTCCTTATCACAGGTACTATTGAATGTAGACACAGCAGCAACAGATATGGAGTTCACCTAGAGAAAACCCTGTTTCAGTCAGGTATGTAGCTTTAGTGTGGATCTCATCTTTGACTCGAACTGACTTCAGCAATTTTTTCCCTGTCTTAGACATACACAAATTTATTCCACAAATTTTCACAGATCACAATAATCAGAAAAAATGTGCATCTTGCTGCCTGTTTTTACAGACTCCCTACTTTCTTTCTCACCAAACTTGTGAAGACACACGTATTTTATGTAGTCACAAAATGTTTTCATTCTACCTCCTTGCTGTCTCTGCTTTGAGGGAGTTTTTGCAGTACATGTATGAAATGGCATTATTCCTGGCCTTCTTCAATAGCTATTTTTTTCAAGACTTCAGAGAATCTCTAGTAAAACTAACGGTGGAGCTCAATCAGCTTCACTGTTTTCTGTTATTCGGAAAGTGCTGCTCGCTGAATGAAGAGGCAAAAACCAAAGAGGGAAATACTGACACGGTCTGTTCAAAGATGTCATCTTCAGTATCTCTGCCTAGTATCTTATCTTGCTAGTACTATGGGAGACAAATTTCTCATCCCTCCTCTCTTCCTATACATTTCATAAAGATCCTCCTTTTTCCTTTATGCAATTGATGTTGGAGCTATGAGAGGGTTTTCTGTAATTCAGTGATGGTGTCCGTCAGTATTTTCAGAAGGCTCTCCTGCAATCTCAGTGTCTCGCATTTTTATATTGCAAGTAATATTTTTATCCATTACTTTATTTGTCACTATAATAACAAATCAATTTATTAAGTTGTTATTACATGTATTTTATATTAATCCTATTGTAATATAAAGAGTTAAATCTGCAAATACAAGGTGAACTTATTTGAATGGACCAGGTTTTGCAGCTTTAATGATATACTAAATGGTCCTGTGATTTGTACATCTACCATACACCAAATAAACATTCAATGCATTGCTAGTTAAAATAAATTCCTATAAAAACTGGTCAGTATTGAAACAAAGGATAGTTTATTAAAAACTTTAGAATTATGTTTCCTTTTTTTAAAAAGTTATGTGTGAAGAAGTCTATGTTATCACTTTTTTGAATGCAAAATTTCCTATCATAACAATTGCAATAACCAGACAGATCTTGAGACTTCATATATTTCATTATAGCAAAGGGACAGTTTTTTCTTCATAGAATTTGTAAGCAGCTTCACAGATACGTTTTATTAAGTCATTTCATTTTTATATTTCAAATCTTGTCAAAATGTCTCTGCTCTAGAAGGCCAGAAAAGTTTTTCTTACCATTGGAAGATGCTGTATGAATGCCTTGCTCCAGATTGTTCCTGAACATGCAAGTGCTTGCAGACTGATAAAATAATGAAATTATTTATTAACCAGTTGGTACAAACAGTAATCACATTTTCTAAAGTACTGAATTTCATTTTAATCTCACTTCTATGGTTTAACACTGTAGATTTTATTGCAGCACTACAGAAATGTTCACAGATATTCAGCAATATTTTCAGAGACACGTCTTTAGAGATATCAGCACCTACGCACCGAACATTTTATAATAATAAAAGCAGTGTACCTGAAGGTGACTGAATGAGTTCTTTCATCTTTTGCTTTTCTGGTTGAAGGATAAAATCAAACTCTTCAAAAGTTCCAGTTTAGAGCCAGGGGGAAAAAAAAGTAAAAAAATATGCTTGTTATGTTATGCAGTTCAAAAGAGGAAGATTTATTTTAAGATAGACTGGTGGTTAACACAGAAAGGAAAGGGTGAGAATAATAGTATGGGAACTAAAAATAATGTGAAAGAAATGATAACAGAGATTAAGATATTTTGGGTTGGATTTTTGTACTGAGGCAAATCATGTGAGTCTTTTAAAATTGTTTGTGCGTGCCCTGTGTTTTCATTTTGTCTTACTGACCTGCTTAATAGCATCCAGATCAGCATTAAAATTCAAGTATTATTTAACAACGCTCATGGGCTATTTTCCCTATCCAGAACAGATCTCCAAAACAGGCAAGATGCTCAATCAAGGTGGAGACAACGTATCATGGAAAAGCCATTCTGTTGGTGAGTAAGTCCATAGAAAAAAAATGGGGTCATCTTTTATTCAAGCTTTATAATGTTTGAATAACAATTGTAATTCTAAAGTAAAATTCCTTGGATAGTCATTTCAACAAGCTAAAATAATTTAAGTAAAACATAGTCTGAAGTGTTGATTTTTTTTTTCACAGAAAAGGCACCGGCAGCACTCATAAGCTGAAGGACCCTTGCTTTCACTCTTCCTATGACAAAACCAACAAACGTTAGTAACAAAGAATGAAGAATAATTCCACTTTTTTAGACATAAATAGTATCCTTCTGTCTGATAAATGCATGGAAAATAAGACCTGCTTGTCATATAAATCCCACCACGAAGGAGCAGTGGACAGGGTGACTACTTGAAAGAACATTGCAGCTTTGTGAACGCCAAAGGGAATTCTGTGTACCATCCCATAAAGTCAAGTTCAAACAATCAGTCAAAATACTTCTTGCAAGAACTCTTTGAGAAAACACATAATATAGTTTGAATATTTTTAAGAAGATTTTAAAAATATAAACCAAATCGGATGTAAGAAATTTTATGCTATTTTTTTTATTTCATGCCTCCTTTCATGTTCTGATTATTTTGTGATCCTGAGCTATCCAAGTCAGTCAATTTATATTCTTGATTAGAGACTAAAGGATAAAAAAAACTACTCAACACAACAACTTCATCTGAAGACCAGGTTTGGATTTCATGTTTAGGATCATGTAGCATACTCAGAGACAGAAATTCCTGACTGATCTGTTCCAGTATCCTGCATCATATTGCCCAATTTCATCCATAAGCGAGAAAAGACAACAGTCTTGAGTGTTTCACAACACCAGTCTGTAAGGCACGTTTTAAGTTACAGTAGTGATAAAATTGATTATTTACTTTTATTTGGGTCACTCCATAACTTTCTAATAGTGAAATTATATTCTGGATTATAGACAGAACACCTAAGCCACTTAGGGAAATACAATACAACCTCCTGCGAATTTAGTAGTTGTAAATTCTGGCATTTAAGATACAAAGGTTTGGGGATTTTTTAATTCAATTTATTATTGTATATGTGTGTACTTTCATTTCATTATTAGTTTTTTTTTCTTGTTTGATTTATAGTTTCAGATTCATAATCAATACCAAGTGCCTGCCTGGAAAGTAAACCCCATCTTTGCTCTCAGAATCTTTTGGAGGAAGAAAAAAATCTCACACAGATACTCCGTTTATTTTCGTCTTTGTTTTGCTAATCTGAAATCAATAACCTCTTTGCTCCTGAGACAAAATGAAGATGTGCTCACCAAGAGTGAGACTGGTCGTCCTCACATGAAACATGGTTTGTGGTGATTCCCTGCAATGCAGGAGGGACGGACAGGAAGCCCTCATAGCTCCTACTCACTCAAACAGCAATAGAGGCCTGTGAGGAAATACATCCTTTATCATGAGGGTACATACAAATGCAGTTCACAGGCTGCCAGGAAGGCTCCACGTGTGGGCTGTTCTGCACCCAGTTCCTGCTGCACTCCCCAGCTGCTGCCCACCATTTCAGTGGGAAAAATAAAACTCACATTCTACCTAAAAGTCACTTTACTTTGTCAAACAACTGGGAATCTGTCAGCACAAACAAGTCAAAACACAGTAGCTGCTTCCAGGTGGCCTAGGACCACTTCTATGCATGAGCAACTTTCCCAGATTCCTGGACTAACATAACTAAAAATGTTAACCACAAGGACTGCTGCTTGACAGATTTACTGTAACTAGGCTTTTCTGTATCCACATTTTTATTGTAACTGCTAGGTCAAAACTACTAAAAAATGGATCGCTAAACACTCTCAAGTGGTACTGGTTGTACTTTCCTCATTTTGCTGGGAGAGGGACATCAAGTCACTTGTTGCATTTCATACAAAAGACCAGCAGCACAGCCAGACATATAAGCCGGAAGCCTCACTACCTGTCTGTCAGTGTGAAATTAGCACTTGAAAATTTTACGTTGTGTTAATGAAAACCAGCATAGTAGCCTTGCACCCTTATCAGAGTCATTCCAGATGAAACCATCCTACAGAAACAGCACTGCTTGCTTAATAAACAAGGAAATGCTGTGCTTGCCTGTTTCCTCTTTCTTTATATCGTTAAAATTTTGTCAGAAGATGTGCTAATTTTTCTCACATAAGTACATCGAGGCTAGACAGTGATGTCTGCCCATCAGTGAAACCAACATATGCAGTATTAGTGAAATGCTCTACAAAATAATTTAATGATTACAGTTTAAGAACTGGAAATAATCAAGCTTTTCATTATTGTTGGCTCTAAGTAAAAACATTGTTCACTCATAGTTTGCTATCGCCAAAAAGCTGCTAATAAAACTGGTGCCTTAGGACATATCAGAGCTAGCTCCAGCTGGGAAGTAACAGTCAATTTAATCCAGTACTGAAGCTGAACTTTCAGCTGGCTTGGAATACAAGCAGATAAACCTTAAAACTTATCAGGGCATGGGTCATATCTATATGAAGTGCCATGTAAGTTTGCCTTCCTAGAATATACAATATAGACATGTTCTTCCTGAGATGTATTGTCCATCCTCTTACATCTTTTCTCAGACTTCTAATTCTTCCTAAATTCTCTATCAGGAAGACAGAGAAAGGGAAGATTTCTCCCAGCTACTTTCTAAGTTCCTCCAAGTAAATGCTACAAATGCTAGGTTATTTCTCTCTTATCACAACACAGATTTTATATTATCCACACTTTCTCATGTAGTATTCTTTGCTTCAGGCTAAAAGTCTTGTGCCCTTCCTGCTAGCCCCAGCCTTTGAAACATGTGGCCACTTGCACATGCCCCCAGTGAGACAGAAGTAAGCTATAAACAAAGAGGATCCTATTCAAACACATTCAACAAATAAACCAGATATAGAGAAGCCAAAACTACACAGCCAGGTATTTCACGGGGCATAAATCTGTGCCCATACAATAAAAGTTAAGGTCGAGTACCCTTTAAAAACATATTCAGAATAATTCTGGAAGCTGGAAAACAGTAACTGAATCCTTAATGTGTCATTAGAAACAAAGACTCTAAAACTTTCAAAAATATTTAGTGTTATCAGGGGCATTCACCATTGCCAACTTAATCGAGTTCAAACCTCATCTTCACACTGGCCTCCCTTTTGTCACCATCTGTGCTTGCACAAATTGCTCACATAAGGTTGCAAAATATCATTTACCAGAATAACAGTGTAAGTGTCATTAATGCTAAGCACACCCAGGTAGTACGTGTGCATAAATCCTAGATATAGGTTTTCCACTCTCATGGATTACAGCAGTACCATGTCCAAGTGCTTATGCAAACAGAATTAGAAACACTGGTCACCTTTTGAAATATCTTTAACAGTGACGCAAATTGGCATAGAGTAAGCTAAAAAAGAAAACTTAAGGTCAAATTCTTTCTCTACAGTTTCATTCATTGGCGAAAATGACAACTGGCTACATTAACAAATCCTGGTGTTAATGTCTATGTCTGCTTCTTTGTATTTTGTAAATTATAGATTACAGATACTCATATTTAACATTCTCCCTATGTTCATATTAAAAAGTTCTGTACTTTTATATTACAAATCCATAAGTTGAATAACAAATTTCAGTTATAGGCATATGTTGAATAAGACATGATCTATGTATTTAGATGAGCTGTTCTTCCTCATAGTTCAATTTCCTGTAATGATACTTAATCTAATCCAAGTACCATAAAAGTAGCTTTTTAGATGGATACTCACTAGTCATTGAAATAGCAACCATTTGGTTTAGAAACGAGAGTTTTAAGTTGATTAGCTGTCACTTGCAGAATACGCGTAGATAATTCAGTCCTGTCCATAACTGACTCCCTGAACATCTCTCATTTGTATTATGACTATGAGAACCATATGCCCTGTTTTTATTTAGACTTTGATACAAAATACCTAATTTCTGGCACAATCAGCCTTAACGTCTCCAGAAACTAGATCCTCCTTCCTTTTCTTTCCATGTGACTTCATTTCTGCAAGGGAAAAGATATTCAGATGAAATATTTGCTGAGTAGCATTTCTGTCTTGCTCAGTTCTTGTCACCTTTATCTTGCTTATTATTATTTTATCATTATTAGAAAACGTTTAGCTTATATATCAATAAAAATATGTTGTAGAAATATTCACCATAGGTTTCAGATTAACAACAATTTATTAGTTTGGGTACTGGAATTTTCTGTGGATGCCAACTACTGGTGCTAAAATTGTGCATATACTCCAAAAAGTATGAAAGTTGCTTTCACCTATGGAAAACTGTCTTGTATTAAATGCTGGACTGATACACAAAATCTTTAACTTAATTTTGAGAATGAAGAGGTGATATTCAAGCTGTGGACCAGCTGAAGGCAACTGCAGCAATGGCACATCACCAAGGCTTGATACTTGACATGAAAGATGATGCTTGACATTGACATCAGTTGCAGAGGGTAGCCACTGAAAACAAGCTATTGCATACACTTTCCTCTACTGGATGGGAGCACCCACACCACTTTGCACTCTTTTTTTTAGATTACTTATGTTGTAATCCCTTCACCATATTCTTTAGATGAGAAGTTTCATGTTGTATCTTCACAGTCTCCTCTTTTCAGAAATTAGAGGGAAAGTTGTTTAGATTATGATAGCACTCAGAGTCAGCAAACTGCTGTCAAAATAGAGATACAAATACGGTATGGATTCTCTCCATGCGAGAGCCTCCAGAATGAAGGAGGAGGCTGGGACACTTCCCTTGCAAGGAGAGGTTACAGGACCAGGGCTGGTTCAGTCTGGAGCAGGGCTGGCTTCATGGACATCTAGCAGCAGCCCCTTATAGTGTCTTCAGGGAGGTTGTTGAAAATGCAGAGTCAGGATATTCATAGCAGTGCATGGAAAGGGAATGAAGAGATGATGGCTACAAACTGAAACAACATTCAGGATGGATATAAGGGAAAACTTTCTCAGCATGAGGACAGCCCAGGAGTGGGACAGATTTCCCAGGAAGACTGTGCAGTCTCCATCGCTGGAGATTTTCAAGATCTGACTGAAAAAAGTCCCTAACAACCAGGTCTGATCTCAGAGCTGGCTCCGTTGCAAGCAGGAGATTGGACTGGAGACCTCTTGAGCGCCCTTCCAGCTGGAATTACCAGAGTGGTTTTAATTTATGCAAACTAGATTCTTTTTTGGAGGAAATTGAAGAGAAAACTCAGTGCCAGGCATGCACCAAATCCAATCTAGCAAGTAATGTGTTCATAAGTGTCCTAATCAGAGACCTCTGTTGCTTCAGATGATGTCAAACTGCATGTGTGGTGAGGACATTTGAATGAGGGAACCAAATTAAATCTACTTCAAAATAAACCCCCGGAACAGTACATAGGATGGTGGTAGAGGCCTTAGCACCAGCTACTTTGATCTGATGATCTGTTTCTCCTCTATCAGATGTGTGGAGGTAGACATAGCCAGTACCAGAAAAGTTAAGCTCCCTGACATCTGTACAGCCAGAAAGAGCTGCAGCAAAAGAGAAATGAAAGAAATACTAACCATTGGGGTGAAAGTCCTAGCAAATCTCCAAATTGTTCATTTAAGTTTTAAACTTAAGTCATATAGTTTCCTAACCGTTCCAAAACCGCAGCACCAGTTACTGAAAGGTTTTTTTTTTTTATGTCCTTTCTCTTTTGCATATTCTGAAAATCCTCTAATATAACTAACACTGAAAGCAAAACAAAAGTAACAGTTCTCAGTCATAAATACAGGACAAAAATATGCAACCGAAGCAGCAATTATGAATTCAATGTTACTCTCTCTAGTAACATAACAACCATTCATTTGAAGTTCTATGATGATAAGAAGTACTTATGCCAGAATGTGGGCCAAAATTTTGCCCTGACCTCCTATTCATTTCATTTTATGTACATGGAGAGTATTTCAAATGAATACCAAAGCATACAAACACAGTATAACATATAAATACTTTACAGCATGCTAAAAAAATGTTCTAAGATAGTAGAAAGGGGAAGGTCCAAGTTTTTTCTTATGAGCAATAAGTAGTCCTTGTAAAATTATTCACATTTGCACATCTATCATTATTTCAATAGATAAAAAGGTGTCACCTCCAGACATTTTTTATACCGTATAAACATACGATATACGGCATATGCTCCTCTAATCTCATCCTCTCCAGAAACCAGTAAAACCACCAGCAGTGGCTCTAGAGTAGCTTGTTTGCATCTCCCTGATGAGCACGAATGTGAGTCAGAAAAGAAATCCTGCCCCAATTTTAGTATCAACTCACTTTCAATGAAGTCTTGAATGAGCAAAGACGAACAATTTTCATGACCTTATATTTTCCAGGTAGCTGAGGTTGAACTTAGTGACAGAAAATAAATGGATCCTCAAAACCATCCACTGTCTCAAGTTAACACTCTGCACAGCCCATGGATAAAGAAGCAATTTATGTCAGCAGTCATTCTAACAGTTATTACAGAAGTTTGCATTAAAAATTAATTTTCTTTATATCAAAGTTAATAAGACATACAACTCAGAAACCTACAGCAAGGTAATAGTTCCTAGAACTTAGTGAAATCCACACTTAGTGCATCTTTTCTCATTGTACTGTTTTCTAAAAACATAACAAAAATATTGCCAAAGCAATTGTTTTAGGGCGGTTTTTAAATATGACTAAAGTTTTTTCTAGTTCTCTAGGTAGATCAGAGCTTCATCTAATCAACATAAGTAAGTTCTGTTTCAGTAAAATATTATGCTTCTGCATAGTCTTGAGCAAGTCTACACTAGAGTCAATGAATGACTTTGCATTCTTGAAGTAAAATATGCTGATGATGCTTTGCTGAAGCAAGACCTTAATGCTTTTTAGGGATTCAGTAGGCTTATGGCACAGGAATAAGGAATAATACCTTATTTCTTGATGAAAACATCAGAAGAGGAAGGATGACATGCAATTCTGAATGCAAAAACACATGCACTAAATCAGCAATATACCAATAACAAATTTACTGATTTGGCATCATCATAATAATAATGGGAACTGTCTTTACAGATCTGTTAGAAAATATTTTTTTCTGTTCTGACGACTTAAAATTGCTTCTGATTTCTTTCATTTTCTCCCTTCTTTCTACTGATCCTACCATAACACTGACAATGTAAATCATCCTAGTGCTGGTGGGAAGTGTCATTGTGTATTTTTGGTTAAAAGAGAGACAAATTAACGTGAATCATCCCCACTTTCAGGAAGTAAATTAGATTCAATTTGTTAAAAAATAAAATTAGTATGCAAAAATTTTCTAAACATGCTAAAAGTTGTAGGTCACAGCTTTAACATCCATGTGTCTTTCCAAGGTAGTCCACATAACTATCAGCAATTCCTATGGACTGGCTCAGCACTGAAGACTCTGAATTTCAGACTCTTAAAGCTGAGGATATTCATCACTCATGTCAACGCAAAATTTTTCAGTCAGAAATCCTTCCCCCCCCAGTTTAAACTGACTGAAACATTTTTCAAATCTGGAACAGACTGGGTAGTACCATTCACTGTACAACTAAGTAGACTTTGGTGGTATTTAAAGAAAAAAAAAAATCTTTACTTCTATAAAAGCATTTTGGTGATGTTTTCATTAAGAAAAAACTATTTGGAGGCAAAAGACTTCTTACTCAGTCAAACAAAATTATTTCATTTCACTTGAAAATTTTGTTTTACCCTATTTGAAATTAACTCTAAAACTTTCTTTAACTTAAACTACATTTTTCATGATTTTTTCAGTTTCGTAAACAAACTGAAACTATAATTTGTTCACACAACAGCAAAGTCCTATAAACCCTGGCTCTAATTACTTTCCACAACAGCTACCCTTCAAATGTATATGCTACATATAAGAAGGTTGATAGCTCTGAGAAGTTAATCAGCATGGAATTTGCTAATTAATGTATAGATGAAGATGGTAACAATCATGTATATAAAGATTTTCAAAGACGTAACGTAATATAAACTCAGAAACAGCATGAAATATACTTTGATTAAATAATTCCCTAGTACTTTTATACTCTGTAGTCCTACAGTACTCTACACTCTAAGTATAGATAAGCTCAAGTTTCTCAAAATGCAGGTTGAGATGTTATAGAAACAGAAAACATCATTCACTCAGTTAAGATGAAGCAAAAAAAAAAGACAGCTTGTGTAAAGTATTTCAGGCCTACAGTTTTATCCAGTTCTAAAATTAATAAGCCAGTGACCTAATGGGCTCTTATTCACTTTACAATTTTTTTTTTAATATTGGACGTTGGAGAAACTCTTGCCCCAGTCACCCTCTTGCAACCTGCAGTTCTGCGTTGATATGAGAGTATTGCCTACTGTTTATCACAAGTAACTATTAGTGTTTCCTTGCTCAGATCACAGTTGAGCTTCATAGCACTGTAATATCTTCTTTTCACTCACTCTTTCATTTAGTGACTAAATATAAATTTGCAAGGCTTTTTCACCAGAAAATCAAAACACAGATTGTTTTTATACTTGCAATTCAACACAGTCAAAGGAAAATGAACAAAATCACCTAAACTTGGGTCTCACCACATGTCCTTCTTCCAGTTACAGGGATTCAGGGCCTCTGGATCTCTGCTTGATGTGATGCCTGGAACACCCTATAGTAAAAGGGGCACTGCTAGGGAAGTGCCCAGGCAGGCCTAAGAGTCATCCAGCTGAAGTTTAATACTGCCAAAGAAATTCTGCCATCTATGTGTCCTCATTCCAGGCACATTCCCTTTTGTTCTTGTTTATATTAAATTCCCAGAGAGACTTATCTAAACTGTTAGCATAAAATATGTGATTATAACAAAAATACTCCATACAAATGGGCATCACTGTCTACACAAACTGACTACTGAAAGGGAAAGAAATTTGTCTTTTCTATTTTTTTTTTCCTTGCAGCTCTTTGTAGCCAAATTCCCTCCTGAATCACAGTCTTATTAAAATTTATTCCTTTCTTTTCTTTTGTCATACTGGAATAGGAGTATTACATTTTTTACATAAATTATTATTATCCACAACATTTCCCATCTTCTGAAAACAAAGAAAGCATTTCTATTGATGATTCAGTACAATGCTGAATGGTTTTGTACAAAATCTTTTCTGCAGCATTAGTGATTTTTTTTTTTTATGCGATAATTTTTTACATAAGCTCAATATTTTGAATTCAGCTGAGAAATCACTTTTCTATTTATTCAATAGTTTTCTATTTCCTTTAAGGAACAAAAACTTTCTCCTGTGTGCATGATTTAATACCAATAAATTCAACTGCTACTAAGGACAGTATAATCCTCAAAGCCCAATGGTGAAAACATTTACTTTGTGTCCTGAAGACAGCAGTACATTCTCAAACAAAAAGTGTATTCCTTAATATCATTTTTACTCTCAGGATAAAATCAGTGCTTATTTCATCATGCTGAGATCAGTTTAGAACTTTCTAATCAGATACACTATCATTACATACAAATTAATTCTGAAGTCTTTCCTGAAAACAGAATTTAAAAAGTGAAACCTTGGTGCCTTATGTTGAAAAGAATTGGCTTATCACAATTTCAGTGTAAAACAGTGGTAATTAACACTGCTTATCTCACTGCTCTGTTGTGAATGTAACTCAAAGCAAGTAAGGGAGAGCATTGTCATGGTCCAAACAACACCAAGACATACACACATAAATTTTTCCAATCCTGGGCTATCAAGGTATTCGAGATTTGCAGAAGTGCAATAATAGAAATCATATTAGATTTCTACAGCTTTTCTACAAGTTGAGATAGAAGTAGTCCAAGTGAAAACACAGTTGTAACATTTTAGCCTTACTATACAACCTGTCTCTGTAGTTCTACAGTTCTGTAATAGCGAGAAAAAGAGAAGAAGGAAGGAATAAAATAGGTAAAATCTTAAATATTCCTTTAAGTTCAATTCTGATGTTTTTCAAAGAAACGTTTCCAGCAAAATACTCATTCACACACCCCTGTCCCCAAATTTTTATGTATATTTTCATTCCATAGGTCTGTCATAAAATTTGTGACTGGAATCAGAAAGAGCACTAGACAGTCATTAGCCTGCTGTTCAGGAAACTCACTTGGACCATAGAGCAGCTCTTCCAAATGAGAAGGACTGCATTACCAGAATCACTGTCTTTTTTTTTTTTTTCAAAAGCTCACCTTCAGCAACAATTTTGCCTTCAGCCTTTAGTATACTTAGGTAATTTTTTCTTTAGAAAAAATTTCAATGCAATGTTTTATTATGCTGTCCATTCTTGACTGGGCACCGTATCAGTTTGAGAGAGGGCTGTAAAGGGGAGTTGAAGGCAGCAAGATCAGTGGACCAAAGGCAATGCTAATACACCTTGTTTAAGGCTCTTTCATAAAGCCATTCTGCTGCATGGAGCTTTCCAAGAAGCAGTTTTCACCAGCATATTGGTCAACTTATATGTATTGCCTAAGGCAACAGACAGCATCACTGTCCCAGTAATCTAGACAATATATGGTCTGTTTTGCCACATTAAAGCTAAATGAGTAAATATACAAACAGATGCATGGATAACCCACTAAAGTCATTTGGCACGAGGGGGAGATGGGCTAAGCACACATAAAGGATCCTGGCCCAAGAGACTCTGTGGCAGAAGAGCAGAATTGTGAGTGATCGAGCGTATGGTAGGATGCTCTCCAGGGTTTCTCCGGCCAATCAAATCCTGTGTCTGGTCTAGCACAAGTCAGCTCTTTAAAAGCACAAGTGACTCATGACCAGGGTCCCCTAAGCCAAGGAACATCCTTTAAAAATGATACTGAAACTGTATAGAAAGCAACTGAGAGAGATAAGAGATCTCTAATTCAACAAAAACCTGCACTATTAAAAAAAAAAAAGCGCAATGTCCCAGTCATCAGTTCAGAACTGAAAGTTATGCCTAAAGATAAAGCGAAAAAGGAACCATTTTAAAATTAAATTGTGTAAGAAACATTTTCATTGGACCAGGATCTAAGCCACTGAATCAGACCCATCCCCTAAACATTATTCACCTTCCAACAGAGCAAAATCAGAAAAGAAGAAAAATATCAGAGACAGAGGAAGGCAGGAAGGGAGAACACTTTTTGTGTTCTATTGCTGACCATTAGTGAGGCTGAAAGAAAAGTTCTGGGTGTAATAAATCCTTAAGACGTACAGGAGCACATGTTAACTGCATGGTGCTGAGTACCCGAGCACATATGACTATGTTCATATATATCTGTTCATATTAGGTTTCCCATATTAAATGTTAAATCAGTTTCTAAGAGGCTGTTTTACCATTTATGAAACTCATTACTATTGTGCTTGTCTACGTTATTGAGCTCTACTCTATTGCTGATACTCTGTCTGTACTTTGTTCAGTGAAATTCCATTATAATACCCTAAAAGCTAAGAATTTCAGAGCTTTAATTTCTTCTGAGAAGCTAACATTTTACATTTTGCATATAATAAAACTTTCATTTTCTCATTAAACCTTGTCTAATTTATTGTACACTCTGATTATCTTAATAGACTCTTCACAATCTGTAGTCATCCTCCTATTCCTCTCCTTTTCTCTCTCTTTCATTTCCTCTTTCCTTTCTTTTCCTCTTCCTTGCCTTATTTTGCAGCTTACATCTGGAGGCAGATGGCATTTGAAACTGAAACGAACAAAACTGGTCTGTTGAGCTCAAAAATGAGCTGAATTCATCTACAATTCACACCTGTGAGTAAATATGCAGTAAACTCATTCAAGATGATCTAGACCAATAAATCATATTTAAGAAAGAGCACCTGCTTTCTTTTAACAAATGACTACATAGAATTTGCTCCTTTACACAGGTGAAATCCTTAAATGGATATTATGTAGGTTCCAGAGATCTAACATGCTTCAATCCCTTTCAAAACAAATATTAACTTCTACTTCTTTACACTGATCACAGTTCCTTACAGACAATTCTTTTAATTTTCTTGGATATGATTTTTGCATTCCACCCTTAAAAAATTCTTTGAAGTATCAAATGAACTATTTCAATCTCAGACTCTGTCCTTCATTAATCTTTATCTGTCAGCTGCTTTCAGCTGGATATGCTTCTGGATTTTGGCTAAACCACTGTTCTCTGCTGGTTCTCTTCTCAGGTTAACATTTCTTTTGATAGATAATTCTCATTTCTCTATCCAATTTTCTCAAAAGACCTCCTAAGATTTGCCCCTAAGCTCCAAAAAAACACACTGAAGAGAGGAGTACATATGGAGAGAAAGGATGGAAAATGTCTCATTTAATGAGGTGAACTCTCTCACCATGATCTCTGTACATGAAGAAGAAGGTGAACGGTTTTGGTTTTACGAAGTATCAGTCTCTTTAAAAGATGCAAAAGATGGAAAAAATCCTAGCACAAATAATATCTTTACAGTATTCAAGCGTGAAAGGCATTTTAGCAATTAACAGTAAGATCTTATGTACTACCTATCACCCACACTTCTCTGTCCTCCAATCCACTTGCAACTTAAATTACTCTAGGACTATTAGATCTCATGCTCCTCAGTTTAATTAGACAATGACTACATATCATTTACTGCCAGTGACATTTCTTTAACAATTTTAATTTAGAGTTTCTATTCACTTTTAAACACTCTGGAGAAAACAACAAAGTTTTACCATCAGAGGCATTTAAACAAGTAGCATACCAGATTAGACTATGGGTAGGATGGTTTTAACAAAATGCATTTCCATGTCTTCAAAGAAAAAACAGTTAATGTCAAAACTTGCTTCATAAACTACCAAAATGAATGCAGTAAACAAACACCAGTGTTTAAACTGACAATGTCAAACAACGCTAGGATGAAAGCCTCCCACTCACATACACGGTGCAAAGTAAATCATGAGCTATTTTATTAAAATTGATAATGCTATATTACTGTAATAAGGCTATAAGTGAAATCAGTATTAGGACTACATTATCTAAAATCACGGACATCCTTTTTGTTCTATTCCTTCCTCTCTGCTTTTTCCCCTCGCTTTTAAACTCCCTTTGCCCCCTGAAATATGTTCTGTATATTTATACGATTAATAAAAAGAAAATATATCCACTTCTGGTGAAAAATTATGTGTGTGGAAATAGGACAATATTTCTCTCAGCATCTAAGAGAGACTAAGCAACAGAAATGATACTGTCTTTTGCCTGATTCATACAAACTGACCTACTGAAGTCAACAGAATTAGCTGTGCAAGGAGGGAAAGCAGATTTTATTAATAACATGATTCATCAGAACAGAAGCTTAAGAAACAGGACATGGTCTCTCAAATTGAGGGGAAAATATTAAATTCATTCAACATACTGAACGCTATTATGGACTACAAGATACATAACTTGAAGTTAGCAACAACGGTCACATAAAGTTGTAATAATTTACCTTTGCCATGAATTTTGTGGTAAGACTATCACAGTCACTTGTATCTTCAGCAGCACAAAATACTAGTACTTTTGTTGCGTCTTAATGAGCTATCACTAATGTTCCCTGCTAAAAATCCCCACCTACACTGGCTAAAGAATCTGTTTGATTCAGACATGTATGATTCCCTCGTGGCAAATTACTGGTTTGGACTCTCCTCCAGCTGGTTAGCATGAACATAAAAAGGTGAATAACTGAGATTCAGACCTGGTGACTCACTCTTACTTTATTTAGATATGTGTAACTACATTACTATCTGATACCACACAAGCTTTAATGTATTTCTTTTCACAACAGTCCTAAACCAGAAAAACGCTATTTTCTTCTATTTTGCTTCTGGGAACTAAAGAAGAGAAATTCAAAAAAACTAGATCCACAAAAGGTCTGTATTATCAGCCAAAATTCACAGTCTGAAGTTAGACTCATTTCCCCTCCACAGAAACACAGGCTGAGACTTCCCCCAAGAAACCAGGTAACAGAGTACTCCCCTTGGAGATGATCGTGCTGAGCGCCCCCGTCCTGCTTGATGGAAAACAGCATTTGATCTCAGCTTCTTTATATACCAGGATCGTTGCACAGCAAGAAAACTACTGGGCATTTCTGCAGAAGGAATTCCCACTGAACTTAGTTCACGTGTATAAATAAGTAACCTTTATTGCTCAAATCAATCTTTAAAATATAAAGCTCTGCAATCATTTTTGAGGCTTGTAGCCTATGAGTATTAATATAAATTAAAACAGCTTCAATCAGACAGGCTGAGACAGACTCATTCAATCTCTAAAATCTTAAGAGTTTGGGAAGAAGTCAAAATAGAGAATGTCTAAACTAAGCCAATGGAGAGCCCTCTAACCAGCTGGTTATTGACTCCCAAAGCTAATGAGAGACCAGATGTGATACAAGATGCCTCTTAGATTGACTTCTACTAGGTAAGATGTAGTTTTGGGGAAAATGTCTTAATTTCAGTGTTAGGTAAGGCTTAAAGAAGCTCAGTGGCAGCAGGTTATTCAGCCACTTAAAGTAGACATTTAGACTGATGAAAACCTGGAGTATATTTCTCCTTAGTACAGTGCTCCTTGCTGGAAACAGCATCACTCCTTCCGCAGGGAGATTCAGCTCAGGCAGAGCAGTGAACAATTGTGGCTTTCCTCTAAGATTCCAGACCGTTTCTTAGGAATGAACTCGAATACCTCTGCATGACACCCACATGCACGTTTTTCCCCTGTACTTATGCTCTGTAAAAGATGGTGAGACACACTCAACAGTCAACCTACCATGAATCCATTTAACTCAAAATCTTAAGAATCATGTGCATTAAAAGAGAACAAGAAGCAACCATTGTTCAGTATCAGACACAGCAGTAGCAACAAAGCACAATATTGAATCCCTTCCCACCTCTTTTTCTTCATATTACTGGGATTATTTTAGGTCATTTTATCAAAAACCTGTTAAAAAAAACAACCAACCAAAAATCAGAGCCAAGCAACTTTTGTATTCTAATTAACAGATGTATATATCATTTCTGTTTTAATTGGAAAAAGTGAATACAAAAATGCAGTATTTCCAGTTAAACTTATCCCTATTAAATCTTTCTTAAAGATGACACCAATCAGCAAACACCTCTTTCTTTTAATCAAAACTGCAGGTGGCAGTAGTAACTTTTGTTGTTCTAAGAGGCTCAGGGCCAACGATTGAGTTTGCATAATTTTAGTTGGAAAGGAGGATGTACACTTTAAAAAGTCTGCCCCATGAAAGGATTCCAAATTAGCCGACTCTCTTTCAAACCAGGTAGCCAGCCAGCTTCTGAGGCAACAGGGAGCAACGGAAGCATAGCTTTCTTCTGTAACAAAGCAGCTGCTGAACAGTTTTTTGTACATAAACTTCCTATCAAGCTTATAACTGGGCACAGAAAGACTAGACATCTGCCAATGTATGTTCACACTTTTGTAAATGAACACACATAAACAAGATATTCAAAAAACCTAAACACACTGTTAAAGCGAATGTCTCTGCGTTTGACACTCAACCTGGAAAGCATTGTTTCACTTGACTATTGTCATTACTGAATCACTTCACCTTTTTCTCCTCACAATTTCTTAAATGGAAAAATCTAACTGAAATTCAGAGAAGTGTTCATTGATAAAATGAAAAGACACTAATCAAAGAATTCAGTGATTATATCATGCAGAATGAAGAAACTCCCTCAACACTTTGAATCCTGGCTGTGATTCACTAGCAGAAAGGCAGCTAAGAAACAGCTCTATTTAGTCTTAGCAGACAAGAGTGAAGATGCCTGCACATGATTACTGATTTATTAAAGCTTATTAAAAGCTTCGCCCGCAGGGCACAAACACAGAGACGTTTTTGACTAAATTCACTAGATGATCCACAAAAATCACATTTCTTCATTCTGAGCTTTAGCTGAAAGGGACTGAGTCACCACAAACATGAAGAAAGAAGCATGTATACAAACCCTTTGCCTTGTTCCTCTCTGTCGGTGTGTCATTCAAAATGATACAACTCATCAGAAAAGGACTAGTTGAAGGAAGAAAGATTAGTGACAAATTCCTCTCTCTGTTAATATTTCTGAGAGATATTTTGATTTCAAAGGGTTCCAGACTTCATGTCAGCACTCCAAATTGAAATATTTTTGTAGGAAGGAAAAGTAAATTTTTTTAGCTTTACGATACTCCAAAATGATGCTGCTTTCTGGACAACACCTCTGGTTCGTTTATCTGGACAAAGGAAAAAATATCAGTTGCAAGAGCAGCCTGAAGAACTTAGGACTTAGAGTGGTACTTTGAGTGGACAGCTTATTGGTCTGAAGAAAGGATTCCTATGTGAAATAGAATTAGAAAGCAGAGCAGCACACGATGCACTCATTACTTAGATCCCTGATTCATATTATACAGCATTTATTCCCTTCCCATGAGTGAAGGCCAATCTAGAACACAGCAGGCACATCCTTTTGAGTAAATTTGCCAGTGCCAGCCACACGTCAGAGATGATTAGTGAGGCAGAGACGCCAGCCACCTCCTCTGACATCAGAGGTCAGATAAAGGAGAGTGCGACAAAAGCTGAAAAGCATCAACCCTCCGAAGATGATGTGGTTGATCTGGCATACCTGGTATTCCAGTCACTTCTCTTCAGCACTTCTTTTATTGGCATTACCTGCTGCGAGAAGAGTCTCTCTAGAACTGGCAGCTTGATTTCAGTCTGAGGAAAGTAATCATAATATGGTAGGAGAGAATCAGACTGCCAACTCCTGTCTTTCAAGTAGTGAATTGAGTGCAATGCAAAAAGGCAAATAATATTCAGCTCACACCCTTCTCAGATGGAGCAAACACTCCAGATTGCCATAAAATAGGCAGGTTCAGCCTGCTGCATTAAAAGTATACTTTTTTTTCATCCTTCTTTGTGAGAAACAGTCTGCAAAACAGATAAGAAAAACAGCTATCATCCTTGGAGGCCAAGAAGAAAAGCTACAGTAGGGCTTCTGGGCTACCAACTACCCTTGCCGACCAACGAGGCTATCTGATTTTAGGTTATGAGAAAGCTCCTTCTATGTTGTTGTTCTCCTACTGTGAAGGATCATCTTTTCTACATGTGTTTTTTCTATGTGTGTTGGATGCACATATCATTTATAATATTTTATCCTAGCAGTCCTTTTTTCCTGGATGTTTTTATACCCTTCTCCATTAAGAATCAAGGACATTGATTCTTTAGCACCTCAAGAGTAGTGTTTTACCGATCACTGTGGCATATCAGGGATTCTCTTCCTAAGGGTATGACAATCTGGTGTAGAGTTCTGCATCTAATTCCCTTCAAAAGGTTTGAACACATTGGGCCAAATGTCATTCTTGTTTACAAATCTGAACGGGCTTGTCTGCAGCTCTGCAGGCTCAGGAACGAGTGACACTGAACAGATATTCCAAAGGTCAGAGCTAGAGTTTATCGGACATTTTAAAACTCAGCAATGATTATGGAGGGGAGAAGGAGAAGTTCATTCATCTTAGATTTTTGTATTCAGGAGGTAGCATGGTCACAGGTTTCTGAAATGCCTTTTCCATCTTATTTTTTAGAACTAAGACTCAAGCAAGGCATCACAAATTGAGGAACCTGAAGTCTGCCTTTACTTTTCATATTCTTCAAAACTCACAGCACAGAGATATCTCATTTATAAACACAACTCTAAGCAGAGACCAGCACTGAAGCAATTGTTGAAATTCATCGTTAACACATTTTTCTTAACTTTTTATCCATATCAGTTAGCTTCCAGTAGCAATATAAAGCCATTTAATCAACACGTTTTTATAAAGAAATTGATTATTTCAACATTATTTTGAATTTAGGAGAGAATGAGATGGAAGGAATTGGCTGGATATTGCATATCTATTTTTAATTAACCCACTGCAGTATTATTTAAACCGAGTAAGCCTTTCCTGCTTTATATTGTTGAGCTCACAGAAACAAGAAGTGCTTTGTGCTCTTTGCTGCCTCTGCAGAATTAGTCCAGTAGCAAGCACTATTTCTTCAGATCGTGCCAACCGTGCTAGCACTGTTGGTCAAGAATGTCCTTTCACCATACGTCTGTGCTGATATTTATGAAGGCAAATATTTCCATATCAGCTCCATTTGGAGTGAAGAGAAAAGGTTACAAATCAGTATTTTTCAAATGAACAATGTTTTCTTATATGTTAATGCATTTGTCTCTGGATAAACAAAGAATCTATAAAATCCTAGCTTTCAGCTTCTAAGATGCATTAAGTCTTCATGGTCACTATATTTTAGTAAGTAAAAGCAGGATATATAACTCAGATTTACTTAAAACGTTCATCATACTTTAAAATAACTTGTTTTACAGACCTTAGATACATGTCCTGGATTTTATTCTCCTCACTGAATTTTCCTTTCACAGCTCACCTCTGGAATTGTGTCAAAATACTCTGCTCATGATTACCTGCTCATTAGTTCTCCTATTACTTCCTTTCTCCATTATGTCTTTTATCAGTCTCAAAATTCCCTGAGGATGCATAGAACACAGAGAAGACAACATCTGGCATTAGGAACATTCACAGAACTTCAACAGTGTATTTCAACCATGTAACTGCACTTCAAGGTACACTGAGAAAATTTAGCTCCATTCTTCCAAGTACACACCAGCTCAAGTTCTCTAACACTGCTGCTGAGACAGAAAGCTTTCTTTGAACTGTAAAAGTGAAACACGCTGGCATGGGAAATACAACCAGGTTGGCTGTGCATGCTCAGCAAGCGTTCCCATACGAACTCAGTAAAAATGCTTATATTTGCTCATATATAAGAAAGATAATAACACCTAAGATTGCTGCAACATATGTAGTAGGTGTCTTTTAAAGAAAGTATGATTATACTTTTAAAATATACTATAACGGCAGGCATAATAATGGATATCTATAATGATAAGTATCTCACCATGAAGCCCCTAATCATCTCTCCCTAATTATATAATATTTTTAAATCATTTAATTTAGCTGCTTTTTTGCTATGATTAAATTAATTTCAAACAAGATCGTACTGACATGATAAAAATAAGAGCATATACAGTGAGAATAAGCATGACCTACCCTGGTTTTATCACAATATGAAAACTGGAGTTTGTTATCTTGGAGGAAATTGTTATCGCTATGTTGAAGCTTATATTCCTGGCACCATTTATAAGCATGCATGCCATTTTATGCTTTTTCACTTCCATATATCTGATTTGTAGACACTATTAAACAGTTAAGCACATTTCTTATGCCCCCTTTTTTTTTTCCCCAGCATATAGAAATGTTCAGTTGTGTGCATGCACTACATATTATGAATACACCTGCAGACAAAGACTAATAAATGAAAAATGAGAAAAGGCTTTAAAAACAAAGTCGGGAAACAATAAGAGCACGTAAGTATGCAAAATTCATATCTCTAAGAAAATACAAGGGATTTTTGCATCTAGGAGGGGTTCGTTTGTTTGTTTTAGAAATGTATTCTTCCTTTAGTCTTATCCTCTAACGCACATGAAGAATTTTGAAGCAGTGAAAACAATAGGGAAAAGAATAACCAGAAGTAGATGAAAGAACTTGGTTTGAAAAATCCTTATCCAAGGTGTTATCCTTATCTTGGTGTTAAAGACATGAAAGTTAACATGCAGTGTGTAAGGAATTTCACGATTCTCACCATGTGTTTAACCAGATTTTTTATCCAACATCAAGAATATCAAGAATGATCTCATTTTCCTTTGTAAAAGTGATTCTGAATGACCTGAAAGAATTTTCACTGTGCCAGAATTTCTTGTAGTGTACAGCAACTGGCACGTGCAATAATCACATGAAACTACTTGTTGTCTCTCTTCACCTACAGTTTCTCAGGTTCTCTAGAGTAGTTGTGGACGCTCCATCACTGGAATTGTTCAAGGTCAGGCTGGACAGGGCTTTGAGCAACCTAGTCTAGTTGAAGATGATCCCTGCCTTTGTCAGGGGGCGTTGGACCAGGTGATCTTTAAAGGTCCCTTCCAACCTGGATAATTTTATTAGTCTATCAATCTATTTATGTGGCTCCTCTTAGTTATTTTGTGGAAAATACAAATTGTGAATTTCACTCAAAGAGTTCCTGGTCAACAGGAATTATAAACTTCCAGTTCAGTATTGTCATCTCATAGCAGCATCCTAATTCACAGTAGGGGATTCTTGGCCATTATTACAATTTCTGTAAAAAAACATCATGTCTGCAACTACTAAAAACTGTACTATATATTTCATACAATGAAATGCCAATGAAGGCTAAACTGCAGCAGCATAAAACTCAGCTTTTCTCTTTCCATGTAATAGAACTGAATTTCGACTCATTTTAT
>VWZK01000655.1:0-19618 GCA_013396935.1 Baryphthengus martii
CGGCCGCGCGCCTCGGGCCGCGGGAGCTCCCTGCAGCTCCAACACTGCGGCTGGAGCCGCCCTGGGCTGCGCTTCGCGCCGTCAGGGCGCCGAGGAAGGAGGCGCTGCAGAGCCGTCTGAGGGACAGCGCCGGCTGCCGGTGGAATTCCTGAGGGACAGGCTGAGGTAAGTTAGAGGGGACAGAGTGAACTTTACCGGGGGAAAGGTGAAGTAACTTAGAAGGGACATAGAGGGGACGTTTTAGGGGTAAAACCGGAAGTAATCTATAGGGGAAAGAACGACCACTTTGGAGGGAAAAGCTGAGGTAAGTTAGAGGGGACAGAGGTGACATATTGGACAGAGATGACGTAGCTTTAGGAGTTGGAGCTTCACCAGCCTAACTGTGTCCCCCTCCTCTCTTGGCAGCAGCCGGTGGAGCAGAAAGAAGAGGCATCGCATGGAGCATCGAGGCAAGAACGAGCAAGAGGAGGAGCGGTGACAGGCCGAGGGGTGGGCGCGAGAAAAGTGCTCTGGGCAGAGGGCCCTGGCTGACATCAGCAGGATGCGGTCACATGAGAGCCTGGCGGGCGTCTTTGGGGTGCCCTGGCTGGCTTTGCGCTTCCTGGGTGATCTCCCTGTCACCAGGCCTCGGGTTTTGTTTCCGCTGTCATTGGCCTTTTACCATCTTGCTACTTTGGCTGCCCGGGGACAGTGGCAACCCTGTAAGGAGAGTGAGAGCCACTGTCTCGCACCTGAGGCGGAAATGAAGCTCTCTGGACTCTGAGGCCACCCTGTAAGCAGGGCAGGGCCCTTTCCCCAGCCCTGGTGATGACTTTCTGCCTGCTGGTGGCCTAGCCAGTGTGACCCCAGGGAGTCGCTTGGGGCGTGTAACAGCGTTTGTCCCTTGGCCCCCCCATGAAGGCCCATGGCGTCTTGAGGTCCCTGTGTTATGCTAACAGCATGACAGCCTTGTACTCGAGGTGTGTGTCATGAGCCGTAGAGTCCTTTGTCCCCCTGTGTTCTCCATGTCTTCCAGAGCAGCCTGAGCTCCCCGTAAGCAGGGCTGGGGAGGCTGCTTTAGCCAGCTGAGAGGAACAAGCCCTCCCTTGCCCTTGAGGGGCTGCACTTCACAGGCCCCTTCACCTTTGACCTTCCTGAGGCTGGGGTTGAGGTCGCTCTATGGGCCTCTGAAGAGGGGTATTTTGCTTGAGGCAGACCAGCCAGCCCATAACTGCGGTGCAGGCCAGAGCCTCAGGCTCCGTGGGGCTTGTTGGGAGTGCCAAGCCGAGGGACCTGGCCTGTAAGTAGGGCTGTGTGTGTCCCCAGTGCTCAGTGGCTGTGTGGAGGGAGATTCACCTGCCCCATCATCAGGGAGTTTTCTCTGGCCCTGGCCTTTCAGAGGTGTAGGGCCAGACTATGGGGGGCTGGGTGTGTGCACTCCCCTCTTTTCAGGGCTGGGGCCCTGGCCCCCCAGCCTTTGGCTGTGCAGCTCCACTGCCTGGCTGCTGAGTCTTGGTCCTCTGGCTGCGGGGGAAGGCCGAGATCTGGGTCTCCCTGGATGTCTACCTGCCTGTAATTGGGCTCTGGATCTTAGAGTCGTTGTGCTCAGCTGGAAGCCTGTGTGGGGTGACCTCCCTGTTAGCAGCATGCGGATCAGGGTGCCCTTGAATTCAGGAGAGAGAAGGAGCCTCCACGGGCCTTTGGGACCAGGGCCGCCCTGTAAGTCAGGGCCCAGCCAATGCCCTGAAGTCCTAGGCGCTTGAAGTCCAGGCAGAGGCTGGAGCACCCTGTAAGCAGCCTCTTGGGCTACCACTTTGCCTGCCCGGCTCCATTTGCCCAGGGTGCCCGCCTCTGAGCCCTGCTCCGGCACTGGCCAGAGCCCTGCTCCAGCACTGGCCAGAGCTCTGCTCTGTGCCATTTTGGTGAGGTCAGGGGAAGTGGGAGGATTTTGGTGAGGTGGGGGGTCTGTGGGTGGGTGTCCGTGTGGTGCCCTGGGAAGCTCCCCCTCTGGGGTTATTGGGATCCCTACTTCCTTTGGGCAGAGGATTTGGTGCTTCTGCAACCTAACTGCATCCTCCTCCTTCCCTGGCAGCAGCTGACAGAGAAGAGATAAAAGGCATTGCATGGAGGCAAGAGCAAGCGAGAAGAGGTGCAGCGTTGGGCCAAAGAGCGAGCACGAGAAAGGTGCTGACTTGGATTACTGTTTTGCTGGGGGATTTTGCGTACAACATGGACTGACAGCCTTGCTAAATGGAATACATGGCAGAGGTTTCTCTTTAGGCAATGGGAAAGGGAATTAATTCTTGATGTCTTCAGTAGCCTTTGTTCATCATGCGAGCCTGCCCTTCCATTGCTCTTCCTCATGTCGTTTTTATACCAGTAGTTCTTTATCTGTAGTAATCTTTAATAATATCTGTAATAATAATTGGAGGCCAGGAACGTATTGTGCTTTGTGCCAGGCTTAGACCCCAGAGACGGCCATTAATGCCCACAACACATGGGCAACTCAGAAATTACAAAACAAGATATGTGTACCCCAAAACTCTAGAAAATGAGTCACCCATTGACAGCATTAGTCTACAGCAGGAAGTTTGCAGATGGTTAACGGTGGATTTTCATGTGAAATATTTATAAAATCTTTTATATTTTTAATGTTGTGTGGAGATTTATCTGATACTGCTGTTCTTAAAATTGCACAGAAACGCAATATATGGCATACTCAGTGGTCCAGTATATATCATCATGTCTCTCCAAAGCACTGCCAGCTTACTGGGGATGTTTTCAAGGTAAGTCTGTATGGGAAAATCACTGCTGGCTCAGTGGTGAAGTGTCAGTGCCAAGTCCTGTGACACTGGGTCACATCTTTCATTGCTTCCGAACAACCTGACCGCTTTTTTACATTGCCAACGATGCCCCTGTGAAGAGAAATCAAGCCCTTGGCTCCTTCTTGGGCCAGGTGGCCTCTCAAACCTAGAGGTCAGGCTCTGATCTCATTGACACAAGGCTGGATCCACCACAGTGTCACCCTTTATCTTGGTTGAGTCACTCTGGGCTGGTGTGGGTGAGTGACAGAGAGCCCTGGCTTGGTCTAAATGATCAATGAGACCTTTGTGGCTTGCTGTGAAGCTTTAAAATCTCTCAGCGGGGCTTGCAATGAGTAAAACCCTGGCAGGAATTAGCCCCAAATGACAAATAGTGGTTGGCATAGACAAAGGAGTCAGCAGTGCTCAGATTCTCAGAGAAAACAGGAGCAAGTTTGTGGTCCAGAAAGAAAAAAAAAAAGGAAAAGTGAACCACAGGGCTCAAAATAAGTCTGGCAGAGAAAATATATCCCGAACAGCAAACGATTTAAACAGGCACGCTGATTTTGCTGCTCTCTTGTCAGCACCATCTATCTATTGCTTTATTTATTTATTTGTAAGGGAGGGAAGAGCAGTATAATGGCCAAGCTGTAGAAGCTCCTGAAGTCCAGGAGACTGTTTTTTCTACTTTTCTTCTACAAAAGTTACTGACAGCAGTGAGTCCCACCAGTTGGATCGGACTTCAGCTGGGAAGCTTTCGAATACTGTGAGTGGGATCTGACCTCGTATTAGCTGGCTGCAGCGTTTCACTGGGCAGTTCACATTATGCTGGGCAGAATCTCACTCCTGTGTAGCAAATGACTTAATGTGTGCGTTGTGGAACCTCCATGCAGCACCGTTCGCAGGAGCTGTCCCACGATTTGTTTATAAAAAGATGTAACGAGAAATTCCGAGTCCTAATATCGGTGCACAGATTGCCACTGGTCCGGGCCGTCCCACCCCAGATGATCTGAGCACAGCCACAGGTCAGTGTAGTGACCCTCCAATGTCAGGCAGAAGATGTTGTGGCACATTTCCTGATCATCTGAAGAGGTGTCAGAACCTCTTCTGTACAAACATGTCACCATGGCAGAAGAGGTGGGTCTGGACCACCTGCGGGCTATCAGAAGCCAGCTGTAAATTACCAACTTCAAGTGTTGCTACCGGTTAACACTGCAGCCCTGGAACTGCCTGAATGAGATTTAACCTTGATTTACCCTTTATTTTGTAAAGTTTACCCTTTCTTCAGAGTACAATTCCCTGAGTACAGCACTTCCAATAAATCCTGTTTAGGACAGGCATCTCTTCCCAGCCCAGCTCTGGCCGTAAGAGAAATGGGTGATGATGAAGCCTTGTGTTTGTTCAACCCTGTTTGGAATTTACAGCGCTTTGTAAATGATTTATTGCAATTGTAAATAATTGATGCCTCTGGAAATGGATTCCTGTCAACAATACATCCAGTCCCAGGCCTTCATTTCACTCTCATGGTGGCAATATGCATTTAATGGAGAAATTGGTCCTGTTGCTTTAGGTTCTTATTTATGTCATGAAATGTAATGTTTATATACCTGGTGGTGGTTCTTGCTTCCATAAAAAGAAGACTGTGTGGACGCTTCAGGCCCTTCAGGTGCAGAAGCTGTGGTACATGTCCTACGTGTGAACAGGCAATGCCCTGCTTTGTGGAGAAGCGATGTGAGGAATTGCAGTGTGTGCTTTCTGTTATGCTATTAGTCTGAAAAGTAGAGTCTTCCCAGAAGAACAGCATCCTCAGAAACTCTTGACTGATGGTGGTAGACGTAAACAGATGAAACCATTAAGGCAGATCTTTCCCTCTCACTCTTTCCTTCACCTTGAGATGGAGACTCCTTTGCTTGTCTTTTCTCGTCAAGACTTCTAGAGACGATTTAGTTTCTTCCTTGTATTCCTTTCTGATCATATCTCATGGTAAGGAGATAGGAGAAACATCTTCTACCATGCAGACTAGTTTTAGGCTTTTCATTAGATTTTCCCTTTCTTTCTCAGTGACATGCTGTGAAAGCTTCTGGATGAGAGCACTTACCTTGCGGGACCTGCGCTGCCACCCTTTTCTTAGATTTGATTCCCATCTGCTTACACCAGTGCAAACAGCTCTTCTACTGATGGGCACTGAGTGCTTTCTGCACTACATGAAAGCAGGACAGTTTGGGATTGTGGAGAAACTGGCTATTGCGCTATAGCTGTGGTCACAGTTGCTCCCACCAGGGAAAACATCAGTGTGGAAAACATAAGTAAGGAAAATATGGGGATGTTGCACTCATTCAGTAGCAGGCATTTCTCTGTGGACTCCTCACCACCAGCTGAACTGGCTGCCAAGGAGGAAGTCAAGGAAGGAAAGATCCCTTACCAGGAGGCACAGATCTGCCGAGTACATTGTCCATATCTGCATTCACAAGTCCATCCACCCTCTTCCTTGGAGTTGGTATCTTTGGCTCCAGCCACGTTGAGCTGTGGTCTCAGCTGTGACAGTAAGTGTAATTCTGTGAAGTGAAGCACGCTGCTTAGATATTTTTGAAGTAAGGATAAAAACTTCATATGGATTTGTGAATAAATGCAATAGAAAAATAATTGAACTTATCCTTTAGAGTCAGTAATCCCAAATAGCCAGAGGTTAGGCATTTCACCTAGTACCTGATTACTATTTTCAATCATCTCATTAAGTGCCTGGTTTCACAGGGACTGCAACACTTTCTCTCCAAGGGGATTAGCACACCAAACACAGAGAAATTGAGACCTTGCAATCATTCTGTCACAAGTATCAACGGAAGGGAGGAAAAACTTGTTATTTTTTTAAACAAGATACTTCAAGAGAAGGAATTGCCTTCCAAAAATAGAAACCACCGCTTTCAGGAGTCACTTGTGATTTTAAGGTGTCACTGGTGGTTGATACATGATTTGGTACATCTTAAAGGCTGCAGGTTTTAGAGAAGTGATGTCTGTCTTCACTGTGCTGTTTACAGAGTCGGGTACAAGGACCGAAGAACAGTGCTGAGGGACTATACTTCAGCTTGTTGGAAAGACTGATCCGAGAAGAGATGAAGTTTTTTCTAGATGTGACCCTGTAATGTGCGTGTGAGTGGGCTGGCCTGACCCTCTAAGAGAGGTCTGTGTCATGTCTGGAGTTGCCTGAAACAAGCCAGGACAGACTTGATGCTCCGCGTGGCTTTTTTGCTTTCCTCTTATATACTTGTAAAGTGAGATTTTGTTTTTCAGTTCCTTTTGTCTGTGGCTCAGAGCATGGCCACTTTTAAGCTCATGGCATGAATAGGTGGGCCGACATTCGTCTGCTGGGGACTTTTCTCCAAACCCTTAGCTTTTTTTTCCTTTGGGTAATTTCCTGGCTGATTAAGATCCCGTTTTCATTATTTTCTGTCATGTGTTATGCTGTTGGGTTTTGTCTTTACTGCAGGGCAATCTTCGCTCCCACGAGGAAAACAGACGTGATGATGTGTTGCTAAAGTCTCAGGGCACGTTCCTCTGTGACTGGCAGAGGGAAACAGCCAGTGTTTTAGGGGTTAATAATGAGGATATGGCTGCAGGGCCTTCTTGAAACCCTTGAAAAGGCCAGAGGAGTCAAAGAGAATTCAAGACCTTACACCAAAGCTAGTTGCAAAACAAGTGGGGTAAAACTGCTTCACTAATTCTGTCACGAGAATAACGGTGCCCGTCGTGGCAGTCGTGAGTAAGGAGTGAACATTACACAAGCCGGTGACGGAGGCTTCCCTGAGCAGCGCTGGTGGCTCAGTGAGAGCTGCTCAGAGTCGCCATGCTGATGATAGCTTGGTGACAGTTTCACAGGCTGTCAGTGAGCCAGCTGAAGGGTAATGGGATTTAATTGCTTTTTGGAGCAGAGGAGAGATGTGGAGATTAGTTGGGGGTTTTTTGTTGGTTCTTCACGCTGTTGGATGCATTTAAAAAACACCTTGTGAGATGAAGTTGGAAAGGGAGAGGGAGTGGAAATGGGTGCGTATGGAGTATGACGAAGCAGCTTCAGAAAGCAAGGGGAATCTTTGTTGCCTTTCTAAGTGGTTCTGTGGATAGGTGGTCAAGGTGGATGGTCAGCCAATGCAAATAGCCTTGGAAAGAGTGGAACAAGGTGGGTTTGCCCTGCTGAGAATCTGTTCCTCTTTTCTTTGCATTCCCAGTCCTTCCTGCTCCTGAGGCTCAGGCTCTTGCCACAGGTACCACATCAAGGCTGCTGAGTCTGTGCTACCTTTGGGCTCCCGCCAGTTTGAGATCTGGGAGATTCTATGGGACTGTTCCACTCTTATCCCCCAAACTACCTGTGCAAGCCACAGAAATCACCCAGTAATTTAATTTGACTCCATCTCACCTGATTTGGCTCTGTCTGCAGGAAGGAAAGAGCAGGGGCATTGAGAAGGGAGCGCAGAAGTGAATGTGACCCGGAGGTAGCAGGGAGCCGCGGTCCAGACAGTGTCTGGCACTAGCACTGGCTTGCTCTCTCTCCCTTAACTGAGACATCTTGGCTCCTTTCTCCCCCAGCAACCATCGTGGCAATGGAGGAAGGTCAGGAATAGTTTTTCCTTCCCTTCTTTCCTGTTCCTGTAGTCTATCATGAAGAGCCCTGGCAAATCCAGTTTATTTTTTCATTTTTCATTCTTGGTTGTGCATTTGAAGAGCTAGCTGATGCCACAGGAAATAAGCTGTGATGGAAGCCCGCGAGGACCCGGGGCTGTGTCAGGCACTATTGATTGTGCAAGTCATGAGAGTAAAGGAGCCACTCTTCATGTTTAAAGGTACCACAAAACACTCTTCCCGGGATGAACACACCCAAAGAGGTTTCTTGTTAGGGACATGTTTATCTACATTATGAACATTGATGGCTTCTTGTGTTGAAAAACTCTTGCAGCTTCCCTTGTTTAAGAATGGGGTAAAGGAAATTAACTAGCTGTGTTTCAACATTTGCTCCAAAAACATCTTTTCCAACAGGACTGCATTTGGCTTTGCCTGCTTGCTTCTAGGTCATGGCTGTGTTGTGATTTATTTTCTGCTTTGTTTATTAATTTCTACCAAATTAACATTTTTCCCTCCAGCCAGGAGAGAACGAGCTCGTCTGAAAGTATTTTATGGTGTCTGTTAAACGCTACTTTTGAAGCAGGCCAAGCTAATGACACGGGTAATTACACCTCACACTTCAGCACAGAAGATGATTGGTGGCAGACTCAGGATGGCTTTATTCCCTCTCCACCTCCTCTCTCCCTGGCCAATGTGCACAGGCACCTAGAGCCAGGAGTAGGGGGGAAATGTCACCTTTCTCTGGAGTAGTGAACTTTATGACAAAGACGAGTGTTAACAGGGTTTAATACGTACCTGTGATCTGTCCCAGGCTGCCAGACTTCATGAGTAAAGGTCTGGGTGTCTCACCAGACCTCAGTTCCCTGAAATCTCAGTCTGAGTCCTGGCAAGAGGATGCTTCTATCTGGAGTGAGTCCCACCCGTTTTACTGCCAAAAAAGCATCTTGGACGGGCCCTTGAAATTAAAGGGTGACTCTTCCCATGTGAACATGAAAAGTCATTATGGAATCTCTATTAGGTGAAACCGTCTTCTTGGTGAAAATTAATGCTCCTTCAAAATAGATCTTCACCTTTCTGTGCAGTTGGATACGCTCCTTCCTTTCTTCATCCTGCACTGCCGGGCTGCACAGAAATACAGGCCGTGACACGCACCACCAGCAGCCACGCGTAGAGCAGGGACTGGTTGGCGCTTCTCTACCAAGAATGGATTGATGACAGGGATGAGAACTGGTAGAAAAATCTCACCCTGGAGCTTCTATTTCCTATCTGCTCTGGCCTTGAAATGAGGAAGAGGGGATAGCATTTTTAAGAGATTGCTTAGTAAGTAGGTAGCAATTAATTCCTATCCCCCAAAAGGTGTAACCTCAATGTAAGAAAACAGAGTAAGTTACTTGCTGGGTAAAAAGTGATCAATTTGTTTTCTCGCACATTTTGATACTTTCCTCTTTCCTCCCACCCTCCTTCCCTGGATAGATAAGACTGTTTAAGGGCAATTACTGTGACCCAAGTATGTCACTGACCCATGCTGGCATGAGCTGGCAAGCTCTCTGTGGCGTATAATGCAACAGCTTATTTTTGCAGAGTTCAGAGTTGTATGGGACCTGTATCAAGCAGGCATTATCTATAGCATCATTTAATTGTTTAAAGCAAAGAGAAAAACAATGAAAAAAACCCCAAGGAGAAAGATAAACTGTAGATAAGTTTATAATTTCTATTCTGAACAATAGATCAAAGACCTGCTGTAATAACTGCATCAGCATTTATTGCATCTCTCGTCCAAAAGCTGTCTGATCAATTCTAGCTAATTCCAGACTTGGTTTAGGATGGAGCAGTAATCTCTTCTGAACCTCTTTTATATTCACATTTTTATTGTAAAGCTATAAAGTAATTTTTTTTTGACGATTTGGCTTTTAATGTCCTCCAGCGTTATGCCTCTGCTCACCCATTAACAACCCGCCTGGTCTGACACACTGCAGCCCAGTTTCTGTTAATGCTGAAAGGCAGCACCAGGCGATGCCTCGGGAGTCAGGAGCTCTGTTTCAGAGCTGCTGTAAACTGTCACACTTGCATGGCAGAAAGCAGTGGGTCCTCTGCAGGACTGAACAATAGGCCTTCCTCAGCAAAGCCGTTCGGGCTGTGTCTTCAAAGCTATTGACTGGAGTGGGAATTTATATACTCTCCAGGTGTAATGTGCTTTCCTTTCACCGAGTCCTGCCCTAGCTGAAGCTGCTAGACACTGTCCTCGTAACGTTTTCCAATAAAAATAGCTGTGATTTTATTTTGTCATTATTACAAGTACTTGCAGCAAATATTTTTGGACTGTATACTGCTTTATTTTCAAGAGTTCATTGTCAATTTTGGGCATTAACTCTTGTGACACATTTTCTTAAATTATTTTGCTTTTCACAGTTGTATGCCCTTTGAATTATTATTGTGGTTTCAGTCAAAAATTCTCACAATAAAAACACAGGATTTGGTAAGTCTTGTTCATCAGTCCCCAGATTCAGGAGCCAAGTGGCTTTCAGTATTGCACCGTAAGTCATAAAAACTGAAAGCCCCAGATGTTTCCAGTTCGGAAGCCCAGCTCCCTTTGGTTTTTTTTTCTGATTTTATATTGAAAACCCCACCAGGAGACCTGGTCTGAGCAGAAACCAGAGGGAGCACCTCCTTGGGAGCAGGAGTGCCAGCTTGCTGGGAATGGAGGCTTGCTCCAAGGAAAGGACAGTGATTTGTCTGCTCGATAGTGCCATCAAAAGTGGGAAATCCAGGGACAAACATGAGTGTCCATTGGAAAGAACCAAAGGTGTATGATCTTTCTCAGCCCCGAGCCTGAAAGCTGGTTGTTGGCAGTGTTGTGTTAGTCAGCTCCGAAGGGCTAAAGTCCAAAAATGCAAACTAGATGTTCTTCCCCTGACTCCCACACAGTCGCTGAATACTTTCACTCAGGATTCTTCAGCACTGGGAAAAAAATAGAAGATGAAGAATGAGCCCTTTCAAGGACTCTGTTAATGGCCCAGGGACTGAGCTGTATCCCAGGAGATAGAGCTGTCTGTCTTACACAAGAGCTGAAAAGCCTCCTGGAAAAGCAAATGTGCCCAAGAACATGTTCATTATGACTCCATTAAGCTATGCATTGATGTGCTGAAGGATAAGGACAGAGTCAGGCTAATCATTATTTCTCTCCCTTTCTCCCCTTCTGTTGGAAGCAGAAAGCAGAAACAATTGAAACTCATCACTGCTGATAAGCATCTAGTGTCTAGAGAAGACACTGAGGCTGGGTGGGAATCCAGTGGTCCCTGTTGTGTAAAGAAGGCCTGTGGAGCGGGGCCTTCCCTTTCTCCTCCTTATGGCAGCAGTTAACTGTGCCTAGCAGAAAACATCAAGGCTGAAAGGCCCATCAAGGTATGTTTGTGTAACTCAAAGGCCCACTTAACAATGATTTCGCTACAATCCCACCCTCACACTTTACAGAACAGTAGAAAACTGAGATATGAATGTTAGCCCATTAATGTCCTGCAGAGTGAGGAGAATTTGACAGCAATCCTAAGGATTGATAGGTGTGTCCTCCTGGCCCTCCCCAGAAAGGATGCCTTTTACTAAGATCTCTGCCTTTTTTAAGTTTTGTGGTTACAAGCCCTGGGAGTGGTACGTGATAGTTTTCTTCAGCTATGTATGAAAGAGGTAAGTTATATATTAGAAAATCAGAGCACCGGAGGTCATGAAGATGGTGTCACTTTGCATGTGATGAAGGAGGTTGTGGGAGCCCTGGGCAACCAGTCTCTCAGAAAGCAAGGGCAGGATTTTTGAAGTGCTGCGCAAGAACACGCATCATATGTTGTACTGATGGCCGTTCAAAGAGCCACGTTCGTGCTCCCAGCACCCTTAGCAGGAAGACCTCCAGAGAAACTCCTGGAGTGAATTGGATTGGGCCTTGGAGAATAAAACCCACGGGATGCAGAGGCTGGAAAACCATAACTTTGCATGCCCTAATGTTAATTTTGCATGTGATATTCTTCTCACAGAGCTTAGTGTCAAGTTGGTGATCTAGAATTGGCGCCATCTCAAGTTTAGCTTAGACAGAAGACCTAGACGCGGTGAAATCGAGTGTAAGCATCCACGAGCTTCACCAATGAAGGGCAGAGGCTCACTTTCAATCTAGTTATCAGCCCTCTCTGATCAGATCAGTGGGTTCTTGTGAAAAAAGCTGAGACAGCCTTGTGGCCAGGTCTCTCAGAGAGAAAGTATATACCTAGAAAACACTTTTCTTCATCTCATTGTGCTGCTGGTTGACAATCATAGCAAATGGAGAAGCAATGTGAAATAATTTAGGTTGCTATGCCATCATATACCTACTAGAAAAACACCTTGATTATAAGGATAGTAAAATGGCACGTGATAGAGAACAGGAAAATCTCTCTTTTGTCGCACGGTACTTTTGTCCCAGTGCTCTGTCCCTAAGCTTGGGAGGATAAGGCTGACTGCTGAGACTCACTACTTATCTCTGCATCTCCTGAATGTTTGTAAGTGGAATTATTGGTGTGGCATTTCTGATGAAAGTCTTTGGCCTTATACAGCTGAGAGTGGGACGGGGTGGGGGCTCAGGTCTTAGGGATGCAACTTTGCTTCCAGATGAAGTTTAGAAAGTAGAGCGCGTTCTCTGGAGCAGTTACTCCTATAGATAATGACCAGATCTCACCCAACTGAAACCTCCCTGTGCCTTAGCAGCCGCTTTCTCCTCCCAGGAAATGATGGATTAAGTAATCTGTGTTGCGGTGCTGCTGGCTGTAAGGTTGTAAATCGCATGCGTGTGCCTCCAGAAATACGAGATCCCACATTGGTTTTTAAAGAACTGTCGCAACAGTAATGCTGATAAAATCTCCCCCTCACAGGGAGTACGCGCTGAACCAAAGTCTGCTCTCAGACAGGCCCATGCATCAGCGGGTGATGAGCACACACGGCTGACAGCAGACGCTTCCCTTTAAGGGCTGCTGAGCTGAGTGAAATATCTCTTCCTGAGATGTTTTGCGGTAGCTTGGCATGTTACTATATGTGAACTATTGCTGAGGCAGTTGCAGACAAACAAGAGCCTTTTAGAAATAAAATGAGAAGGAAAGAACTCATAGAAACAAAACTTTGCCTTTTCAAAAAAATGCCTCTGTCCCTCAGCCATGGGCATTGCTGCGGATCGGGTCAGTAGTTGGTGCGGTTGTCCATCTTTTTTGTTAGCTTCAATCAGGTGATGCTAGTTTGTACCAGTCCAGACCCAATGTCAGATATTCACGTCAGCAAAGCAGCAGAAGTAGCAACGTAAGAGCATCAAGGTCATTTTTATCAAACTCAGCAGTGACTTAGCGGGACCTTGGCAACATCTGCCTGCCAAGGAATAGGCTGTGGCTCTGAATCTGTGCCTCGTGCTGACTGCTGTGTTGCTCTGGCAGCAAAAGCAATGTTTGCTACCTCCTGCTTGTGGTCATCCAAGTAATTGTGGTGCCGTGATCTCCGGCCGTAACAGCACAGTGAGGAGGGCTTCAGTGATTTTTCAAAGGCTTGTTGGTTTGAGGGGTTTGTTTTGTTTCAGTGTTCTAGGTAGAGCAAAGCCTTGTTTGCTACTGGTATGAGTTGGTGGGGGCGGACAGGGAGGCCTGTGCCATGTCATCCACTGGCCCGGTGCCAGGAAAAGAACAAATTACTGACTCAAGGCCAAAGGGAAAGCACAAAGTTTGTCTCTACTCAACCTGTAAGCCTGGCTTCTTGGATGGGCAGCTGGCTGTGGGCTGCCTTGCGGTAGCCCATTTGTCTCATGAAAATGCTTCCTCCTTGAAATGAGCTCCTCTTCCAGTGCCTCACAGTTGGCTTGCTTACTCTTGGCCACATCCTATTTTGTCCCTAAATACGCAGCTAAACACTGTGTGTTTCCTGCCTGCTCGGACATCATGGTCTAGCTGGGCCCCAACCTGTTTTTCAGAGGAAAGTGAGAGGCAGCAGAAATCCAAAAGTGCTTTTACAATGTGGGATGTGATTTCACTCCTCTTGGGTTGATGTGACCGTATCTGAGAGCTGCTCATCTCAAACAGAGACAATCTCCATTTTGGAGCCTGGCAGGAGCCCCAACACCGGCTCTGATTTTGTTACAGATGGCGTTTTGGGCTGGCAGCTCTAACACTGCACAGCTGTCTGACAGCAAGGGGAAAGGTCCCCTCCTGGCATTTGGTTCTGAAGAAAATGCTGCAGGGCTCTTCAGAAATGAAAAAAAAAGCACCAGCAAAGGGAATTTACTCCAGTCTAGCTCACAGTCACCCCAGGTTGTTTGTAGCTGAGCTGCAGCTTAGCGAAGGCAATAGGGCCTGGACTGATGGGAAAAGGGAGATAGGCACCATGCTGTCAGGACTGGGGACATCGTTGCTTTTTGCTCAGGGCTTAAGGTTTGGCCTCACCTACCAGGAAGCAATCGCTCCCAGTGTGAGTTTGAGCGAGGTCTCCTGCAGTCTGGCCACCAGCTCGCTCCCACCTACCACCCCAGCGTGGCCGGACCGCTCCTGCCACATCAGTTCCTCAAGGAAAAGCCAAGCAGCCTGTTAAGTGATGATTTTGCGATACAGCCCCGAGTGGGATTGAAGGAGTCCAACAAACTGTCGGTGGAGCGTGGCAGCGGTGGGCAGCGGCCGCACTGCCCGTCTCTCGCTGCTTCCCGAGAGCAGGAGCCGGCAGCAGCCTCTGCCTGGCCTGGCTCCAACATCACTGCCTGCTCTGTCCGACCAGTAGAGAAGCTGCCTTAGCGATGCTAGACGGGGGGAAGTGACAAAACTGCCGTCTAAATGAGGCTCTTTCAAGCTCTCTGAATGACAGAAAACACCTGACACTGTGTTGGGGAAGGCTGCCTCACTCTTTCTGCACGTTGACAGGGGCATTAAAATGTATTTATAACAGCTGGGGATGGCTTGCCCTGAGGAGTGAACTTAATTCTTAGTCTGCCAGGCACTCCTTTGTGAGTGACAGTGATTTGTCCCCTGTGTGTTCATTCTCCTTCTTGCCCTCTTGCATTCCCCTTGCATTTTATAGAGCTGTATTTGACAGTCTAATTTCACATAACTAATAACATTATGTAGTGAAATGAGCTCAAATGTCCGTTTATCGCTCCAGTACTGAACTACTTGCTAAATGCTACTTTTTCTATCTCTCTCGTTGAGCCTCTGTTGTTCAGTTTCCTGATTTCCCTTTAAAACAAATATTTTGATGAGAGAAGTGCTCCAACTTTTATCTTCCATGTAACTAACCCAGGGAATTGCTTTATACAGCCAAAAGAGGCCCTTTCGTGAAAAGCTGTGACAACTAACTAAGCAAGGAGCTAACCTGAAATTGGTTATTTTAATTTTTCAGGTAGAAGTCTTGACAGCACATCTCAATCCTCCCCCTCATCTTGACATGGAAACAAAGTAAGTGCAGAAATCCCAACTCTTGCCAAAATCAGGGAGAGTGCCGGTGCTGACTTTGACAGGCATGAGGCTCTGCCTCTGCAGCTTCTGGTCTTTTCTCTTCATCCCTGATCTGGAGCCACAGAGATCTAGATTGTTTTGCCCAGTTGAGAGGGACCTTTCAGGTAGAGGACTTGGAGGCCTGTGTTACAACCCCTCTCGGTTGGGGGAGATGTGGAAATGCAGAGCTTCCGGTCAGTGCAGGATGCCTGAGACAACTGACAACTCTGGTTGCCTAATTAGGGGGATTTGCTTAATAAGACTCACCAGCAGGTTAGTAGCTGAGGGTGTATATTACACACAGGCTATGACTGCATACAGGTTCCATTCACCTAGCAGAAATGATTCATGAGTTTGGTAACAGCTTCTTAAAAAATGTTTGCTCTTGGACACCAAAATACCTTGGGGCAATCAGTTCCACTGGGTAGCTCTATGGGGAGAAATTTTCTTTTGGTAGCTCATCTTAGTATATAAGCCAGATATATCTTTGTATTGGGTGGAACAGGTACAAACATGTGCCATCGTCAACTTCTTTATCCTGTGCTTGGTCTTCAAAATCTCTATCGTCCCCTTATTGTCCTCTTTGGACATTCCATCTGCACCCTCTGCTTCTGCAAGGAAGAGTCAGATGCAGGTCACTTTTGATGAATCAAGATTTACAGACCTGTTTTGAAGCTAATGCTTTTAAAGCCCTGTTATTTTTTTTTTTTTCTCCCTGAGTCTTTCCTTTTTCCATCACATTACACCTGTGAATAATTTGTTTTGGTCAGATCTTCCGTTGTCTTCTTTTTGGTCAGGTGCAACTAAGCCTTCTGATTGAAAACTGCATCTTTTACAGTATAACCCTGCCTCCTTGGCTTTGTGTTTTTCCAGCCATGGCTCTGCCTTGGATTTCGAAGTTAGCATGGATTTTCCTGACAAAATAAGTTCTCTATAAAAGGAAGTGGAGAGGGGAGACACAGCTCAAAGCTGGCAGCTTCACAGACCTCATCTATTCAACAGAGCAGTGCAAATGACTGCTTATTACCTGTTTTGCAGAATCTCGTAGCATGTCCTCCAGAAATGGGAGAAGCAGATCTTTTTCTCCTTGTTACCTGCACTCCCACTGCCCATGTGGGAGCAGGATGAGAAGAGAATGTCTGGTAACAGTGCAGCATACCTTGCCCACTTGTCCTTATTCAGCATATGTAAATACACGCGTGTGTCCACAGGTAACTTCTATAGATGAGGTGGATTAGCCCTACAATGAAATAAAGCAAGATAAAAGCATGAACTCAGGTCCCCCAGGTAGCAGGGACCACCGCAGCAGCGAAACAAACCCCAGCCCAGGAGGGAGCACGTCAAATGGTTAGCAAGTCTGTACTCCTCATTCTCTCAGCCCATATGGAGTGCAAACTTGGTTATGAGGAGGCTAGAAAAGTATTTAAATTTTGTTTTTAATAATAAATATTACCATGTAGAGTAATCAGAAAGACAGCAAGTGTTAGACGGCCTAGTGGTTACTTTCTGATGTTTCCACTGACATCGGTTCTTTTGCCTGGCCTCAAAATCACAGTTCATGTGGCCTAAATTAGCAGAACTGAGCTTTAAAACTAAAAAAGCTGCAGATCTTTTTTTTCTTTCTCCATCCTAGCATTCTCTGTAAAGTTGGCTCAATGGGTTTTTTCCTCTCATATTCATTAATATACATTTTAAATGCTTAATTTAGAAACGACCACAGTCCTTGATCACCTTCCTGTTTACATTTTGATGTACTTGGAGCAAAGGGACCCCTCTTGTACTTCTTATCCCTCCTCCACTCTCTGAGCTTTGTCACCCTCCTTCGGGATCTCTTTTCAAAAGATCAAGAGTAGAGAAAAGGCTTCAGATGCCATAAATATTGCAGGAACCAGTGCTGATCAGAGAACAGCCTTCTTTAAGATCAATATGTCTTCCTGAGGGGGCATTCAGTCCTTCAAAGTAAACAAGCTGAGAACATTAATTCAAATGCTTTTATACTAAATACATATACATGAATTAGCCTGTGTGGCTGTGATAAATAAGTGTTATATAAGTGAGGTTTAAAGCAAACCACATGGGCCAAAAAAGCAGACTCTGCAAATTTGCTAGGTACAAGCCAATTCCTACTGCCGATCTCCTGGTGACCGAGATAATTTTGTTAAAGGGCTAATGGAACTTCTCTTCACCTTTGTGAATAGATTGATCTGGACTATCAGAATATTTTCCTGAGAGGAGGAATACCATTATGCTGATGCGGAAATACATATTTTGCAAAATGTGCTGAATCTACGCTTTGTGGTCCGTCATTGCCTCGCTTTGGAAGTGTGGTTGTTTTGTGGGGTGGGGAGAGAGGGAGACAGGGTTACCTCTGTCTCAAGGAGGGAAGGTGGAAGCAATGTGTCTTTTTCTTTCTGTGTCAGGCATTGAAAACTGGCTCAGACCGATGTCAGCTATTTTAAGCAGTTTTGTAACCTGCCGGTCTTCCCTGAGACGGGTGGATTGTGGAGCTATAAGAGCCCTGCAGTGAGAACGAGAGTCTGGCAAATATTTGGTGTTAACTGGTGGTGGGTTGTTTGATTCTTTCATGGTTCTGATACCAGCTTCCTTCCTTCCAATGCCACAGGGTACCAGGACAAATGAAGCTTATTGGAGAAGGAGTCCATGAAAATTCAGGAAAATCAAGATGATCCTGTGTGGACAATTTGTGTCTCGTCATGCTCAGGATAGCTCCTGTCCCTCAGTGAAATCAGTCTCCTACAACTCTGGAAGAGGTCAGTGTTCTTAACAACATTCAGGTCTCTAGGCTATTAACTCTGGATAATGGTTTCAAGAAGATCCTTCCCTTATAAAGTATAATGTGGGAGAGAAGACAGCGAAAAATTTGATAGGAACGTTGGAGAGGTCAGTTATGGAGAAAATGTTACTAATTATGACGCATTTGAAAAACTTGTTAGGATAGCCAAGTGGAAGAAAAGGGAAGGAGAAAGAGTCAAAAAGAGTATGGGAATTAGCAGGAAAATAGCCTTGTGGTTCTTAATTCGTGTCTGGCACAGCGGGTAATTCAGGAGAGTCACTTCGTATGTTAGAGAACAGGCCGGCTGGTGGCTAAAACATGGGACAAGGCGGATATTTAGGTTTTTAACGCTGCTGTGATCTGCCTTTTTAATGTTTGGACAACTGGAGGATTTCTTGTCTAATTCAGCAGGATAGAAGAAAATCAAAGCCTTCAGCATAACTTGACCGAACCTCCTGATTGTGCCAGGCATCAGTGCAGCAAAAATGTATCTCTGGGCCTGTGCAGATGCATGCCGAGAGTGTTGCAGACATCGAATACCAGCATCTTGATGTCAATGGAAGTACCTATGTTTTTATTCCTTCCAAGAGTTTAAGCCTTCTAAAGAGTTAATCAGTTAGGTTTTATGCACTACTTATAGCACATAATGAAGGTAAGCAAGCAGATTTATATCACAGCATGGTGTTTTGGGTTACACAAGGATGTGCCTTCCGTGCCCTCAGGCAGGGGTGAGTCCACCTATTTTTCTGAGCGCATTTTCCTGCTGAATCATGTAATCTCCATCCAGAAGCCTCGAGTGCTGTGATTAAGATGCATGAGGCGACCAGCACTAGGACTATGCAGTGTGCAAGGGCGGGTTTGGCCCCATCACTACGAGAAGAGAGCTTTGTGAAGTGAGAAGCAGGGCAGACAGCTAAAAGATTGTAGCTGAGAGGCAGTCATGCTATTCTTTGAGCTCTTGATGTTGAAGGATGAAGCTTACCTTTTTATTCCAGAGGAACAGACTTGCAAATCATTTTGGAAAATGGTGTTGCCTTCTCACAGTTCCTAAAGCCCCATCTAGGTTTCCCCAGCTAGCCACTGAAATGGAGTTTTCATTCGTTGTAATTTTTACGATTCAACTAGTGGGCTGAAATCTCAAATTAAGTTTCTTCTAATCTTTCCAGTTTGAGGCCGTAATTCTCTGAAAGGAAGACTAAGTGAATACAAAACTACCAACCAGGAGGGTCAGTTTTCATGAGGCCGTTATGGTCCTGACATGCAACAGGCCTGCTGTGACTTATTCCTTGGTCTTGGGCAGCTCCACAATATTTATCTGCATTTTGTTCATGACTTTCCATCTCACAGATCCCTCTGTGCTGCCTGCTGTAATGGGGATAATAAAGACTCCTGAGACATTTCCCAGGCTGTCTGATACAGAAGCCACAAACTCCTCTCCATTAACTTTGTTCAACACTGTTGGAATTGATCTGTCTGTTTAGGACAGTGCTCATTCTATTCCTTGAAAAGTCTTTGACATTGGTGTTCCTGTGAAAAGTGTGAAAACAGCCATATGTGCAGAATATGTGGAGTTATCAATTCAGACTAAAGTCAGTACGATTATATAGATTTTAATCAATATTTGCAGCGTTATAAATGACTGGAGGTTGGTGTTTAAGTAGCTTTTGGACTTACTGGATGGACATATTTCCCATGTGAGGTCGCTTTCTGAATTTACATTATTCTTCTGCAAATAAACTTGGACAGGAATCATAATAAAGCAAAACCATCCAGACAACCTGGAAGGGAGGTGCCTCATGCACAACACATTGCGCAGGGTAAGAGAATATGTCTCCCTGAGCAGTGCATCATAATTTGTCCTTTCATTAACTCAAGCTCTTGTGCTCGAGTCATTGTCTCACTTCAATGAAAGCTGCAATTCTCCCCCTTCTTCCCAAATCAAATTCTGAAAGGGACAGAGG
>VWZK01000656.1:5217-15863 GCA_013396935.1 Baryphthengus martii
ACAAACACAGACACAGACACTGCTCAATAACTTGACAGGAAAGGCAGATTTACAATTTACAATCCATGCAGAAACATAGCAACATTATGAGGAAGTTGCTATAATTATTCTGTTTTCTGAAGGAGCTCCATACAGTATGAAATTTCTCTCACTTCCCTTCTCCTTGACTACTGAATGACCAGTGATTTTGTCTCTATGTAGTTCCCTTTCTGCCCGTTTTCCTGAATGCTAGAAACGCTAAAAGAACTTTCTCGGTCTGATCCATATTACCAACACCTTCTATTTTCCTCAGGCTATTTCAAGTAAAGAAAACAACTGATGACTCATATATTCTGTATGATTAGCCTTCCAACAAAGCATACACATTTTTTAACAACTGAACATTAAAACAATGCTGCAGCTCTAGATTCTAAGCCACAAATCATTTACAGTTGTGCTACTACATTCAAAGCATAATAGGTACAATCCAAAACTGAACTTCACCAGAAAGGTGGGGGACTTCACTGGCTGAAGAAAAAAAAAATGTTCTAGCTGCAATACAATTAAAAATCAAAACTCTGTGTTTAGAAGGTTTAAATCTTCTAATTCTGTTAGTTTTTATTAGGGAGTGTGTCAAAGCACAAGCAATTTTTATACCTGCAGTGTTAGTGTTACCTGCATTTACTAAGTCCAGAATTTCGAGCTAGTTAGGCACAGCCCACTGCTAACAAAATGGATATAAAAAATAATGTCAACTGAAAACATAATTTACTTATGTAAGCACAGAAGAGGTCATATTTGAAAGGTAAATATGACATTTTGTTCTGTGCAGTGTAAAACAGCCAGCACAAATCAGCCACGGCTGCAGTTCCAAACCAAGAAATTCAAACAGCACGTGGACCATCCACCCTCCCAGTCTCATCCAGGATGCAAGGAGCTCTTAGGTTAAGGGCTCTCACAGACCTGAAAAGGAGTTTTGCCCATGAGATTTAATTTAATGTGCTTCCTGCCAAAATATATTTAGAGAGACTCATTACTTCATTGAGAGAATAAACTGCATTTGCTGAAATCAATCTAAATATAATACGTACTGATTACTCAGTTCTCTTACGTCAGATGTTTTGAACCCCCATTTCTTAGCCAGCTGTTCCTGTTGATCAGTTTGTTCCAAAAACACAATCTAAAAGAAAGAAAATGTAGTTAGATAATTTAAACCTGCATACCACATCAGCTTTACACAAAGGCAAAACAAGTCATATCTCAAAATAGGTTTTACACACTTACTACAAAGGTGATTGATAAATTTGCATTGAAATACTTGTTCTTCCTGGCTCTGGAACATGATTTTGAAATACGTACTAACAACCTAGTGAATAACCGCACCCACTTTATAACTTGTAAGAAAATAATTGTCATTCTCAAGTAATGCACAGGCAGAACCTCACAGACTTGTGTCCACTGGCATTCTTGTAATGTGCCACCATGCTAGCAGTACAGTTGTTCATTGCGGAGGCGTGCGATAGGCGTTATGGGAATGCAATTACAGTGTTCAAAACCAGAGGTGTCAAATAAATTGCTTTGCCTAGGACTGACTGGCACTGAGCTGTGTATTTTCTATTTTTCTGCCTGTGTCATTAATGTTGGGTTTTTTTTAAATTATTTTTAGGTGAGTTCCTAGGAAGACAAAATAAATTCAGGGGAAAAATGAAGATTACATTTTCTTGTCCAGAACAGACTAAAAGCATGAATAAGATCTTTGTTTATTTAAAAAAAAAACTACAAACTGGAGCCTAACTCAGCCCCATTTGACTCACACCGGACATCAACTCTACTGCTGCTTCATTTCTGCTGCCAAGTCAAAATTTTAGCACACTTTGTTATTTTTAAGTTCCATGGTATTTTAATCTACAACATGACTCTTGGCAGCTGAATTGTCAACTCTTTAATTCTCTGGTCTGGGAATAATAGGCACAACAACTCTCTAAGAAACAAAAAGCAAGGAGTCCAGGAACTGCGATGCCCACTACAGGCTCCAGGCAGGATTTGGGTTCCCACAAAGCTTTACAGGCTAGAGTATCCTCTGCTGCCTCCCCCAGACAAAGACTATCTGTCCTGGACTTCCAGGAATTCTTGTCTAACAAGAGCTTCTGCCAAACACCAACTCATGGTCTTCTAACTCCCTTAGCATAAGACCTCATTCCTCTAAGTTCAAAGGAGTAATCTTACTGCTATCAGCACCCTTCTGGCCCTGTGAAGATGTCCACACTGAGGGCGTGTATCACCCTCAAGACAGCAGTTTCTAAGAGAGCAATTAAAAAAAACCAAATAACAAACATGTAAAGGCAAGACTGAATAGTTTTTAAAAGGTAATAGAAAGGAATTTAGGAGGAAGATCAAGAGGGCCAAGAGAATACTGTGGTACAGTTATGTGCGCACCTGGGTGTTTAGGTGTACGACATTACCTTTTGCATTTTCTATCTTTTTTTCTATAAAGATAAATAAGCAAAGGCGGCTAAGCTATATAGAAGAAGTTTTTGTCTGCCTAATCTTTTAAATGGACATAAGACTTAGATGATTTACATTGTTTAAAGAGCAGATGTTTAAAATTTTTATTTAGAAAAAAACTATTAAAATCATACCGTATAAATAAAAACCACACTAGTAAAAGCTGAAAGAATATTGCAGTCCATTAATACTTCACACATAATCTCTCTCACTCTAAAGAAGAATACAGCCAGCTTAATTAGCTATATATCTGCAGAGGGCTTAATATGTAGACCTACTGAAATTTCTGATAAGCAATAAAGAAAATGTCACTGCAATGCTGAAATCAAAATGGATACAGAATGACTAATGTTAGAGTGCTGAAGGAAAAAAAAAAAAAAAAAGAGAAAGCGAAACATGAAACACCAGATGGGAAATTCTGGAAACAGGTGTTGCCATGGAAAAGAAGTGGCTATTATATACTCCTAGGGTACAGACAAATAAAACACTTAAATCACGGAAGAATGAAGAAAATACATTTCAAGGGAGCTAGACACATGAAATCAACCCTAAACCTGACACCTGGTCCATTATTGTCAAATGCAGCTGTGGATGAATCAGCAAGACATCTATACTCTTTTCAAACTTAGAACCTAACAGAACAGAACCTAACAGAACCTCCGTCATCCAAGAGATGTTCCACGTTGTTTTAGGATGCATTTGTTCTGGCCACCTTTCGAACACTGAGTGCTTTAAGGTCTTTGAGGTCCCACCTGGACATTTGCTTGTACATTCAGGGTAAGCAACCTGGTGAACTCTTCCTTTAAATTAGTTCTGGATCTTAACACTGTAAAAGCAAGAAAAAACTCCATGGCGGAGTCACTACACAGCCAAGAGAAGTGCACAGGCAAAACTAAGACCTTCAACTTGTAAAGAAGGAAGTCAAGGACAATAACCAGCACTTTAGGAAGTGTGTATCATAAAAAGCAGGATCAATGGCTGCTAGGATCAGTGCCCGAACACTTCAATCAGTTCTGATGTGTCACCCACATGATGGGCCTAAAGGATCCAAAGATGAAGGTCTGGGACCTCCCTTATCCTGGTGCTTAGCTCAGGCCTTTTTTATTCCAAGAGATGCTGAAAGCTCCTCCATCAATGTACACCTGGTCCACTGAACTATATATTAACCCTTATGTGGTAAACCTTAACTGCCTCTAAGCACCACAGTGCAAATAACTTTGCTACTAAAAGAGTGGAAAGTGACTGATACTGGCAGAAGGAACACAGTTGGGGGGTTTTTTGATCCAACAGTGCCTATTAGTTTGTTTCTGGCTATAACCTTCCCAGATGAATATGAGTAAGGGGTCCACCCTTCTTTGCTCATCCACATGCTTCTCTTCCCTCCTTGTTCCCACAATGATTAGCTGACTTTTGCAACTACAGACATGTTGTCTCTTGCTTGCCTAGTCTCCAGAATTGGAATGCGAGGCTAGACGAGAGACAAGAGCACTTACTAGACTCAGCTCTCGAATAGACAGCCCAACCTCCTGAGAAAGGCTAAGTAATGAACTCCAGGTAGGTGTTGCCATAGCACCTTCCTCCTTGTAGAACTAAGCCATCTCACTTGCTTATCACACTTGGCTTAAATTAAACACTTTTGGCAGTACTTAAAAATATTAACTCTTTTTTCGACAACTCTTCCCCTTCTCACGCCTTCAACAGGAGCTTTTAGCTTAGTGCTTGTTCTATTTACTCAGTATTCTATTCAGCTAAGTTAGTTAAACCAACATTTCAGTGATAACTCACATTTTGCACCTATTTTCTATTACCCTGAAGAATACTTCTCTGTTTGCCCTTCTTCAAAAGGAGTACCACACTTCTCTGCAAACTACTTGGTTAAACACAGTTCTTATTTTTCTACCTTCATGACAACTTGGGTCTTCATACCTGACAGCAGCATTTTCCTTCCTAAAACTCCCTTTTCATCTAAAGGCAAAGCACAGAGAGGTGACATTTCACCCGTGGCCTTTATTAGCCAAGTAGCCCCACACACACCAGGAGTCTGGACAGTGTTTCTGTCCGGTGGTTGTATGTTCCTGTCCCTGGGATGATAGGCAGGGACTCACACTGGAGAACAGGAACTGGCTGTTCACAAAAACTGATCTGTTCTCCCTGTCAGAGACTATGCAAGACTTTTCCATGACGGAATCACTCACATGGGGCAAAAGAATGATACCTATGTAATTAAACTTATTTATTTGGAAGCAATACTGCAACAGTTTTGTTGTAAATTTGAATAAAAAAGGTAAGCAATTTACTAACCACCATGTCCTTCTTAAAAAGTCAACTCTGCCATGATTCCAGTGAAAGTTCTTCATAAGATTAAACTATGAGTAAGAGGATAAAGGCTACCAAAACTTACCGTATCAGACACTGGAATAGTAAGATGCCAAGAATTTATAAAGAGAAGAAAATGAAAGTCCTTGCTACTGTAGTCTGGTGGGAATTTTATTATTGGATGACAGTCTTTTACTGGATAGATTTTTTGAAAAAAAAAACAACTATGTGGGAAGGCACCAGTTTATGCAAGGAAAACAATATCTGGTGAATTGTTCACTAGGAGAAGGGCAGAGAGTTACTGAGAACAAATTCCTAAGTACAGTTTACTAAGATACATGTTTTTCAAGAAAATCACTTAATAGTCTTGTTTTTCTAAGAATGCTGAGTAGAGACCCTTTCCCAGAAATTGCCACTAGCAGGAGTGGGATGGGGTGTGAGTTTCTGCCTCCTGCACCGAGTTACACAAACCAAACTTGTTTTCATTCAACTATTTTGATTTTAGCTGACACCAGCCAATACATAGTTAATGTAAGTTATTAGTCCCCTCCCACACATCAAAATACAGCTTCTCATAGACTTTGTAACGTTTTGCACCGGACTACTCAAGAGCTGTAAGAGGGTTGTCTTGAAACAGACCCTCATGGAGCTGGATGAACAGAGAGAATGAACACTGTAAGGGCTTAAAGTGTGGTTTGCACAGATTTCAAACGCTACTAAAGCCTGACATTGAAGCCTGTTATTTAGCTGCAAGAAAGAAAACTACTTTTTAAAAATTATATGTAGGGTACCTATATATGTTATTGAGTCTATAAGAAAGTGCCAGTTTACCTACACAAGTATTATGAAACTGAGTTTTAACGGTGATATTGTTAAGCTACTGATACAGCTTTCCGTGCCAGAATCGATTCTGCATTATCAGTAAGTGCAATGCTTGTTTTAAACTTGGCTTCTATCACTAACATGCTCAATGTCATAATCTTCCTTATTCTTTATGGGTATATGCCATGTGTTTTTTTTTTTTTCATGTGACAAAGAAAAAAAAAAAAAGCCTCACTCAGAAAGCTGTGCATGAGTACCGGGGGTACACTCCAATTATTCACAATCGTTATTTTGACACTCGGAGAATGAAAAAACCGCTTGTGAAACTGAAAGAGAACTGGCAGAATCTGAAAGCCTGCCTAGTCCAGGTCCGCTGCTGTTTTGGAAACGTTTAGCAAGCACACTTCGAAAAACAGATTTAGGGTCCCTGCAGGCTCATGACAAGGAGATAACGGGCCATCCCAGTTATCTCCGGCTCCTGCAAGCAAGAAATCCCTTCTCCGCGGCTCCTTCCTTCTGCCGGCAGACACTTCGAGTGCGAATATTTTCCACTTTCTCCCCACAGCTTGGCGGAGACGGCCCTGCCCCTCACCACCCCCAGACCGGGACTCAGGACGGAAAAGAGCCATTTTCACCCAGAGCAAGGGGGTAGACTGGGGGAGTGTGGAACACCTGTAGACCCCCGCCCCGCGGCGGCGAGCGACGNGTGGGGTTCGCTTCGCCGTGGCGGAGGCGGCTGGGAGCTGCCACCCAGCGGGCTGCCCGCCTCTCAGTGTCTCCCGCTGCCGGTGGTGGCTTCCTGGAGCTGTCACCATTTCCCCACCCCCTAGTGACTTTCTCTTCGGGGAGTGGTTTCGGCAGAGGGGGGGCGGGAGGTCGAGCCACCTCCTTCCCCCGACGCCAGCGGGCGGGAAGTGTCCGCGGGCGACCAGAAGGCGGTCGAGAGGTGCGCGGAGTGCCCTGCCACCCTCGATCGCCAGCCTTCCCCACCCTCTGACACGACCCCCTCGCCCCTGCAGGAATGGATCCTCCGCTATGTAAGAGGCCCAAAAGCCTGCAGCAAAGCCCGGGGTATTTTGATATCCCAGTTACTTTTGGGGAAGTGGTGAGAGATCCAACAAGGTGTCTGGCATTACTTGCTGTCTGGCAACTAACTTTTGCAACCAACCTGTGGGTTGTAACCACTTTCTAGAGTTTAATTTACAGGTTGAGTTTGTTGTGCCACAAGCTGCCAGCAACTTGCAACCTGTTGCTGTATGCCTAGACCACTACAGAATTTATCAGAAGTTTTCAGAAGATTAGACCTAATTTTAAAATATTATTAACTTTAAACATTAATTTTGAGGTGGCAGTTACTGCTTCATTTCACCTCTTCTGTTGTATTCAGTGCTCCAAGATGAATCTTTCACACTGTCTCCTCAGTCCTCTTCCTCTGTATTGCACATTAGTAGAACGTAGGAAGAGAAAATAGATGCCAGCTGAGGTACCAGAACTACCAGAAGAAAGCAGACAAGTGTCTCATGCAGTGGAGACAGTTTACAGAAAAAGTGATAATAGCTTCAGGAAATGAAAGGCAGAGAAATATGAATTTTGTTTACCCAGAGAATTGCACTTTCAGGAACATATTCTGTTCCAACAACCTAAGTCAAAGTACATCATGAACACCTGCTAAGAGAATCACTTGTAAGAATAATGGGGTAAGACTTCATGGGGCCAGAATGACGTACACCAAGGACAACACCACACTTGTCGTCTGAATTTCTATTTGAAGACATCTTTCTTTATCAGGTTGTCAAGTGATGAATGAACTTGACACCAAGGGCACCAACACAGTCTTTCTCGAAGCTGGATTACAAAGTTTGTTATCTCATAGTTTATCATTAAAAGACCTTTGCACTTCCCACCGTGCTGATGCTGTACAAACACATAGCTGATTATCTTTCCTACAAGCTCCCCAGATTAGTGGTGGGAGGAGGCAAAGACATAGTGGGAAACCACAGAACAAATTTAATTTTAGTCTGATATATGCAAGGCACCAGCCTGTATCTTGACTTCTTTGAATAAGAATGCTTCGGGTTGATGCAAAGGAAGTTTAAAAAATAGTGGACTTACTGATGCCTAGTGAGTGATCTTACCTGGACTTTGCTGTCAGCTTAGGTCATACAGAGTGTCCAAAATAAAATGGACATGTGAAAGTGACTCTTACATGCTGATATTGATAATTTCTTGTGAGAGGTCTTGTAGTTTAAGAGTCCCAATGAGATAAAATGGATTTTTTAGACATATGGCAGTTTTTTTATTGTCTTTCTAATCTCTTTTACATGAGAAGCTAGGAAACAGAGCAAAACACAAATTGGTCTTGCAAGTTAAGCTAGTTTGGAGAAGAAACTTCCATGAGGATCTTTCACACAATTCAGTTTGCTTACAACACTGTAATACTTCCTACTTCCTTGAACAGCAGTGATAAATTTTTTGAAATAGCGCCAAAAGTCTTTTTAATTAGCACTTGCAAAAGCCCCCTTACAAAAGTGTTTCTTAGGGTGGTACTGATGTGTTTATTAAGGCTGCATCTGAAATGAGTTGTATTCCAGGCTGTGATCTCAGGTGAGAAAAATTGTCTGTTGCTATATGAAAGACAGAAAGTGAGAGACAGACTGGTTTTGCCACTGAATGAGAAAGAAGGACCAAGTCCTGCAGAGGTAAGCTCACTTCTCCACCAAAGGGAAAACAACCTTACCCAGCAACTGCTACTACCCCATACAACTTGCCCCTATCCTCATGGCAGCACCTAGCCTGATTTTCCGAGGTAGCTGTGCCCCTCTGTAATCTGTCCTCTTCAGTATGCTGCCCTAGGTATCTGTGACTTCACTCACATCGGGCTTTTGGCATGGCTTTTGACTTTAAATCCTGAGCTCTTGTTCTGACTGCTACCCAGACACATGTACACTGATGTCCAAACTAATACTCAGCAGAGCTCACTCTTCCTGAGAAACACTTGGGTTGCATTTGGCGGGGATATGTTTTGATCCTGAGAAACTGAGTCTGCTTCAACCCTGGATTTCCTCCACCTACCTGACATGAAAGGTGGTAAGTACTACAGTGATTTCAGTGAAATTTAATCTGGACAGTATTTACGCATGAGAAGAAAACTGAAAACACTGGCAATTTCTTCCTTACTTTTAAGGAGAAATGTCAGTAACAAACATGTTTGTGATAAATTTATTGCCATTAAGCGTGTTCCAGCCACTCTGAAGTTGTATAATTTCACTGTTAAAAGACTTAATGTCTTTTCTGCTTTTTCCAGCTGTCCTGCGGAAGAGCGTGGGATCCTCCGAAGAGGGCTGGTGGAAGAATGGTTAACACCCTTCCAGTGTCCCAGACTTCTTTTGGTTATTATTTCGCAACAGTTAACACACACATGCTCTAGGTACTGACATGGCTTCAGATGAAACCTTGGCTGACTATGAAAAAGTGACTCATTCTTCCAAGATCCTGTAGGACAATTACAGTGATGTATGTTTACTTTCACTGGGATATGCTGGGCTAGACGCTTTAACTCCTTGGATAGAAATGCAGTGCTCTGGTGTGACTGTTACATATTAATTAAAGAGTGAAGGAAATAACTTGCTCTTTTCTGCAAAACAGTTGAGGGTCTGGAAAGAGGTATAGTTTCTCACAAATTACAGTGTTTTGTTTGAATAGCATTTTAAAATCTTAGCTTTAGAATCTCCTTTAAGTCATCACACCTGGATGAGCACCTTTACATTAAAGTACATAATCACTGTACTTTGATCTACTGCTGTTAAAAAAAAAGAAATGTTTGTTTCACTATTCACTAACTTTCCAGATTCTCCTTGTCTTCTAAATCATTGTCTTTAGTTAATTACAAGAGTGAGTCTTTAGGCTGAATCCTGAAGCCAAACACCTGCAGGCCTAGAAGAATACTCAGTCAATGTACTTGTACGAGCACAGGGTTAGATTTTTGCAGGATTAGAGTGCCTTCATTCTCATTAATACTTTCACCTTCTGATCTTTGGGGTTTTTTTCTTTCTCTTGGTATGCTATACAAAGCATGAATTCAATGTCTTATTTCAGAGAACCTAAGTTGATCCTGCAACACATATTGGAAACAAAAGAAAAAAGATCTTTCTTGTCCCACTCCACTTTCAAAAAAAAGTTTCATGGGGTACATGACACCAAACAGAAGCTCCTTTCATCAAGGACTCTGCTCAGGTAAGTGCCTGCAGAGCCTGAGCATTAGGGTATAAAAAATATTGTAGAAATGCATGTTCTTTTTGCGTTTTATGATCAAAATATACCTTATATATAATTTGTGACACAGCAACTAAGTCAATTGAGAGAAAAAATATAATTGATTTATCTACTATTGAGTGACTTTTATATGTTTAAAAAAAACCAAACCTGACTATGCAACAAATACTTGGGATTATTCAGAAAAACAAAGTGAAGCATGAAAAATATCTACTCTCAAGTGTGAAATTAAGTTGGGAGCTAAGGTTAATCCAGTACAGGCTACTTAAAGCACCTTATTTTCCCTGAAAAATTTGTATCGCTGACATCTGTTTACAATACTTTTTTTTGTTGTTTTTCCTCAACTCTATTCAAAACTGAAAATTACCTCACCCAAAAAGAGTAAGAATCAATGATCATACATACAAGCTCCATTTCATTTGCCACCCTGGGCATTCAATCTGCAGGTCCTGGACCAAGCTTTCTGTCTTTGATTTCGAAGTTTACAAAGACTTAGGAAGACAAGGTTCAGATTTGTGCAAAGGAAGCTAGAGTTGCCTTCTGAGGCTTTTCACTCCCAAAAGAGGCCAGTACTGGCATAATACTGTCATAAAATATCCCATCATTAGAATTTAGAGATAATACGTTGTGCTTGTTCACTGACACATAATTACCTGAAGTACAGGGTAGACTTGTTCCTCATAGGAGTTGTAGTAACTAGGGAGTTCTTAAGAAGACGCAGGAAATCATAGAATTATAGAACCATAGAATGG
>VWZK01000662.1:19880-34670 GCA_013396935.1 Baryphthengus martii
CATCCGTGGACAGGGTGCCGGGGGCGTGGGTGGGCTGGGGTCCCTGGGTGGAGGCTGGAGGCTCGAGGCTCGGCCGGCAGCGAGGCAGGGGGGCTGGAGGGGGGAGCCCTCCCCAAAGTGCCCCCCTCGCCCTGCCTGACCCCCAGCCGTCCCTACAGATACCGAGATCGACTGGAAGGCCTACATGGAGGAGGTGGAAGGGTTTGCCAACGGGACCCTCGACTACACCCAGCTGAAGGGCGACACCGGGCCGCTGGTGTGAGTGATGGGGACGTCTGGGGGGTCCCAGGGGGTCAGCAGGGCCAACCTTCTCACTCCCGTCACCCCACAGCTACCCCGCTGGCTTCGTCTACATCTTCCTGGGCCTGTACTATGCCACGGGCCGTGGCACCGACATCCGCCTGGCGCAGTATCTCTTTGCTGGCCTCTACCTCCTCAACCTCCTCCTTGTCTTCCGCATCTACTACCGAACCAACAAGGTAACCTGGGGCCAGGGGAGCTTCACTGGCTGCCTCAGGGTTGCTCCTGCTCTGCTCAGTCCTTCCCTGGGCAAAACGGGCTGGTCAGGAGGACAGAGTTGGAGGGGCTTGGCGGCAGCAGGGCCTCCAGGACAGGCTGCTGACGGCCCTCCTGTCTCTCTGTCCTCTGCAAGGTCCCCCCATATGTTTTCTTCTTCATGTGCTGTGCCTCCTACCGCATCCACTCCATCTTTGTCCTGCGTCTCTTTAATGACCCCGTCGCCATGGCCATCCTCTTCCTCGCCATCAACTTCTTCCTGGAGGAGCACTGGTCCTGGGGCTGCTTCCTCTTCAGGTGAGGGTCTGGGGGCAGGACAGGGGCTGCTCCTCACGACGTACTGTGTGCGTGAGCGAGCTCAGCCCTGTGGAGGAGGCCGCACTCACCCCAGGGGTGCCTGGGCACACATGTGGGGGACCACGGTGGTAACACAGCTTCCTGCTCAGCCTGGCTGTGTCTGTGAAGATGAACATCCTGCTCTTCGCACCTGGACTTCTCTTTCTTCTCCTCCAACGGTTTGGTCTCCTGGGCTGTATCCCCAAGCTCTGCATCTGTGCCATTCTCCAGGTGGGTCCCTGCTCGCATTGGCTACAGGGGCAGGCTGGCAGCCTCATTGACAGGGGCCAGTGGGCTCCCCTACCTGCATCGCAGCGTCCTGCCTGGCTGTCCTGGGGGCTGGAGGCCTCTGGGTGGCTATATGGTGGCATCAGCATCTGAGTTGGCCCCACACAGCAAACTGGAGGTCGATAAATCATTCAGGGGGCTCCCGTTTTTGGCTGACTGTTCCTGTCACCCCGTGCACCGCTGGGATTCTCAGGTGGTGGCAAGGGTGACAGAGATCTGGCTTACGACTGCTGTGAGGATGATAGTATGTCTCTGGCAGGTGGTTCTGGGGCTGCCCTTCCTGCTGGTGAACCCTCTAGGGTACCTGACTCGCTCCTTCGACCTGAGCCGCCAGTTCCAGTTCAAATGGACAGTGAACTGGCGCCTCCTCCCAGAAGAGGTGTTCCACAATCGGGCTTTCCACATCACACTGCTCCTGGCTCACCTGGCTGGCCTGGGGCTCTTTGCACTGCACCGGTGGCACAGGTGAGACCCAGGGATCCCTGCAGGTGCTGGTCCCCATCAGCCCCGAGGATCCAGAATACTGGTCTGTGACTCCCCTGCCCCTGAAGTGCTGCAGTTTTGGGGTGGCAGGCAGGAGTGGGGGGGGTTACTGAGCGCACTGCCCGGGCATCGTGGCTTCCAGGGGAAGGTTGGGGTGAGAGAGACTTTCAGCAGCTGAGGTCAATGTTTGTGCTTCCCTCTCAGGCCCAAAGAGAGCATCCTGACTCTGCTGAAGGATCCTGCCCAAAGGAAACCAGCATCCCCTCCCTTGACCACCAACAATATCCTTTGGCAGCGGAGTCAGCAAGGAAGGGGGAAGAGGTGGGGCAGGGCAGGGCAGACCTTGGGCTCAGCGGTGCTGTCAGGACCAGCCTATCCTGGAGGAAGGGTCTGTGCTGTAGGGCTGGGATGGCACCTCCAGCCTCCCATGTTTGTCCCCTTGACCCCAGCTCACAGATCGTCCTCGTCCTCTTCTCCTCCAACTTCCTGGGCGTCTGCTGCAGCCGCTCCCTGCACTACCAGTTCTACGTCTGGTATTTCCACACGCTGCCCTACTTACTCTGGTGCACCCCGACCACCAAGCTCGCCCACATGCCCAAGTATGTGCTGCCAGAGGACCACCTGTCTGCTGGTGCATGTGTCCCCCATGCTGACCCCCAGGTTTCCCCCCCTGCAGGGTGCTGCTGCTCGGCGTGATTGAGCTCTGCTGGAACACCTACCCCTCCACAGTCTGCAGCTCCCTCTCACTCCACATCTGCCACGGACTCGTCCTGCTCCAGCTGTGGTATGGCACGGCACCCCCAGCTGTGACACATATCCCCCCACCGGCCAGGAAGCCCACAGCCATCTCCAAGAAGGCCCGGTGAGAGTGGGGCCGGCCAGACGATGGGAACTGCCCTCTGGGACTGCCCCTTTTGCCTGCTCTTTCCCCATCCGGCTCCCAGGCTGCCCCTGGCCGTTCTGGGAGGGTCACGAGCCCTGGAACTGTGCAACGCGGGCAGTATGGGGACCTCCAGCAGGCAGGACTTCCCCAATAAAGGGGGACTTTGTGTGCCCTTCCCCGGACAAAATGTTCTTGTGCCATGATGGTGTCAGCGCTGGTGCACTGGAGCTCCCTTCCCCACCCCGGGAGAGCATTGCCTGGGGCAGGGGAGCAGCCTCCGGGGTGAGGTTAAGTCAGAGGATCTGCAAAGCCACTTTACCTCAAGGTTCAGCTCGCCTTGGAGCAGCTCAGGGATCACTCCAGCACAGCTTTTCCTAGTCCCCACTCTGCTCTCTCCCATGGGAGATGGCTGGGAAGGGGGTGACCACTACCTGTCCTCAGGGCTCATTGAGCCCCTGCGTGGCCAGACAGGGGCTGGCGGCTTGCTGCCCATAACAGAGAGGCCGGTGCAGGCAGCATGGAGCCAGGCATCTTTATTGGCCCCTGGGGCGGCCGTCAGACGTTGTTGGGGTTGTAGCACAGCATGTTCAGCTTGATGTTCTCGTCCCAGTGACGCAGCAGCAGGAACAAGTGCCTGGCCGCCCCTTTGAGGCAGCCCACATCCACCCCCTCAGGCAGCCGCTGTGCCTGCAGCCATCCATCCGCCTTGGCCGCCACCAGCTCCCACTCCTCGAAGAAGCCGGCGCAGCGATGCTCCAGCCACGCCAAGGCCACCGCAGTGGCCCAGCTGGCGCTCTCCAGGTCTTCCAGCCCCAGGTCGTGCCAGCTGACGCCGGCCTCGGAGGGGGCAGCCGAGTGGGGGCCGGTGTCGGACTCAGAGCCGTGCCCGCTGTCCGCCTGCGCCCATGCGGCCGCACTGGGCACCTCGGAGCAAGTGCTGTGGGACGCGGGTGAGCTGGGTGGGGGGGCTGCAGCTGGCTGCTCGCCCCCGGGCCCTGCCTCGGGACTGTTCCTGGGCCCCGGGGACGCGGGGCTGAGGCTGGCGCGGTGGGAGGCGTATGGGGAGGCCCGACGCAGGCGGTCCAGGGGGATCTGCACCACTTCGGAGAAGCTCTCGGTGAGCTGGAACGGCCCCTTGGCTTGCTGCAGCTGCACCTGCAATGATGGGGCACAGACCCACCATGGTCCCCAGCACTCAGTGGTGGGGGCTGCAGGAGTGTCCCTGGGGCACGAGGACTGTCCAAAAGCCAGCAAACAGCCCCCAAGGCCACTCAAGGCTGCAGCAGGGCTGAGCAGGCATGCACTGGGTTTGCCTCTGCAGCTGGGTACTGCTGCCGGGCATCGCCTGGGCAGCTCAGCTCCAACCCAGCAGGGAAAGGGGGGCTGGGGCAGGGTCCTTACCAGCGGTAGGTAGTTGTGGCTGGCGTGGTTGCTGGAGCACTCGCTCTCCGGGCTGAGGCACTGCGGGCGCAGAGCCAGGCTGGGCCCCCTGCGCCTGCTCAGGCTAAACCTGAGGGGCAAACAGGTGAGTTAACTGGGCAGGGGTACAATTTCCCAAGGTCAGCCAGACCCCAGCCTGCTGCAGGGGACGGGCTGCAGCACGCAAATTGCCCCTCTTACACCATAGGAGCTGGCAGAGGACATTGGATCTGCAGCACCCAAGAAGTGGCCCCGTCCCCCTCTCCATGCAATGCGCCATTTTTTGGCATCCCCCTACCCCGCAGCCTCACCTGGAGCCAGTGATGCTCTCCGTGGATTTCTGGGAGCCCATGGAGGTGGTGGAAGGGCTGGTTGGAGGCCCTGCAAAGGAGGAGAGCTGAGCACGGAGGGGCACAATGCACCCAGAGGTGCATGCCCCTCTCCCCAGCACCTGTGAGGGCTCTCAGCTGCCAGCAGCAGGGTGCCAGGGGAGACTCACCCCCCACCATCCAGCCCTTAGCTGGACGTACCAGTGGAGCAGTTCTGCTTTTCCCAGCCATAGGTAGGGGAGGAGATGCTGGCCGGAGAACCGGGGGTCGTGACTCGTTCTGCAAAAGAGCAAAGCCCTCAAAGGGACCTTCACAGCCTGGAGCTGCTGACAGGGCTGCTAAAGTGACCCCATGCCCCCCCCACCCCACCCCCCCCCAGTATGGGACAAATGCGTCTTCCTGGGCGTCCACAGCACTCCGGCCAGGACCAGCCCCATGCAGCTTTGAGCTGAGCGTCCCCCAGGGACCCCAGTGTTCAGGCAGGTCTCTGGGGAGCACAAACTGATGTAAGGGCCCGGGTTGGCACCTGCAGCGATGGGGGCTTCATCCTGCTCCTCTGCATCCCACTGCTGGCCCAGACCCACTGAGGAGCTCCTGTGGTGCCAGGTCCCTGCTGCGGCAGCTCGTGTCCGGCTGGCCAAGCCGGCTGCAAGGGACGGTGCCGCCTCAGCCCTCTCCTCTGTCCCCTCGCTTCTCCCCCTCCCCAGTATGCTGGGCCCCCCGGCCATACCTGTGCCCCACACCTCAGGGGCCGCAGGCAGTGCTGCCTGTGTGGCACCATCCACAGGCACCAGGCGGGTGTAGACCGAAGGCACGTTGCAGGCTTTGCTGGTTTGCACGGCTTTCAGGCGGAACCGGCGAGCGAAACCTGCCCAGAGTGAGGTGGTTAGAGGTGAGGGGGCACCGGGGCTGTGCCACGGTTGGGGGACACACACACACCAACACTCACCCTGCTCCAGCTCAGCTTCCCGCTGCGCCGCATTCTCGTTGTCCCGAATGACAGAGCATGCTGCCAGGCGGTGCAGCGGCTTGTCCCAGGCCTTGGCCGCCCGTTGTGGGGGTTCCTCCCTGGCAGACCCTTCCTGGGGCTGCAGCAGTGACTCCAGCGAGGCAGTTACTTCCCAGGACACGGGTTTGCCGGCCCGCAGTCCATGGATCACCACCTGGCAGCGCAGGGGCAGGCTGGCATCACCCAAGCTGGGCTCCTCTGGCTCAGGCACTGGTGAGGCACTGAAGAGGTAGGAGGGCTCCAACAGCATGTCCCAGTCCAGGTGAGTGGGCGAGAGGAGGTTATCTGAGCAACGAATGGTGAGATAGAGGCTTAGCAATCAGGGGGCATCCAGCTCCATCCCCACTATCTTCATCCACCCAGAGCCAGCACGCACTCGATTCCACAGTGCTGGGCTGCAGCCGCCGTGCCTGGGGTCCCAGCTCATCCAGCCGCCCCTCCAGAGACTGGTTCCTCTTCTGCGACACCTTCTCCAGGGCCTGGCAGAGCCGATGGGCATCCAGCTCCCCATGCGGTGAGGAAAAGCTGCGGCCAGCTAGGGCAGCGCGTGCCAGTGCCTTTTTCCGCCGCGCCAGTTCCTCTGTGCTCAGAGCCACCATCACCTGTGGCATCAGGGAGGCTGATGGTGAGCTCGGCAAAGGCACCGGCACAGACTGTGCCAAGCCGTGATGTGGCACCTGCGGCTCCATCCAGCTGCTGGCCGGAGCCACTGGCTGATGCCCAGCCCCGCCATGCTGCAGGCTGGCACCCGGCAGCCTCCCAGGGCAACGGGTGATGCTCGCCAGGCTCCTCATATGCGTGGGAAGGACTGAGACAGAGTTTGCAAACATCCCTGGGGGTGACTCAGGCTGATGCCCAGGCAGGAGGAGCTGGCGGGGATTTGTGTGTGTGCGTGTGCATGTGGGGCTTAGCTCAATTGCTCAGGCTGGATGATGCTACGATGGGATGTGGTGCCCAGCACAGAGCAGCGTCTCCACACTGAGATGCTTCACCTCAAAGCTGCAGCAGGGCAGCAGCACCCAGGCTGTCTCTCGCCCTGGCAGCAAGGAGCTGGGGGAGGATCGTTTACACTGCAGGGAAATCACTTACGCTTGACATTTCGGCAGCAAAGGCCACCAGCTGTGCTGCTGTACCAGGAGCGTGTCCTGGAGCTGGGTGACAGCTGGCCTCACCCAGCCTTGGGGCCACCACCACCGTCACCAGGGGAGCTGCCTCTCCCCATCCCAGCGACCTGGCTGGGTTTTAAATCCAGGTACGAAGCAGCAGGGATGTGGCCCATTGCTAATGAAGCATCGGGAGATGTTCCCAAGGGCTGAAGGAGCCAGGCAGGAGCTCAGGCAGCCCACCGCCCTACTTCAGCTTGGCAGGTTCCTGATTCTGGCCCAGCTATTTTCACTTGATTTCTGCAGCATCAACGAGGATCTGAGCTGGCTCAGGGTCTGTTAACTATCTAGCTGATTGCTGGCCCTGGAAGCTGGGGGACCAGCTACTTGGTTCCCAGCAGTCCCATTCCAGCAGGGTGAAACCACTCAAGGAGGCTTCTCACAGCACCCATAGCTAATCCTTGCTTAAAGTCCAGGCTACACACTCCAGCTTCCAGCCCAGCAGATACATGTCTGGGCACAACAGGGCAGCAAGACCCCAGCTAAGCCAGGAACAAACCTTGATGCGTGAGCCCTTCACCCCATTGGCATCCTTACCTTGGTGCCTGCCGGGGCAGAGGGCAGTGGGGCGGATTTGGTGGAGGACTCACAGAGAGACAGGCTCTTCTGGCCCTGCTGGGAGGTGGCATCGGCACAAGGGGCCGAGGAGCCACCTTCAGGGGCCACATCACGGGAGCCAGTGGACTCGCTGCTGGTGGAGCTGTGGGAGAGCAGCCCCTGGCTGCGATCGGTGCTGACAGAGCAGTGCGTCAGGACGTACTGCTCCTGAATGTAGGAGGGCTGGTAAATCCGCTTCCAGATGTCTCCTCCTGAAATGGGATCTGTACCTGCCCAGGCAGCGCACACACCATCAGCCCACATTTCCCACGCCTGCCCCCAGCCCCAGCCTCAGCTCCACTCACTCCGTTCCGATGCCTCCGTGCCCGTGGCAGAGAGCTCCAGGGAGGCATCCCCAGATCCTGGGGTGCACCGAGGTGGCTGGTGGCTCTCTCTGGGACTGGGCACCTCCTCGTGTGAGGGGAACGCTGAGCCCCAGGAGCCTCGGCAAGCCCTTTCCCGCCCCTAGCAGAGAGAGGGCACTGCTATCAGCCTTCCAGCACAGGGAGAAGCTGGTGACACCAGGATCGTGCCATCCTTCCTGTCCCACAGCAGTGCCAATCATACCAGTGGGCGCCTCTCACGGAAGCGGGCGATGCTGTAGAGGACGCAGTAACTGACGAGGCGGTCGCCAGGGTAGAGGGCTGGGAGCTCGGTGGGTGAGAGCAGAGCCTCCATGCTGTCGGGGACGTACCAGTCGATGGTGATGTCGCTGATGGCAGGCTCGATCGCCTTCTTCAGGGACTTGATCAGCTAGGGTGGGCAGAGGATCTGGTGTCGGACACTGCAGTGGCCCCTGCATCCCCTGTCCCTGTCCAGGCCTTACCTTGGGCTGCAGCCTCTCGGCCGGGCTCAGGAACTCGGCACGTCCCCGGCTGACCTTGGCCATGCCCTTCAGCAGCCGCCGGCACACCTGCAGGCCCAGGCCAAAGCTGAAGCACCTGCAGGAGAGAGACAGGTGATGAAAAGCCAGGGCAGGGCTGCTGCAAGTTGCTGGGAAGCCTGGGGGTGAGCTCTGCAGCAGGGATGGGTGGGGGCGGGTTCACAGCCAGAGATGCTGCCCTGGCTGAATGCTGTGTTGTGGCATCCCAGGGGAAGCTGAGCTGATGGGGCTGAGGGATGTAATGGGTGAAGGATACCCTCAGGGCCGGTGGACACGAGATTTGGTGCTGCAGAAGGGGAATCATAGAATCATTTAAGTTGGAAAAGACCTTTAAGATTATTGAGTCCAACTGTTAACCCATCATCACCAAGCCCTCATCCCTAAGCATCACATCTACACCAAGAAATCAGTGGGAACAGCTCAGGGGACATGGAGTCCCTCCTCATGACCCCACCATGGTGCTGGTGCCATACCTGACAGTGCTGGCCTGTCTGCGCAGCAGCTGAAGGATCCTGCTGGCGTTGCCCACGGCCGCAGCAGTGAAAAGAAAGAGCTGGCGGGGGTAGCCATGGTGGAGGGGCTGTGCCAGCGCCCAGCCCAGGGCTGCCAGTAGGTTGGCACTGCCTGCGTCTGCCCGCAGCCCGCCGAGGTGCTCGCAGGCACGCCGCAGCGTCTCCTGCCCACATGGAGAGCCAGTATTGCAGTGGTCCCCCGGCTCGCCAGACCCAGTGCCGTGCCAGGGAGAGGGGACAGAGAGTGGCTGGCAGGGGGCTTTGCCTGGTGGCACTCACATTGCTGCAGAGGCGGCTGGATGGAAAGAACGGCCTGATGTCAGCGCTGAAGCTGGCGACGTTGAGCATTGTCCCAGACGGGAGACTCTTCAGGGCCACCAGCAAAGCCTCCTGGGGTGACAGCAGGAACCAAGGAGGGCTGCTAAGGACCAGCCAACCAGGGAGCATCCCTGGCCCCACAGCCATGCCTCACCTTGACCCTGTCAAGGTCGGGTCTGCTCATGGAACTGCTGTGGTCGACGAGGAAGAGGACCTCACGGGTGACACTCTGCAGGTCTCCAGGGATACCCTCCGCCGCCGGGCAGAAGTTCAGCATCAGCACGGGGTTGAGGAAGATGTCTTTGTGGAAACGCTTCTGCACAAAAGCCACCTGCGAGCCAGGCAGGCCGGGGGCTTTCTCACACCCCCTGGCCCATGCTGAGGCTTTCCTCATCCCCATCCCACCACCGCCCTCCTTCCTGCTCCTCCCTGACAGGCTGGTGGCCGTGCCCTGTCACCTGTCTCTCGCCACTGCCATCCTTCCTGGCAATCCGCATGTAATCCCGGCGGCTTCGCATGTGGGCCTCGTAGTCGGGGTACGTCATGGTGCCGTCCTCCATCACCAGGTGCGGGTGGTGGGGCTCTGGGGGACATAGCGGCGTTCAGAGCCACCCCATGCTGCAGGGAGCTGGGGGATGCTCCTGGTGCTTTTGGGACAATGCCCTATCCCCCCCAGACCCACCAAGTGCACCATCCCCTCTCACCGCAGGGGTAGAGGACAATCTCCAGGTCCCTGTCAAAGCGGTGGGGCTCAGCCAGGGTGACGCAGGTGGTGGTGGCAGAGCTGGCCCAGGGTTCAGCGTCAGCTCGCAAGGCATGGGATGGGCTCTCCAGCCCTGCAGGGAAGAGGTGGCAGGGCAGCCCCCCATGTCCCCTCACCCACTGGGCTCCATGCCTGTGCTGGACACATCTCCGTGGCGGTGGATACCAGCTCTAATGGGATTGACTGGGCTCGCAGCCAGGATTGTGTCCCCACTGATCCACATCCTGTTCTCACCCGTCCTCTTCCCATCAATGACATCTCCCCAGGGATAGAGGCTGCTGGCCCAGAGCTGCTCAAAGCCACAAGTGGGGTGACTTTGAGGGGTCCCAGCCCCAGGGTGGCATGGGGAAAGGGCTTCTTCACATGTAGAGAGTGCAAGAGGCTACCCGGGGAAGGGGGCTTGCATCCTGCTAGAAGCATGGATGGACCAGAAGGACATCATCCTGGGAGGACATTGCTCATGTTTTGGGGAGGTTTTGCCCAACCAAGCACTCAAGCCACCCTCCCTACCTGCCAGCAAGCAAGGGCCCTTCACCAGCAGCTCGAAGGCAAACTCATAAGGATAAGGGTTGCAGGGCCGTCCCCGAAAGACATCCACGCTCTCCACAGGCACTACAGGGGAAGGCTGGCTCCGGGCACCAGGCCCCCCGAAACAGCTGGTGGGGCTGAAAGGGGAGAGGTGGTGATGGCTTCCACCCCCCCCCCCCCCCCCTTNGCCATGAAAATCACCATAGGGCCAACCTGTCGTCACACAAGCTTGCCGGCTCACTCTCGGGGGCAGTGGGGACGCGGGGTGCGAGGACAGGGGGCAGGACGAGGCACAAGGCCCCATCCGGCAGCGTGGCCAGCTCCTGTGCCGTGCTCAGGGTGACGGCCAGGCTCTCCGATGGGCACAGTGTGCCTGTGACGATGACGAAGGTGGAGTGTTCCGTATCTTCCTCCAGCACAAGGTGACCTGGGTAGGGAAGAAATGGTGGGGGCTTTCAGTGGGGCCATGCAAAGTTGAGGATGGTGGGCATTAATTGCCCTAATTGCTCTCAAAGCGGGCAACAGAGTGTAGGTGTAATGAGGGCCACGCGACGCGGTGGGTAAAGCCCCAGGGAGAGGCAGAGGAAGAGGAAAGGGGAGGCTGAGATATCCAGTTGCAGAGATCCCCAAGGCACTAGGGTGGACTGGCAGGGGCTCTCAGCCCCTCGTATCCTGCCACGGTTCACTCCTGCTCGTTCTGAGTCTTGCAGACAGGAAGAACCAGGAAGATCACCCATGGCATGGCACCTACCGCTGGCACAGCGGTGAGGCCGGCCAGGGCTGGGGATGCACTGGAGGCAGCAGTCCTGCACCCGGTGCCGGTTCTGGACCTGGAACGTCACACGTCGGCTGCCTACTACCGCCTCGAAGCCGGCCACCACCTCTGACTCCTCCAGTGGGTAGATGAAGACACCTGTGGGCAGGAGAGAGCCCTGAGGCAGATCCTGGCATGGCCACTGCCATGACACGGCATAGCCCACGGCAGTGTCACTATGAGCCTGACTCGCTGGGCAATTGAGAGGCACGGGGCAAACATGCAGGAAGGACTCTCAGCCTCACTAGCTCCAAGAAGGGCAGAGAGGATGAAATCCCTTTTTCCCTCAGCAATATTTTTGCTCAGCCTTACTCTTCTTCTGCCCACAGGGTGATGCTGCATGTCAGCGTTACCCCTACCACTGCTGGCCTCTGCCTTTGCTCTCCAAACTGAGCAGGTGGGCTGGAGACAGAGATGCTCTCCACCATGGGTGATTTTAGGGTGTTGTGCAGGCAGCCCAGGTGCCTGTCAGCCCCAACAGTTCCCCCTTACCTTCCACGGGCTCCTCGTGAGGGTTGGTGTACACGAGGTGAGCAGTGATGCTCAGGGAGTACCCATTGGCACAAGCCTTCACCCTGGAGCTCTTCAGGGGCAGAGCCTCCCAGGAGGAGAGGGCGTACAGACCCGGCATTGTCCCTCAGCAGGCAGCTGCAGGCAGAGGAGAGGCAGGTGCTGGGTGCTTGGGGATGGAGTCTGCTGGGAGGGAGCTCATGCATGCAAGCTGCTTCCTTCTGCCCAGCTTGCAAGGGGGGAGCAGGTACCTAGCCCTCCCTGTCCCGGGAACGCTGCTCTGCAGCATCCACAAAACACATAGACCTGAACTCAGGTGTCTGCTCAGATCTCAGCCCACTGGATCTGGAGCCACAGGAGCCCACAGAATGCTCTTCCACCCCACAGATAAATAAACCTGGCTACTGGGCAGTGAAACAACTTCTCCCATGAGCAGTAGCAGCTATATGCAAGCCCCAAGGCCTGACAGACAAGCAGGACAGAATATGGCCAGCCACACGCAGCCCATCTTTTTTGCAGCTCAGTGGCTCCAAAGCTTCACCAGACCGTCTCCCACACTGGCTGGGAGAGGAACGTCTGCTACTCTCATCTCCATCCACCCACAGAGGTTACCAGGGTAATTATTTCTTTTTCTAAAAAAAAAAAAAAAAAAAAAGGGTGAGAAGCCCACAGTGTAACTAGGGCAAAACATCAAGCAGTGTTTGCTGGGGGTTTAATAATTAACAACAAGGTCAGTGCTGCACTAAAGAGTGGCACAGAGGGGAAGCCACTGCAGGGGGGAGCCCAGTTTCCCAGATGATGCTGTCTGCCTCTGGCTGAGGAACTCTCTACCCAGAGATGGACGCGTCCAGCACCCCACCCTTTGGCAGCAGGAAGAGAGGTGACTGGGGATGCCTTCCAGCCACAGCACCAACCCACTCCACACTCCTCCCCTCAGGAAAAACTCCCAGGAGCAGCATTTCAAATGATTGCCTGGAGCCAAGCCATCTCTCTAACATCACCTCACTCCATGCCATCAAATATCCACATAAAATATTCAGGTCAGGCTTAGCCCTGCCTCTCCATGGATAGCACGTGTGGGTCCTGCTCCAGGCGTGGGTCTGCACCACCGCACTGTACCCCCTGCCTGCTGCAAGCACCTGGACCCAACAGCAGTGAGGTCCCCACATCATGCCACACGCCTGGTGTGCAATGTACCCAGGGCAAGGCCAAGGCCAAGTACAAGTAAACCATCTGGTCCCGCCATTCTGGTGGCCTTCATCCTGGGAACGGCTCATACGAGCATCGGTAACAAAAGGCTCAGGGTACCCTCAGCACACGGTCAGAGGGTACCTTTCCCAGAGCATCCTTGAAAGAGGAGCAGGGCTACGTCCTCAGAGGCAGCACCAGGACCGAGCCCTCAGCTGGCACAAGGCAGGAAAGGCAGAAAGCGCCTGAGAAGTGCAGAAGTGCATTAGCAGTGTGGCTGCAACCCAGGAAAATCAGTCCATTAGGCCAGAGGGGAGCTGTTTACCTGCTCAAACAGCATCGCAGAGTTATGCTGGCAGGCCCGCCCTGCATGCAGGAAGCTGAGCCCTGCCCCACTGCTCTCCCAGCACACAAGATGGCAGAAGGGTCCCTGCAGAGCCCAGTTCTCCCCTACATCAGCTGTGCCATTGCTGGGAACATCATCAGCTGGGTCCTGCCCTGACCACAATGCCCATCTGGGGAACTGGGACTCCCCCAGCCCAGCCATTAAGATAGGTTTCACCCCAAAGCACGTCCATTTGTTCCCAAGGCACCCAGCTTAATGCTCAGCAACGCATCTGCTATTTGCCCTGCCATCCCATTGGCCAGGGCACTGCTGCGTTGTTTACCAGTGACTTACTGGAGAAGCTGTCCTGGCTGCTTTTTATCACTTCTCTTTACATTTACACTCATAGAGTAAACAGGGCCCATCTGGCCCTGCCACGCTTCGTGCTGGCTGCTCTAAGCCCTGTGGTAATGAATAAAACCAGACCTGACAGTCCTCACCCTAGCCTCTTCATCCTCTTCCCCTGGGGCAGCAAACTGTCTCCAAGTGCCAGCATGGCATCACCAACAGGTCCCCAGCCTCATCCCCAGAATTGTTGCCAGTGTCTTCACAGCCCCCTCCTCTTCCTCCCTTCCCACCTGCTGTGCACAGAAGCTGATTTAACCAGTAGCATCCCTGATACAGAGGAGTAGGGCTGGGGGATGGCTCGTGCCAGCAGCAAAAAGCCCTCAGTGAAGACCAGACGAAGCTAAGTCTTCTCTAGGTCAGAATAACTTAACATTTCTTTTCTCACCCGTGGGCAGGTTGAGTTTTCTATCACGGTGCTGCAGCAAGCCAGGTGCCTGAGCCCAGCAGACCTTCCTTAGCTGTCTGCAAAGTTGTCAGAGTTTCACCTGCTGCAGCAACAGCCGCTCACGCCGGGGTGCAGCGTGGTCCTGGGGAAGGATGAGACCAGCCCCACCGCAGGCAAACCCAGTGGAAATTTCCACCGGTGACAGATGCATGGGCTGGTACGAGAGAAGGGTGGAAGGAGAGGAGCCCAAGCCTCTGCAATAGCACCTGGAGTGAGGAGGCATCATTGCCACTCCTGCTCGCCCATGTTTCTCCTGCTTCCCTTGCTCCTCTCCCTGCAAGACATCCCCACATCGCTCTGCTGGGACAGGGTGCAAGGGCAGGAGAGCAAGATCCATCCCAGCTCCTGGAGCAGGGAGGAGGCCGTGGAAGTGGCAGGTGATGGGGCTGATGCCCAGGGCACGACACTTTGCAGAGAGCCCCAAGTGGAGGAACAGAGGGGAAGGGGACTTCCCCGCAGCTGCGAGTGAAAGGGATGGGGCAAAGGACTGTCCCCGGCCCAAGCATCCAGCTTGCAGTTGTCTGCTAGAAAGCCGAAACAGCAAACTCTTCTGCACACAGACACGCGTGCGTGCGTGCACACACACCCCAGTACACGCTCCGCACGCAGGACTACCATGTCCAGGACCTGTGCTGCTGCTCTCAACTCCCCAGAGCCACTAAAACCTCTGGAAAAACCGCAGTCCTGTGCCAGGGAATAGGAGTTACTTGCCCTTGATGCACTCTGACACAGGCACCCCCCCCAAAAAAAAAAAGTCCCAGGCCCACGGATTTCCCCTGAGACAGGCACGTCCTGGCAGGGCAGCTCTTGCAGAAGGGTCCTGCTGCTTCCCGGCCACGGGACAGCGGTGACTGGGCCAGCGAGCGCCTGCTGATGCCCTGGGGCATGTTCCCAGCAGTTCCTAGAGCCAGCCTCGTCAGGTCCATGCCGGATGGTGATTTCAGCACTTTTGTGGCTCTGCTGCCTCTTCTTCCACCTCTCAACCCTCCTGAGATACAGGGGCTGCCCCGTCAGAGGGTATGCGACCCTGGGGCACCCGGGAATCGCAGGATACCCCAAGGTCCTGGACCACC
>VWZK01000663.1:0-28574 GCA_013396935.1 Baryphthengus martii
AAAAAAAAAGTCTGCAGTCTCCTCTCCTGACCTTAGGGAGCAGGTTATTATAATACAGTTTTCCTGCAGAATCTCCAGATTTCTCTCTCCACAGGCTCCACTGTAATTAGAGCAAACCAAAGGGGAGTATTTTAAAGCTTGAGACGAAAGCTGTCACCTGAAGTCTGCATGCCTACAAGAGGATAAATAGCGACCTGCATAGGAAGCAAATGTTTCATTGTGAAGTTGGTTATATTAGCAGGTGAAAGACTCTTCTGAAGTGCTTGGAGAGTTCAAAGCCATACTCTCCAGTGCTGTGTTTGGGTGAGCTGCAGAGTCTTTAAGTATTGTCACTCGATAAGCTGAACTCAAAACCTGTTTGCTAAATCAATTGCTCAAAATTAGTTGGGGTTGTTGCAGTTGCTTTTCAGATTTCTTGTGGCAGCTGCATGGAGCCCATCAGTGTCAAACACCCCTCACAAAGCAGTTAGCAAAGTAGACTCTGAAAAACCTCTTCATGTCCCTAAAGGAGATTATTCTTGAGTTCATGACAACTTCACTTTCACCCACAATGTTAAACTCATAATAATCTATAAATGCAATTCAATGTGCCCGGATTTACTCTTTCTTTCTCTTTTCAGTTTGTGAGAAGATAGCTTGTGTCCCATACAAGATATCTGAAATCCATTTAAATCCATCTAGCAAACAATTTCTGTAGATACTACTTCAGCTCTGCCTTATTCCTATAGCCCACAATGCTTCTAACATAAAACCATATAAAAGAATACATCTGAGGGTTTTTCTATTCCTTTTCCCCTCTAGTGGGGGATAAGAAAAAAACCATAAAGTTGTTAGATGCTTCATGAGCGGATTGCTTGTACTTGGAGCATTACTGTCCCCAGAATAGCTACTTAAGAAAAAATACATTGCCAAATTGTGATTTCCACATGAATGCAAAGAAGGGGAAACTATTAACTGGGGAAAAAAAAACAAAACAAAACTGCCAAAGTAGCAAACAAATGAGGTCGATGCTTCCATTTAACTGTTTAGTACAAAAGATGTGATATGACAACAGAATTCAGATTCTGTTTGTGTACATGACCCAATCAAAGATAGTTTGCCTCTCACAGTTTAAGTCCTTTAGTCTCTTCCACTTGGATCAGGACCCTGGATGTGGGCATAGTGGTAGAGTTTCTAAAAATGTGGATAGTTTTGAGTTTACATCTTGAGTTACATCCCTGGTTTTATGATGAATTAACTGCTGATTTTGATTTAAATTTGTATGCTTCAAACAGATATGAGAAGTTTAATTTCAAAAATCCTACGGAGCTTGCAACTGTAGAGACAACATGTTTTAAAAGAAGCACAAGACACCCGGTCTGACAATATTTAATAGACTGCATCACTTCTGTAATTTGTAAAAGGCACTGTCCCTTACAACTCTTGCTCCAAACTCCTTGGTTTTGGTATACGCCTGCCCACTCTCTAAGTAATGTTCTCTCCTCTCCTTACTCCTTTAGAAATAATTGCCAATATTAAGAAACTGGGTTATTTATCACACAGGCTTTATAAACCTATGTCATTTTGTTCCATATGGTTCTACAACTTCCAAGTCCTAAACTGCATTAGTATTTGTTGCAGAGGCACCCACAAAACAGACAGGACACATGTCAGGAGAAAAGATGGGATTTATCCCAACCAAAAATTACCCAGCACTCTGACAGACCAAAGTAAATTACAAGTTCAGATGTCAGGAGGGAATATAATACTACATGGCTTAGGAATTCCTTTTTCATAAATATTCCTTCTTAGAAAGGTGACACAAAATGTGCACATTCTCACTCACAAAAAGGAAAACCTCCCAGTCAAGGACACTCAGACAGAGAATCACTCACCCCAAAAGGGTGAGGGCTCACTCAAGGAGATGTATATATATATACATCTGGATATATATATCTTCTGGATATATATATATATATATCCAGAAGAAGTATTCACTCACCAAAGGGGGAAGGAGGGCTCACTGAATCCTAGGAAGTTTCTTTGGGCAATGTCTTGATCCAAGGGGAGAGTCCTCAACTGCAGACCTGCTGCTCCAAGGAGGTTCAACTCCATTTGGCTCTGTGGTGGGGTTCCATTTATGCCCTGGTTGAGTCTGAACTGTGGTCAGTTCTAGTGGGCTGGAGACAAGTCCTCAAAATAGGCAAAGTAAGGCCCCAAAACAAAGTATTCTGGATTTAACAGCAGGAAGGTCCTGAACTTTATAGAGGTTTTGGCAAGCCCTTGTCTTTGTCGGCTCTTTGTCAGGGCAGGTGCATCTGCCACAGTATCCACTGATCATAAATCCCAGTGTCTGTCATAAGCAGCTCTGTTAAAGAGGAAACACAACAACATTAAGACTTAAAAGGAAATACTGAGATAAAACCTCATGTTATTGATAATGATCCATAAATTATTTGCTATGTATCTGTTGGTACCAACCACATATCTAACAGAGAACTGGAATATCGTGAAACTCATCATTTCAAGTTCCACTAGTGAACAGTGTTGACAATTTTAAACACGAGAAGCGCCCACTAGGTATAAATCCCAGCTACTTTTTTTCATGAGTTAAACCCAAGCTACTACTCTGTTTGTACAGTAGTACAATGTTTGTACTACTGGTTTTGCTACTCTGACTCCTTAATTTTCACAAGTGTTAATTTGGTTACTTACAGAAGCATGTAACTCACATAAGAAGGTTTAGGGTTTTCTGGTTTCCTTTTTTTTTTTTGTCATGTTTATTAGCATAGGCCCACATCTGTTCTTAGTGTGACGGTTTTGTAGAAACATTACTTAGTATACATGAAGTAAAATTTCATGTTCTTTGTGCTTATAGATAAAAGCCACTTTTGCTTCTTATCCTTCCTAGCTTAAGGTACCCAACAGTCATTCTACAGTTTTTATACATGTTACTCCTCTCAAGGGTTCTTGTCCTCAAAAGACCATCCTCATAACCTCAGGCACAGTACCATTCACAATAAAGACAGTCCCAAAAACTGAAGTGCTCTCTTTCAGAAGAAATGATGTAAGGAAGGGAGATTGCTGTCCTCCTAAACCACATGATGCATTCAGAGAATTAAGTTTTCAGTGTCATTTGCTGATAGCCCCTCTGAGACTGCTACTCCCCCAGCTTAAGTTCTTGGGAATCCAGAGACATTTGTGGGATAGTACTTTGTTTTGGAAAGATGCTACATAGAAACATTTCTGTTTATCTTTCTCTGCCAATGTTTATTCTCCCTGAACAAGGTCAGAGTTAACAACCGGACACTACTATCTGGAAAAAGTGCACTAGCAAGACAAGCACGGACTTGGTGTCGTGAGTTCCTTTCCTGTTACCTCAAATGACTCTTTTTTGTGGGTGAATCTTATGCAAAGTGACTATTACATCCTGCGTTGCTGTGTTCTGAAGTGGAAACGGAGCAGGCTTTATGCAGCCTGCTTTGTGAAATGACTCTTGCTTATGCAGGGTGAGGTGCAAAAGGAGCTGTTTGATCAAAGTGGTCCTGCTGTGTAAGATACCTGCTGGTGAATGGAGAGAAGACATTTTCACCAATTACTAAGCATTAATAGAAAGTCGACTTGATTAGAAGTGCAACTGCTTCATTACACATGATCATTACAGTTTATAGGGGCTTTTTAGTTCCTTCCTTCAATTTGATTTCTCTGACGATAGAATGCAAATGAGAACTCTGACTGCTCCATTACAGTTACCACCTCTCACGGCCACTTCCCTTGTCTGACCTTGGCCTCTACATTGGCTTTGGTATTAAATGATAATGTGGCTTGTGGCAGCAGAAACTGCAAAGCAGGACCTTGCCAGTGTCCTCAAGCCAGAGTGTTACTTGTTAGCTAATGGTTAGAATGTAATGGTGATAGTGCTGGATGAAAAAATCTGAGATTTCATGTTTCTGTGAGTTTGGAATAAGAAGAAAAAAATCTGCACTAGAACTATCTGTGATCTTGCAAAGTTTCTTCAATTGTGCAAAGCGTGCCTTTGAGAAAGTACCATAAAAATTTATTCAAACATTCTTGATCACATATCTAACATCCATTAATATCTCAGTTGTGCAAATATGGAACATATTTTTTCCTAGGAAAAAAAACCCCAATCATAGGTTCATATTTTTCTTCTCCCCAATGTCATTTCACTAGAAGAAGTCCTTTATGCAAAGCAGGGAGTCAAATTTTGCCATAAAAACAGTCACCCACTGAAGCACATAGAGAGATAGAAGAAAAAATTAAGGACAGACTTTGACTTGTCTGTACAACAGCTTTTCTTGTAGCAAGCCAATCAAGTGAAGCATGTGGTCAGTTATGGTCCAAGTAATCCCTTCACTCTCCATACTGTCTCTTGTAATTTCCCAGGTAGGTAAACGCCATAAGGCTCGGCTACACATTATTTTGACCATGCAAACTTTAATTGTTGCTATGCTGATGCAACTTGATACTTTTTGTAAGCTTTTGGTGCACGACTGTAGTAACTTTACATGTTGGAGTTTATGATCTACTCATCCTTTCCCAATCAAAAAATTCTGATCTCCTCCATAGCCAGCATACAGATGATTTCAGGTTTAGGCTTTAGTCATTTGAATGAGATCCATCACTGTTTTAATACACTGAAATAACTGGTGACAAAACTGGCCTGATAAAACATGAGTCTGCCAGGAAGGGCTGGTGAACACCATCTGCTTGTTCACAGCCAATACGATACTGCTGCATGGGTACCCTGGAAGCTTGAATTCAGAAAAAAGTATCTAACTTGGAAATGAATCTTAGAAATCAGAAGCTTGACATTATTGAAGACAAAGCTTTACTTACCCATCAGAATATTGTGCTTTCCTCCTAAACATTTGTATGAAATGTACGTTCTGGATCCCTACTGCATCAACACTGTTCTGATTTATTATCTTTTACACTTGCAAGACACTATCCGCTGGATCTCTCCTTTATCAAATGAGTTCAGATGTGTGGTTCCCACGTGTGAATTATATCTAAGAAGAGATATTTTCCCTCTAAAAAGGGAAGTCTGCATTCTAAAACAAGCGAAAAACTCCCCTCATGCTTATCTGAAAACAGAGTATTTACCTCCAGGAGTGTTAGGACATTTAATGAACCTACACATAACGATGTAAAATCACATGCTAGAAAATCCCTGTAAAATCTTGTGAGTTTTATAGGAAATTCCACAACATCAACAGCTTGCTGAAATCTTCAAGGGTCACTACAGCTGGATCATTATATAGCTCTTCATTGCCTTAAAAAAAAAATCTTTCTATTGTGTCTTTCCTACAAGTAATGCTCAGAAAGTCTGTAGCCCATTTTAAGCTGCAGCTTCTTTCTTCCATCTTGACTTTACTTGCTAAAGACTTTACTTACAGCCTAAGCTGTTAAACTCTTGGGGGACCCTCTTTACACGCCATCCCAGTGCAGGGTCCCAGTCCTTGATACCACAAATAACAGCGTTCCAGAAACAACAAAAATCCGTTAAAATACCCTTATTTCTCTGGCTCTACGGTACACTTCAATTCCTCAAGCTATGCTTTCCAACTACAAGCACATACTATAATTATTACTTCAGTGCTCATTAATGCCATTAAGCATTAAAAGCATTTTTGAGGAACTCAGTGTGCAAGAAGCATGCATAATTTCAATGACTCATGACAAGAGAGTCAGGAACTGTTGTAGGTCCTGTGAAAACTAAACTGACTATTCATCCTCCCTTCCTCCCCACCGGCTTCTCTCAGGTATCACTTCCTTCCCCATCATATGCCCTATTCCTTCCAGTTACCAAAGGTGCTTCCAGTTTACTGGATTTGGTTTACTGGGTTGCAGCAGGAAAGCTGTCCTGCCTACTGTGCCTGCAGCAGGCCCTGCAGATTGCTATCATTAGCTGAATATTTATCCTTTTTTTAGTGGTGGGGATCCATATTCTGTAGGAATATGGCTATATTCAGACAGCACATTTGGGGAAATTTTAATAAACCAAAAGCCTGTATTTCCTCAGCAAGAAATAACAGAAGGGAAACTGGCCACATAACACAAAAATAAGGAATTATCTTGAGAAATTATACATCTGTGCACAGAAACTGCCATATAACCAGTGCATTGACATAACAAAAAATACTACTTACAGTCAGCCTTGGATACATATGCACTCCAGATTTTTATAAGTCACCAAGAAGGGGACAGCTTCCCAGGAGCCCTGCTTCTGCAACACATACCTTGGCAGAAAATTCTTCTATATACCTTAAGGGTCTAATCTATGCGTAATAAAATATATTTCATAAGTGCAGCGCTCTGACCTACCTTGAGGCTGTTTTATGGGTGCAGGTCATTTGTGACTGCACAAATCTGCTCTGGCAATCTTTTAGTGCCTTACGTGGCTGTAGGTCTTTTTCAAGAGCCTACGATCAGTTTACTGAGAATGAGGAGAAATTTTGTGGGAGGAGGACATCTAGTGATGCGATGTATATTTACGTGCTCAGCTGTTTCCTTGCACAGCTGAGATCGCAAGGTAGCAAGTTATAGGGGTTTTTTGATGGGTAGCAAAAAAGGGAGCAGGTATGCAGTTTTCTTTGCTATAAAGTAGTTGTCTTGGGGTTTTGCTAAGACAACATCCAAAACAAATGCAGCAGTTTATACAACTGTCAAAACAAGCTCTTTGAAATGAAATGTTTTCAAGATGTAGTGATATTGCTACACTTCTCAGCCTCAGCTTTGTCATGTACTCATCTGTATTTTACCAACAATAATGAGCACTTAGACAATTTTTGCATAGTAGATATTAAAATCCTGACACATTTAATCTGAAAAGCTTCCCATTGAACTACACAAGCGCTCAGCATAGCCACAGCTCTGAAATAGTGATCGTTCTTTTTAAAACACTGATTTTTAAAAACTTCTCCTGAAAGTATGATTTATTACCTTTCAGACTGATGAAAATTAGAGTACTTACTCAGTATTGTAACTCACCTGAACTAGTCTTTATTGGAGAAACAATGGAAATTTGCAAGTCTAAAAACCTCAGATAAATACAATAATGAACCATGACACACAACCGTTATTGTTCTTGAACTGCGTATCACTTGGAGACAATGCCAGATATCAGTAACAGAGACATGTGAAAGGATTAACATGTCCATTTATACCATTTTCAGAGATAACAAAATATCACATCCGTATTTTAAAAAACAAAAATCATTATATAAAACAGATGTTAAAATATTAAAATAATTAAGGAAGACAATCCGCTAACCACTGACAATAAAAAGTATATTATAAAACATTGTTTTAAAAAGGACCTATATATTTTCATAGCCATAAAGACGTGCATTTGCTTATACACGCTTATTGGTTGTTTTGTAATGGAGTTGCTAAAACTAACTGCCCTAGTCAATCTGTAGGTGCATTGTAAACTTATTTTTTTCTACTGTACTAGCAGTATGGTTAATACATCGTATGAAATCTCATTCCATGATTGATCCAGAAGGATTATCTCAGAAGGTTATTGTCAAAAATGCACTTGCATTGTGAAGGAAATAGAAGTCAATCAATGAGGTTGCTCCTTCAATGAGACATATAACAAAGAAAACACTCACAGAAGATGTAGCTTCTGATTTAGGCCCTTCATAGAATCACAGAAGTGTTTAGATTGGAAAAGACTTTAAAGATCATCGAGTCCAACTATACGCCCAGCACTGCCAAGTCCACCGCTAAACCATGTCCCTCAGCACCACATCTACACATCTTTCAAATCCCTCCAGGGATGGTGACTCCACTACTTCCCTGGGCAGCCTGTTCCAGGGCTTGACAGTGAGCGTGCATCGCATACTCCAATGCTTTTGTACGTGTGCACATGGGAGAATATCTCCATAGTTCATATCATTAGCCTCTGATAGACTGGATTTCTCCTGCACAGCTTCAACTTGGAGAAAAGCTTGCTCATAGGATGTAGCTTTTCGTGGCTGTGTTTGCACCCAGCTNGTGATCCAGAGGGGTTAAAAAAATCTATTCAAAGCATATTAAGAAATCACATCCCTGATGCTGGACTGAGACCCACCCATTCATACTAAAGCAAAACCCAAACTCAGAATGGACTTTTTAAAGTATAGCTTATAATGGTAAATCCAATATAGTACGGAAATCCTAAATCTACTTTGACATTGAGAGGGATCGGCCCCGCCCTACAGAATTTTGGGCTTGTTTTACTGTATGATCCTTTTAGGTGGCACCCTCTCACCTTTCCAACAAATAGAAGTATTTCTCAGAAGATCTTATTTTTCTGGAAAGGTAACAGCAGGTGACAGCAGATAAATATTACAACACACTACTCAAGGCAGTTCTTTTTATCTCACTGCTTTCCCTGCTAGTGAAGTAATCCTAACTAATGCAATCTCCTCTGTAAAACCACTGCACTCTCCTCTGAAATGTGTCATCGAAGTGCGGCAGGAGTGGCGGAGATCCTCTCCTGCCCTACCTTGCAAGAGCTTTGAGGCTCTGAAGGTGCTGACCCAGAACTAGGAGCAGAGAGTCTGGGGGAAGACAAGTCCCAGCAGGGCTGAGCTGGTTGGGCTGTACAGGAAAGGAGACGGCACGGCACAAAACTGCTGCTCCTACGACACCACGGCAGTATTAATGACTAAATCTCTGAATCAGTTTGCATTGTCTACGTTTACCATGATGATAGAACAAATTAGTTTTTAAATGAGAACATATGGAAATGGTGAACTTCGGAGGGTTTGGGTAGTGGAGTGAATAAATATAAAGTAGTGTGATTTTCAACATGCTATTTATCTAAAGTTTCACTGCTTTTAATGATTGTCTTCATATTCAGAAACTTTCTGTTTCCACTAATGGCCAAATTTTAGCTGCAACAGAAAAATATGTTGTACTTTATTCCAGGTCATACACTGATAAAGAATTAGGAAATACATGTTCAGTGGAAACAAAAGTTAGATAAAAAGGAAACTCTTCTTTCCTCTCATTGCAGAGCCCAAAGAAAGCATGTGAAGTACTTCGTAAGGATTTCAATCGAATTCTGTACTATTGCCACATTTCCTCAATTGTTAATACTGGTATACAAAACATATAATCATTTTATATACAGAGAAAATGACTTAACCTTCTTTCATTTTAGCCAACGTAGCCCACTGAAGTTGGCAGCAGCAAGAATATTGTGCAACTTTTTAAGGAAAAATAATGCTGGGTGCCTTTCAGACTTGTTACCATAACTTATTCTTGAATTCCATTGATTATTGAACTAAAAATTCAATTTCCCCTGCACATGGACAATTTCTTTCAGAGAGAAGGGAAGTTTATTTGTCAAGCAGAAAATTTTCATTCCAAAGCTTGCTAAACAAAATTGGCATTGACATTGCTGTGATTATTTCAGTCCAGCTTCTGATTTTTAATATTTTTAACCTGACAGATTTATTTCTTCTCAAATAAAGAAAAATCCTTCTCAGTATAAAAATATATAGCTTCTTTATATTTTCTTATTCTGAAAATTACCAAGTGCCAAGCTGTGAACATAAGGAAATTGAAGACCCTTGGGGATGACCTGAAGAACCACAATGGTGAGGAATTGTGATATAATGGTTTAGGCAATTTCGTTGCAGCTGCTTGGCACTAGAAAAAAATGAAAAATGGGTTTTCTGTTACTAAATGTAATGAGATCCCTTTCTGTCCTGTCACAAATTGTCAAACTTGATTAATCAGAAGAAAGATGTGGTGCATGAACGTAGAAAGGGTAATATGAATATACATGTTTAGGATGGAGAAATGCTGCACGTTGCCACAGGAGGATTTTTTTCTGTGTCAGATATTGTGCAATTCTTTCCAAATAAGATATTTCAAAATTAGAGGGTATAGTGGCGTGACACAACTTCTGTATCTTCACAGCGATTTGCTATTAGTTGCAAAATAATGGTCACATTTTCACGCGCATGCATACAGCTCAGTGTCTTCATTTCAGGATAATATTTAAGCCACATTTACTTTAAATCTGTGGGTATGCAATAGAACAAGGTAATCACTTTTGGTTAGAATTAGCTTTAAATACCTTCCTGAATCAGAGCATAAAATACTTAATTGTTTGGTAGTAACATGACTTAAACTTATAATTATATTTGCAATTCTATTAAATTCAGTGTGGCTCAGTTTGATCTTGAGGACATTGATGGCTATCATTTGTTTTTTTATGCAATATATAAGAAAATGAATTGTCAGTAGAAAAGGCTCAGATTTCTCTTGATAATCACTGTAAAATACTCATAAATACCATTTCAATTGCAATTATGACAATAATAAAACTGGAGGCACCCACCTCAGGTAAATTTTGATTTATCCCCAGCCTTTATCCTAGGCTTTTGCTGGTGAGACTGACCTGGGGATACAGTAGAGGTCACTGGAATCACTCAGGAACCTACACCTGAACATTGCATAGATCTCTTTAACCTAGCAGATGTCCTGAGGGACTTTATAAGTTTACACTCAGGATGAATTTCCTTGTGTTCCAAAAGCTTTGCTGGCATGAGGCCCGGTTGGCATTTCCTTACTCTAGCGAGAACAATTTATACCTAAACTTTCCAGAACATATAAGGAGTATTTAGACATTTAGTAAAGGTAAGATTGATACCCATTCCCCGCTCCCCTCTATTTTGCTTGATATTTTTTTTTCAAGCAAGTAACCAAATGTAAGAGTAGTTTGCAGAACACTGCTTTCAATATTTGGCAGCAGAAGACTTCGCAGCATTTGCCTGAGCATGACCCATCTCGGCTGCTTGATAATCTCTAGTGACATTGAGGTTCTCTGTTGGGAAATGTCCTGTAAGAGCAGCTCAGAGTCCAGCAGCTGGACTGTCCATGTCGAGTACAACTGCATTTGTAGGGTAGCAGACCAACGGGTGGCACCCTTGAGTATTTGCTGCATGTGGACTACTCCTGGCTATTTAGTAGATTTTAATGAATCTGCTGGCCAGTTCCAGCATCCTTTTCCAGTTACACCAAACTGAATAAAAGGAACACCACGCACATGTCTCTAGTCCTGCACTAGATGCGCATCTCAGCAGAAGGCTTTCTAGGTGCAGGTATGTTTTTATGCATACTTGTGCTGTGCGCTATACGCCTACAAACACCTCAAAAGTCGTATCTAAATGATCTTATAGACTGTCTGTCTTCCACACAGAAACAGAAGCGCAAGGAGAAATAACTGCTTTGCGAAGACAAGTGAAATTGTTGGGACAGGTGGAAGCAGTAAGTCCCCCCTCCTCTCTGCAATTAGCAATGGTGCCGACATAGTAGTAGCTGTTCAAAATACTAATACTAGAATGCAGAGAACAGTTTAGCGTAAGATTCAGAGGTAACAAGTCAATAAGTAAATTACACTGCCATGTTTATTTAAATTGTATTTCATGTTTCTTAGGGACACAGCATAACTTGGATAACACTTACTGACAGATGACAGATTGTCTCCATAGTTCTATGAAACCTATGCTCTGCAAGATTGTTTACTACCGGCAAAATCAGTGCTTAGCATAAAAACTGATGGAACCTCTTTTTTTTTTTTGCTTTTTGCCAAGGTTCTTATGATCAACCATCCCAATTCAACATAGTTAAAAATGGAACAAGTTGTATAAATGCAGCATTATAAACATTGAACAGAATTTCTACTCAATCATGTGCCAAAAGGACAAGCATGGAACACAGATTTTGTTTTCTCTGGATTGTCATAGTAATAAACATTTAAGGTCTTTTCATCAAGTATAATGTAACCCTGGGATATCACAAAAATGAGTTTCATATTATAGAAACTACATCGTGTAACTCATGAACTACCTCACTTGGAACTGCTGGATTCTATATCATTTTAATTGGCATGATATAGTAAAAATATGAACTGGGGTTTGCAGCAGAATGGGATCCTTGTAACAGCTAAACGTTGTCTGGATCTTGTCCCAGATATCTGTCTGAGTTTTAAAAATTGTTATTAGAGAGTGTTGTATTTCACTTGCCAAGTATCATAAATCCACCTCCAGATTACCTGAAAACTCTGTAGCATCTTTTCTCTGCTGTCTCACCTGAGCCTGGAGGACTTCTTCAAGATATCAGCCAACAGGCCAATACTTTCAGCTGCGCCAGGAGTATAAAACTGTCTTTTATGAGTGAGAGGCAATGAGTAGGCAGAAGTAAAGCAGTGTCTTAGGGGAGCAGCCAGCCTCAGGATAAACAAGATTGATGGCTGGTGTTAACAACCAAGATAAATCCAAGGCAGGGTGCCAAGTACCATACAACTCACATGACATGCATTTGGTAGCCCTGTTCCAAAGGCCACCCGAGATCTCATATATCTTGCTGGTCTGTGGGCAGATGGCTGCAGATTTTCTCCTGCCACACATCCCCAGTGGGCAGAGTTTTTGCACAGGTAGCATTTTGTCTTTGTTTGCTTGTGTTGTCCTGCAAAAACCAGCCCTGGAGTCAACTGTAATTTCAGGCTGGGAGTTGTCTGACATGAAATGGAGAGAGACTGGAGAGAAACTGGTAAAATAAATAAAAATATCCCGTTTAGTTATGCCACAGGCTAATATTTAAGAGGTTAGGCAGAAGTATCATATTCCTTTGATATCAGGTGTGCACATTAAACAGCCTAATCTAGTAGGTGGCTGTTTAAGACCTTAAGGTTGGGCAGTAGCTGCTGTTTGTTTAAAAAAAGGAATGACATAACACCCAGGGAGATTTGAATCCTGTTTATTTATATAAATACTTACTTGTTTATATATTTTTAAATTTTATTATTTTATTTATTTATTATGAAATGTTCATTTTCTATGGTCCTAAAGACTAACCTGTCCCTGAGAAGCCTGTCACTATGTGATTTCTTCTTCTTTGTCTCCTGATGATGAGCTATACCCCTATGATGAAATACCAAACAGTTCTTTGTTGTCAGCCATGACAAAACCACTCCTAGCATATATAGTGAGCAGAGAACTCTTATACCAGACTTTTCTGTTCACAGTCAGTCTATGGGATAAGCAAGCCCATGGAACATGCTATAAGTTAAAGAGAAAAAAGAGAATAAATCCAACTCTTTTACTGCTTGGACTCCTTCCCAAAGCAGAAAAAGCCTGAAATAGGCAATAAAGTTACCACAAAATGCATTACACAGACATACATCTATTGAATTATATGATTGTATAGCACATAACAGCACTTCAGTAAGCCCTAATCACAAACCGTGACAAGCCACTCCAACCAGTATGATATAAATGAAAAAAATCTACATTATTCCTGTGCAATCATTCTCAGAAGAAGAATGGAACAAGTGCTCACAACTATCTTCCCCACAACTTCAGTTAAAGCAGTATGATTTTGTTGTACTTATGATGTTACTCAAGTTTTTAGGAGTCAAACATGTAAATGACAAAAAACTGCAGTCGTATATGCACAAGAAACCACGGGCAAATGAGTCAGTCTTCCAGAATTTCTACTTATTCTGTATGTCAATCCCTAAACCTTGTCTGTTCTTGCAAGTGAAAATACTTGTATTAGTATTGACTAGCCTTTGTCTCATGTCCCAGAAGATGGCAGTAGCCCCACAGTATTGCAGGGATATGTAGCCGCTATCTCCTCTCCTGCCTGCCTGCCTGTGGGTTTTTCACAGCTAACTTTTTCTAGTCTATCGCTTAAGGAGTAAATATTGATTAGCATTATTTTGGTGCTGTACATTTGTATGTGTACAAATAGGTATTTGGATGTACAAATGTATACACAAATGTATCTATACAAATTTGTATATATATATACAGTTTGTATATACACATTTATAACTGTATATATACACATATATAACTGTATATATAGATAAATAACTGTATATATACAGTTTGTACCTGAATTTTTTTAGCACCTATTCATATATATATATATATTTTTTTAATTCTAAATAAAACTAAAGTGAAATAAAAATATTTGCATTGAAATGCTGTATGAAAGGACATCTAAAAAGATATGCAATACTACATATGTACTATTTGACTCTATGGAGATACTAAAATCTGTTCTATCTCATATTGGAGAGCATAAATTTGTGCTGCCAGTCCAAGCTTGAGCTAAGGCATTTTTAAGCCTAAACCTAGTTTAATTGCAGCCCAGGGCAATGAGAAACTTAACCGTTTGAGTGAATGTTATCTGTGCCCGCTATTGCATAAGCAGAGGTACAGAAGAAAGCTTTTCTGTTTTCACATTTGTGTTGCTAATTCTCTGTTTCATTAGAAATCTGGTATTTGGCATTCTCTCAGACCCCAGAAAGTGGAATTGTATCACAATAAAACCACTAGCTCCTCTTTTTGAAAAGTCTGTCATACCACGGTTGCAGAGGAATTGGAAGATATGAAGCTTCAGAACTTGACAACAGATGGCAACTGCAAAGATGATACCTGTGTACCCACCCATGCAGGCAGCAGCATCCTACTTTGGAGATCACTGGCATGGCTTGAGGCTTAGCCTGACGGCAAATCCCATAGGAGAGAGCACAAGAACATGGATGGATTCTTTCTCCTGTCTGCTCCATTTATGACCTCTTGGTACTGTAGAAGGTCCTGAGTTGCCCATGCTTACTGAGTTCAAATACTGTATCTGGTGTGTCAAAATCTCAACACCACCTGCCTGTGAGTGTTTCACTGAGACTATGCCCTATTTGTATGCATCTTCTCAGTACTTTGTACAAGTTTGATGGGGAATTTTGGATCTTACTTGATTAAAAGTAGTACATTTATAACATCTTCAGCATTTCTGAAGGTCAGTTTCTCCCCAGGTATCTTTGAGAGTCCTTAGGTTATATTTTTTTTAATCTAGGAGCCAGTAATACATTGCATTGTGATTAATACATTTTCCCCTTGCTCTCTGTTTGAACTGTAGAGTACATTAGAGCTATTTTGAGGACAATAGATGATTTGTAAAGCAACATTTCTGAAATTACCATGGTGAAATCCTAGAAATTCTTTCTTGACTGCTTCCCCTCCTCTTTCTCTGTTCTCTGAACTCAGTCGAGTTCCCATCATGATGGTTTGAGACTTCTTCAAGGATGAGTAAAGAAGGATTTAATAAAACAATAATCTCTCTTGACCTTTCTTTTTTTCTGAGAGAAAAAGAAAAACATATTCAGAATACCTCCAAATCCTTCCCCTGTACTTCAGCTGCTCGGAGCTGAATACGTCTTCATTACCTTTGGAAAAATGACTGAAATGCCCAGTTTCCCTCTCCAAAGCCTCTGGAATTTTTACCACAGTACTGAACTACAATGAGGATGATATAAGGCATCAGATACTTGTGCAAAATTACAAAGAACTATTTGAGAGCCTGGTTTTGAAAGCAAAAGCTTCAGGTCCCTAAACTATTACCAATAGATGAGGATGGTCTAGTGGAAGATGAGTTTGCATTCTGTGCCTATGACAATCTATAATTCACTTAATCATAATTTAAAAAGTAAGCCCAAATTTAAATGATTCAGGGTCAGAAGATGATGGTTACTGGTTTAACCGGGACTTAAACCCACCTGTAATGCAACTGAATGTGACTCTGCGGGTCTGGTATGAAAAGTGCTACTGCAAGCGTGAAGTGGCAGTTTAGATGACAGCAAGGGCATCGCCTCACGTTACAAAGCTGCTTAAGAAAGAAATGAGTACAACAAGATTGCAGGAAGGGAAAAAAAATAAGTGTTCACTCATATATTTAGAGTAACTAATGAAGGCTCTATAGCAGCACAAGACATCATAGAATCATAGGATGGTTTGGGTTGGAAGGAACCTCAGAGATCAACTAGTTTCAACCACTCTGACATGGGCAGGGACATCTTCTACTAGACCAGGTTGCTCAAAGCCTCATACAACCCGACCTTCAACACTTCCAAGGAAGAGGCATCCACAACCTCTCTGGGCCACCTGTTCCATTGTCTCACCACCCTCACAGTAAAGAATTTCTTCCTAATACCTATTCTAAATTTACCCTCTTTCAGTTTAAAACTGTTGTCCCCCATCTTACCACTACACTCCCTGATAAAGAGTCCATCCCCATCTTTCCTGTAGGCTCCATGTAGGTACTACAAGGCCACTATAAGATCCCCTGGAGCCTGCTCTTCTCCAAGCTGAACATTCCCAACTATCCCAGCCTCTCCTCATAGAAGAGGTGCTCCAGTCCTCTGATCATCTTCATGAACCTCCTCAGGATGCCCTTAAGTAGGTCCATGTCTTTCTTATGCTGGGGACCGCAGAGCTGAACACACTCCAGGTGAGGTCTCATGAGAGTGGAACAGAGGGGGACAATCACCTCCCTCAATCTGCTGGTTACACTTTTGGATTAATCATTTTCATGTAACGCTGCTCTACAACACCATAAAGTGCCACACAAGCCTGATGCAGCAAGGAGCTGTTGTGAAAGCAAGGCAAACACGTCAGGGCATGGGACCTTAAATCTGGGTTGTCATCTCCTTCTAATCCTGACCTGACTGCAAGGCTCTTCATAAATCATTTCACCTCCATTTCTCCTCCTGCTTTGTCTACATTACCTACAGAGGTTGTAAATTTTCTTGTAAGTGAGGGAGCTTATTAGAAGGAAGACATACTTTTTCTGTAAATTTTTATAGTAAGACAGGTAGCTGATGAAGCTGTCACCACTGATGGGAATTAACTATTTTATGGTGACAAACAACAGGGAGGGTGGAGTAAGAACAGAGCCAAGAGAAGACCTGAAAGGAACAACAAGCATTTTATATTTTACGTGCCTTTGATTTGATGAGGCTGCTTACAGGCTTCTATTTCAATGTGCACTTGCACTTATAGGAATGACACTTTTTAGACTCTTTTATCAATAATTACATCCAAATCTCCTAATGGATTTGCCTCTTGTGTGCTTTGTTATATGCCATAGCATTTGGAGACATATTATCCCTCTGAACAGGACAGCCAACTTCAGAACAACAGCACCTTGTGTTGGTTAAACCCTCCCTGCATTCCCCACCCCGGTCACATCTACTTTTCATTTCAGAGGAACTGAAGACTGTTGCTGCAACACATGCAAGACCAGATTACTGCCGTCAGGATCTCTGATGAGTTCTGTATTTCAAAAAATAATTTTGTATGTTCAGTTATGGCAATTCTTTCATTAAAACAGTCACAACCAAATGCTGTTCACAAATACGTATGTGGCATTCTCTGCACAAGAGAGCAGATGTACTGGAGAGCGCTACCACACAGAAATACTTCATGAAATTGTAATTTTGCAGAACAAATAGAAATTAAATTATCATCAGGAATAATTTAAATAATCCTCTGCCTTATGCCTGAAAGGAGAAGTACAGGTATGGGACATGTTTCTGATGGAAGAGTGTCTGCACCCCACAGGTGAAAGTCTTTCCCTTAAAACTCTTGGTGCCTTTGGTCCTGGTCCTGTGACTGCTTCAGCATCATCCTGCTTCCGACATGACTGAGCACCGTGACAGCATGGTGGATTGGCAGAAAGGCAACCGTAAGTTTTGTGTCACTACTGAAGTGTAATTTGAAGTGCCTAAAACCCATGCAGTTCTTTTCTAGACCTTCAGTGCGAATTGTTATACCAGCATCAATGAGTTTCTTGCTTAAAATTGCATTATTCCTTATGGAAAACAGGGAAACAGGTATCTCCTAGAGACACATATGAGTGGACCAAACACAAGGATTATGTTTGCACGGTGCTCAGTGCACATTTATTGGCTCATTTCTGACATGCTGTCAGATCTAAGGCACTTAAATCCTTCTGACATCACCATGAGTGACACAGAATGACACAATGATGGTAAGTAGCAAAGATTGCTGGCTAGGAAGTCGCCCAAATGCCTCGAAGTTAGGTAAATGGAAAATGAAACCTGAAGATTATTATCAAATGACAAAAATAAAAGATACTTAACTTAAGGTAATATTATAGTCCATTATCATCATGACTCCTGAATGTTAAAAGAATAAAATACAAAAAGCACAATTCTCTTACATTATAATCCAACAGATGCTTGCATTTTTAGTTCTGAAGAGCAACCATAGCAAAATAAGTTACCTATATGAAAAGGTGATGAAAGCTTATGACTGCAAAATCTGAGTCATTTTGTGTGCACCCAGTAATTTATATCTAATACACTAAATGGTAGAGTTGATCAGGGGAAGAGGGTATGGCTATAAAACCGGCTGTTACTCCGTTAAAGTTTATGAGGCTGGATTTTTCTAACTTCCCTCACTCTGGAAGGATCTGGCAGATGTCTCAGCTGTGTCCTGGCACAAGGTACTGTCAGCACCTCTGCAAATCAGCTACTGAGTTAGCTGGGGCTGAGCGAGGTGTGTACTTCAGATCCAGTCTTCTATGTGGTTCACATCATGCATCTCAAATCCAAGTTAAAGCAGGGAACCAGCCATTCAGCATCAACACGCCGTCCCACCCCTGCCCAAATCCATCTGTGGCCAATGACCATAAGGCTGACACTGCACTGCACTTGTCCAGAAGCTCTCCAGGGAGTTTGAAGCTTGGTGGCATGTACCTGAAGAAGTCAGGTGGTGAGTAGGACCCTCAGCAGAACCCAGCTTCAAGCCAAGGCTTCTTCAGCCCTGAAAGGCTTGGTAGGCCTCCCAGCCTCAGCTCAAAGGCTTGGGCTCCCCTCAGAAGCAGGAGATTAGACTCAAGCTCTGCTTCAGTAAGAGATTATTTGTTACTACTTATAAAAATCTCTTGCATCATCAGGCTTACTTAAAGTTTGACATTGTAGCTCTGTGCATTTTAGTATTTTGAAAACATTGTCAGTATTAGGGGGTGGTTCATTCAAGAGAAGATAAATCAGATTTATTCTGATTCAAGATAAAAACTGAAGTTGGAAGTTTCATTTAAAAGTGACAAATTAGGATATGAATTTGTATATGAGTTTGTAGGGGCATGATGCCTGTCAAATGATATTCATTGCATAAGGATTTCTGCTTCTGGGAAGAGCTTTCTAGACAAAGTTTTCTTGACAATTAAGAAGCCAAGGAGAGTCAAGAGACATCTTAGCAATATTTTATGCTTTGCTTTAAGTATGGAAGTTATTTTTTTCTGAAGATTACTTTTTCTCAAATGTGAGGTTTCAGCCTAGACTAGCCTAATTCATGTACCATTACTCGAGTTCAGAGCTCTATCAGCTTTCATTATATTGAAAAAAAGCATCTGTGTAAGTTTTCTACTTGAAAAGTTTTTAAGCATGCTCTGCTGTCTGGTGTCTTTTTTTGTTTGTTTTCTTCTAAGTGACTATCACTCAAAAATACTGAATTATAGCCACATCACCATATTTATAGTCTTAAATTATATCTAATAACATCTCTCTTATTATTCTGCATTTGTGAAGAGCGACATTTCCTCCCAAGAACTTGGGAGTCACTGAACATCCAAATATGGATAGCAGCTTTTAGTTTACACACTTTAATTCACTTTTTATAATTTACACTATTAACAGAATAAATATACTTCTATATCCAAAAAACAGAAGTGACGTGATATGCTATATATCTGTAAATTTACTTCTGATTCATAAATAAGCAGTTCTCTGCATATGATGTACTTTTGCAAAACAAGTCAATTCATTATTTGGATACCAAATATTCACTATTAATACCCGTTATCTGATATCATGTTATAGATGTGAATGTGGCTACTTTAGATAATGTTTAAAAGCTATTAAAGTAAATTCCAGCTAATGCACTAAGCTACTAGAACCAAACATATTAGAAAAATGAACATGAAAGATAGTAAATGTGGATTAAATTTTTCCTGATTAATGATGCCCCAAAAATAACAAATCCTTTTAACCAGTGTTTTGCACTAATTCTGCTATGTAGGAAAAGCATTTAATCTCAAGGGGCCTCACACAGAACAGGCACATTCTTAGGTGTTCTGGATGGGCCTGCAATTCAGGGTTGTCTAAAGCAAATGGTGGCCCTAGTCTTTTCTTTGAGAATGAAGCTTGGTATAGGTATGCCAGACTTGCTTCTCGTAGCTTAAAAACAAAACCAGAGTAATAAAGAATGATCATAGTAATGCTTTCTAGAGCTGTCCTGAAGCCAGAAACCAAAGAGAAATCAGAAAATCAGTTTTTGGAAGAGGCAAGTCATGATTTAGTGTTCTGTGCAAGTTAATAAGATAGTGCACAAAAGAAGCATTCATTTTTAGTCTTGTTGGGAAAGCGAGTAGATCTCATTCAGATGAAGTTTACAGAGTATTTTTTGCTATTGTACATTGTAAATAATTCAAAAGTTATTAGATCATACGGTTATCTTCTTTAATTTCCCTAACATTGATTTTTAGAAACTTTAATGCTTCTATTTAACTCAGTTAGGAATATTGACCTTTTGTAATAATGGACTTTAGGCATTATGTTAGGATGAATATGTTTGTTAGATAGAAAGAGCTCCCACTAGCTCTATCAGTAAAGCCACATCTTAACAGTGAAGGATGCAAATCCCTTAATGTATGATATCATTGCTGTAGTACATTGGAATCACAGAATGATGTAATATAACTTAGACTGCTCTTGTCTTAAATAGTCTGTGATTCATTATAGGTTTCTTGAAATCTTTTCATTAGATGTTTCACCATAACGTTGTTTGCATTTGTTTCAAAGAAAGGTAGAAAATAAAATTAATATTAAAATGAATGAGTAGATTCATTAAGGAATAAATCAAGTGAATTCAATATTGGAAATGGAGTCTACCTATTATGATGGAAATAAAACTGAAATTGGGTAAAATCTCATTTGAGCCAATGACAAAGTTTCCATTGTGTTTTAAAACCAACGGACTAAGTTTTACTTTCATTAACCAGGGCAAGAAGGTGTAGAAAGTGGGATTTCCGTAGAATTATTAGAGATTTATCAGTGTCGATCAGAGTAGAATTTGGCTTAATAAGTCCATTATATGTTGGAAAATGCCTACATTTACCCTTTTTAATATCTTCTTTTTACATCTTCCTATAGAGCTCTAGAAGTGTCTACAGAGAATGAATGAAAATTGTTAGCAGGATTTTAATGTGTCATGGAGAAAATACAAACCTGGAATCTGGAAACGTAAACATAATGAAATGTAATTCATTGTGCCCAGTCATGAAAATGAGTAAGGAGAAACAAAATGGGGGGAAATGGTTATAATAAGTAATAAAGATGAAATGCAGTTTGGCTCCAGTTATGAAGTGCAGGAAAACTGGCATGAAAAATAAAGGAGACTCAAAGAGGGGTCACATCAAACAAAGACAATGTGGTCTCCAGAAATCTCTTTACAGCAATGCCACAGTCCAGCTGAAAACATGATTTCTGCTTCAAATATTGTATAAGATTTAGTTTCAAACAATAGATGTATGGTTATAAATCTGTATTTGTAAAAGGCTGCAGATCTAAGTGATAGGCGTGAGGAGCAATAGCTCCTTTTGTAGTTACGTTAACATCAACATGCCTGCCTTTGTCTTTTTCATCCTCCACTTTGTAAAACATGCATCTTCCTTCTAAAATTATCTTAAAGGTTACTTTTTCTCCCTATTTTTTTTCTTTTTCTTGGAGGAGAGAGCTCCATCTTCCATGACACTCTCTATTCTTGCAATGCCTCCTACCTAGCAGGTGGAAAAAGCTAACTGCTCCAAGTTCTCATGTGCATTTTACAGAGTAATAACATTTCACCAGATCTTTAAACTCAGTAGGGAACATGAGCATGTAACAGCCTGGGCTAAATCTTAAAATGAAGTGCTGTGTAAAGGTAAGAAAGAAAGGGATGAGGATTCCTCAGGACAAAATGGTTAAAGCATACAAATCAGCCTGGACAATAAGCATATCGAAGGTTTTCTACTAGAGGTGAGCAGGGTTTCAACTGCTGTCCTACAACTGAATTTCTCAAGGTGTAGGTGAAATCTATGACCCTATATCCTGTTTTGAGTAGTTTTTTTCCAGGCTACAATAATTTAATTAAAAAAAAAATGCTTTTCCTGTATCCTTAGATCATCCTAGTAACCACAGCATTGCTACCAATACGGTAAGAGCAGTAGGAGATTTTGAATCCAAACTAACTGCAGAGGGCAGTGTTAACTCATAATTTAAGCCCCACAGTGCGAGGGAATATCACTGTTCCTTGAAAATCCAGAATTACGTATTATATGTAAATAACACAGGGCTTTGGTAAGCAAGTTCATCACGTATTGCCATGAGTAAATATGGGAGAATTTTGTGATACATGAGTTGTTGAAAAAGCACGTATCTATATTGCATAAAAGAAAGATTCACAGGAAAACAAGTTTAACACTGTTCTTGTTTCTCTTTGGTACATTTCAAGTTAATAAGATTGACTACAACAAGGAACTAACTCCATTTAATGTGATATTTGCATGGATATCCAGTTTTTAGTAGTAGTGAAATCATTGGTCTCTTTGTAATTCCTGGGACAGTAAGACAATTTTCAGGGAATAGGGCAAACATGATTTTTTTTTTTTGTGGATAAATAGTCTCGTGAGTTCACTCTCCAAGAGAAAGAGTTCAAAATATGTTTCCCTCTCATATACAAGATCCAGAAAAGAAACAATAACACACACACCATTTATAGGCACCTGCTTATAAATTGAGGCCGAATCAATCCTAGGATTGATTTTAATAGAATACTTCACTGTTTAAAATAGCTGACAGCTAATATAGAGTTTTTTTAGAATCTGGTTTCTGAAAAGACTCCGCAGATGCAAGTGGACGCTAGTGGCCTGCTGCTGTAACAATTTGTCCTCCGTCCCGAGTACTGTGTTTAATCATGCCAAAACAACAATAGTCACCATCACGTTGACAGCAGAAGAGTGAACTATCACTATCTTCTCCTACAAACTAGTTTTAAGCAACAAAATCCTGGTCAGCTGGCTCTATTAGCGCACATATAGGTAGCTGCTCCTCTCCTGTTGCTACTTTCCTGCTAGTGATTTCCAGTATTTAGAGATTGCAATACAGAGAACCATCTTTATCTTCTTGTTGCCTAAATAAAACATTTTAATCAAATTCTCTTCTCCCTTTTTTTCTCCCAAACTCCTAATTTGCGCAAGGTTTCACCTCTTGCCTTGGATCAGGCTGACCATTTGCTTCAAAGGTTCACCTCTGCCTATTTGGACTCCCCCACACTACGTTAACTCTGCACTTCATGTCCTCTGTGGTACTCTCACTGCTTTTCAACAGAAATACCATCCTACATGGTAAAAACACAGAGTGCAGCACTCCTTCTGTCCCTCCCTTTTCTCTCCTCTGTATATCAGCACAATATTCCTCCTTGCCTGGTGTTTCCTGGACAGTTTCTTTCTCCTCATAGGCCTGTTTAATTATATGTACAGTTATTGCAAAAAAGAGCCCAAAACTCAAGAGAAGTTAACGTGAGGTGCTACTAGCCCTAGGAAAATACTTTGTGTACAAGTGAAAAATACATAAAAGGATAAAGAGCTTTAAAAGGTAACATAAAATTGAACAGCGCAAAAAGGAACAGGGAGGAAAATAATTTGTAGAGACCTCAATCTCTGCCTAAGTGAAACAGAAACGGACATAGAACCAGAATCAGAGCATATCCAAGCTCAAAACACATCCAAAACTAATAGTAATGACCAACAAGAATGAAATAAAGAACTAGTCATAAAATTAGTTTATGAGATGCGTAAACCAGAGGGAGTTTATTTTCACAAAGATTTTGTTTTAATAAAAATAAAGCCATTGGGATGTGGCTTTCCCCATGTTCAGTGTTTACTATTCCAGCCTGTCATTTATGTTTGATAAATTCAGAGACACACATCTGGGAACAGGGCTTGTTACCCTGTCACATTGCTGAAGTTGCTTTTGCTGTTCCAATTCCATGATGACAATGGTCTCATGAATTTGACCAGTTTATTAATCTGACTGAACACAAATCCATTTTTGTATATAAAGTTTTCTTCCAGTCATTGCACAGCTACATTTAGTTCTTTAATGGGTAGAAGAGTAAGTGAGGGAACACAGGACCAAGGTGTGGGTAGGGACACCAGTGTCTGCTTCCCTCCTTTTGGTGATACCATGACCTTGGATTGGCTGGAAGGGATAGTGGAATGGAACTAGACTGTTACCTCCAGTTTTGCTTTGTTTAGTAAAAAGGTTACTATCTGATGGTTTTCAACCACATTCAGCATTTAAACTATGTAAAATGAGACTCAAAGTCTGGTGTTTAGTTCAAACACTTTACTTTTTACAGATTGGTTCTTCCTCCCAGTAGTTTGCTGCATCAAATTTCATTCCTTTTCTTCATGTCTTCCGAAATTGTCTTTTTGTTTCTTTCATCCCTCAAATTCCTTCCACCCCCAATTTCATCGGTTAAATCATCTTAATTTTACCCTAAAATAATTTACAAGTATTAAACCGACTGTGAATTGAAATTCAGGTCTCATGTGGTTCTGATTTTGCAGTACCAATTATCCTGGAAAATGTGGTATAAGACTGCAGAAACTAGAAACTGAAGGCAGAAGGATCTGGAGGAAACGTACAACCAAACTGAAAATAAAGAACAAATTGGTCCCATGGGTCAATCACTGAGCTTCAGTGCTTGTGCCATATGTCAGGACAAATGTCTTTCATAAGGACATAATTTGACAGATCTTAGGAGGGCAAATTGTGTTACTGCTGCTCTAATGCCAGTAAATTCTCTCCCAGACTGTGCCTGAACAGTATGGTTCATTTCCACCTACTCCAGTTGAGAAATAGATAGCCTTCCGGAGAGGGTCACTATGTACTTTCTGTGAACCAGAGGACCATCAGCTAAGAGCTCTGTGCATAGCTGTCCTCAGGCCCATTGAAGACAGGATGCTGTCTCCAAAGAGAACAAAAAAGAATTGATAAAGAGATTCCTCCGGATGCTGTCTTAAAGGAGATCAAAAAGAACTGGGAAAAGACTGCCCCTGACAAAGTCCGTTGTGGACACGGCAGGTGGTTTCTTCCAGATGAACACTTACAAGAGGTGAACAGTGTCATTGGGGAAAGGATTCAAGGGCAAGCAGAGAAGGTTTCGGTGCAGATAGCTGTTTGAGACGAGTGATGTGAGCCATGACTGTTGCAGCAGGACTCCTGACTGTCTTCACCAGAATTTCTTCTGATTGCTGGGGGAACATGTGATTGATGTTAAGGACTGACCTGGCCCCATCCACATCATTTTACCTTTGCCAATAGATGTGAACAAAATTGGCATCTGGTATTCTCTTGCATTGCTGTAGCTCTCATTAATGAGGCAGCCTGAGTGCAGCTCACTCTTTCTGCTCCCCCACCAGCTAATCTCTTGTCTAGGGTAACAGCCCTTGCCTTTCTCTTGGTCACATGCTGTAGTTCTCTGTAATTTTGTGTTAAGATGTTTAGAGGCTAGGACTATTTATTCTGCTCTCTAATCTTTTTATTTTGATTTCTGCCATGGGTTTTTTCTTCATGTGTCAAACTCCTAAAAGAACAGTTTTCAAAATGTGACATACGAAAGCATTAGGAGAGCTGCAACGGCACAATGTGTTACTCTCCTACATGTACTCAGAATAAGATTTCAGCAACAAAGTCCAGAAGCGAGTTACAAATTTGCTATTTTCCCTTTTTGCAGAAATCACCTTTTTTGAGCCAAGGCCAGTTATTGATTTGATGGCATGAAAGGGTACTTTTGTAGCAGACAACTCAAGAGAAACTCCAGTTGTCTTTAGCTGCAGTTCAAATGACAAGATACTCCATTATTCCATAGTTAGATCCAGGCAGCTTTGGGGCCAAGCATAAAAGACCTCTTGGTTCACCCAAATTTATCACAGAGCTATGATATATTTCAGTTATGCATTATATATGTTGATTTCTCCAGCACGGTCTATTATTGCCAGAAACAGGAACTAGTGGGACAGTAGATTTGTGACTACTGATGGGTGGGGAAAAACAGCAGCATGTTTATTTTATGCCAATTTTGCTAAGTGCATTCCTGCTGATATTTTCTATTTGCAGAGTTTAAGAACTTCAGAAATTACACTAGGGAAAAAAAGAAGACATTGCTGACATAATAACATGCATAAGCATTGGTATGGTTAGCTTATAGGAAGAATAGGTAACTGTACATTTATCTGCTAAGAATTCCAATTTGTGGAACAGCTGAAAATCAGCCATTCTTAAAATAATGTGCCAGACCAAGAAATAAAAATGGTAAATAGCATGAAGGAAGATTACCCCTGAATTTCTGTCTCTCAAAAGCCACTGGATACAGAGTAAGAAAAGTCCTGCCTTCTGTGGAACTGTTCTTATAGCTCTGACATCTAGCTAGAATGCTCACACAGATAAAAGAAGGAAGCAATGCAAATTCAGGTTCAGTATTTCCTCTTTCATGACTAACCTTTAGCTAGTTCTTGAATTAAACGAGCTATTAGTCACATCTTTCTTTGCTTAAGCATAATCAAAGCAGGAGAAGAAAGCACAGATGTAACAAGTTACACTAGGAGTTAAGTTAATATAGAAAAAAACAAATACTAGGTTACCATTGAGAATGTTTACTGTTCCGGTGACATAAAAAAAAACATAGATACATACTTTGAGTAATTTGTCTATAATAATGATGAGTAATGCTTTCTATAAAAATTAATGAGACTTTTCACTCATTTCTTACAGTTATAATAAAGTAATTTTTACATGCTTGGGCTTGGAAATACTGTTTAATTACTTTTACCACAGTGATATATTAATCATCACAAAGTGTTGTTATTTGAAATTAAATTCTAAATCTTAGTTTCTTTATTTTGTCACTGGAGAAGAGCAAGCTGGCTACATTAGGCATTTGTAGTCCCAATGGGACACATTTGCTGCTTGTATACCTGTTATATTCTTGCTTTCAGATCTTTGCTTTCATTTTTAATAGCAGAATTTATAGACTTTATCTGGCACAGATTTACAGTCACAGACTTCTGCAGGAATTTCTCTGGGAATAAGTGTTTCTCTGTTGTTTTATTACTTTCTTTCAAATTAGCTCATTAAGCATCAGAAGACTATACACACCACATAAAAAAAGCATTGTAAAGCATGGCTGAACACTTACCGTTTTGCTCTACCTACATCTCGAACATAAAATGGAAGCAAGAAGGTCTGTGCTTCAAGGCAGAAAATAAACACAGCTGCCAGGATGGGCAAACGGATCTGCTCCTTGCCAATCAGGCACCTTCTAGGAGGGACATCACCACACACCTGGGAGAAACGAGGGGAGGAGCAGACAGAATCACCTATTTCATAAAGAGCAAGCTGGAAGCTTACACCAGCCCATCTCGTGGTTGAGATGTAGTTGCACAGTGCAGGACTTTAGCCTATGAGCCTTCCAGTTAATATTTCCTACCTTTAAAAACGCTGTCCTACATCCTTTAGGAGCAATTCTGAGTAAAGAAAGATTTTCGTTTGGCAACATATTTGGCAGAATTGAAATACAAAATGAAAGCAGCATAAACAAAAGTAATCAAAAGGTCCAATACCATGAGAATCTTGCCCTAGATATACATAATTCCTAAGCTCTGGCTTACACCTGCATGCCTATAATGCAGAAGAAATATGACATACAAAAATAAATGTAGTCATTTCTGTTTATGCTTTAGTTGCAAAAACGTTTGTAGTTGTTCTTACCTATCCAGAATGTTTTAAGTGCCTTTAAGAGTTTGCAAGCATGATCTAATATTGTTTTAATATCTAGATAATGAAATAACTATATTGTTGTTTCTTTGCGAATAAATACATATATATATATAAAAGGAAGTAGAGAAATCTTAGTTATTGTGATTTGAAAATTGTCCTGACATAAGTCATTGCTCTGCCATGAAACTTTTTACTATCTGAACACATGAAATATGGATTTTAACAATACTCCCATATCTCTCCAGTCACTATGGAGTTCCTAAGGCAAGTCCAAAGGACAAGTGGTAAGAATAAAAAAAGGAAATTATCATATATTGGTTGCTAAAATAGGTTCAACTTTGTTAATAAAAGTTATTTATTTGTGGAGAAGATAAATAGTAATTATTTTCAGTCTTTCTCACTCAGAGAGCATAAATATTGTGCCATTTTATAAGCTGCTAGGAAAATTTCCATACCTCTTTGTAAAACCACCTAACATTAGATACATTTTCAAATACTCTTTTCAACACAGAGAAGTATTTGCCAGTTAGATCATGGCAATTTCTTTTATCACTTAGAAATGGTGACATCCCGATACACTAAAGTTTTACTTTGCTAATTGATATAATTAAAAGTATCACAAAGAGGAGGCTTAATTTGAAATATCTCTGTGAGCTAAATTCATTCCCTATTTTCATACTGAAAGTCACATGAAAGGATGTATTCTATACTGATCTACTCTGAAACTTCTATATTGAAAATACCTTGCAAATGACTAAGGATCCTGCTTTGAAATAGGTAAAGTTTCTACTATAAAACAGAAGGATATGGTAAATAAATTGAAATGTTGGTTCCCTAAAGAATGTCACTAGAAACTGGCTGCCAGGTTGGCTGG
>VWZK01000690.1:0-14523 GCA_013396935.1 Baryphthengus martii
ATTTTGCACTGGTATATTATACTTAAATACGTATTTAATCATCAGAGTAAGGAAAAGGCTACTGATAGAATGAAACAAGAGAATTAAGCTAGTTTGGACTAAAACTTTCCTTGTATATGTACATTTCAAAGTTCACTGCATCAACACCTGCGTGGTTTATTTTTCCTTTTCTTATGGATACACCGATCTTGTTTTTATTGACCATTTTGGTACATGTAACATTGCTAAATAAGAAAATTCATCACTTCTGATGACCAAACAAAATTCTGCATTAACTTCCAGACATTTCATGAGTATGTAGTCTAGACTGTATATTTAACAGCATTGGCACAAAATTAATCCCTCTACATATTCACCCATACAAACATAAACATGATATAGAGAGGTGTCCATGTGATGAATTAAGGAGCAACATGTTTAACTTACCTTTCATAGGGCTTTATGTGGGCAGAAGATCGTTACTCTTAAACCTGTCATCAGCTACTAAGCAGGTTAATTGGATAACAGTAGTAAACCGTAAGTCAAAATAGTTTTAATGGTGAGTGAAATCGTACAAGCTTTGAGTGCTGAAAACAGAGTAAAATTTTCAATAGGACTCTGTTTCTTAATAACCTGAATATGGTTTCAAACTATTTGAGCTGTTAAATCCTACTATTTTTCTGTTAGAGTTCAGCTTCTAAACTATTTTTGAAAATAGGGCATGGGTTCCATTTTTAATGTAACTGCAGTGTAAATGAAATTAGCATAGAATGTAGCAAAAGTGAAAAAGGAGGACAAAGAAAGGTATTTTATATGTAAACTTCTGAATGCAGAGAGAAACTTCAGAAATCCCACAGTACTAGTTCATTGTTAAATTTAGCTCTTGCACATGCTTGCTTGTATCACTAGAGTGCTATGCAAAATTGAAGAAAAGAAGTTGCAAATTCAATACAAGAGTTGTATCAGAATAAGGCAATCAGGTTTGATCCAACTGGCAAGAATGTTCCGGGTAGATCTTTTACCTGGAAGTTGTCTTGAAAATTCCAAATACACTTCCTGAAAGTTTATCATATCATCATATATATCAGTTTTTCTTGAAATATTTAAAGTTATCACGAGTTTGCAATTTTTTTTTTTAGTTTCTCTTCACCTTTCTCTGAGGTAACAACTGGACCTATTGCCCCTGAGAAGAGTTCAGGACTGAATTGTAACTAAGCTTTAAAGCAAAGGTATTACTATGCTAAAACAAGAACCTAACTATTAGCTATATCCCAATCAAACCTTTTGCTTGTATTTTCCTGGTCAATAAAACCCGTATTATTTGAAGTGTACCATATGCCATGGTTATATAAAGTATCAAGCATCATTTATTGAATCTAAACAAAATTAAAAGCTGGAGAACCATATATTGCAAGAAAGGCTTTATAATGTCTTATCTGGCAAAAAAAAAGAAATCTTGCAGAGAAAGTTAAAATGGTAAAATACTCTTAGTTCCCCAGAAAATTAAGAAGAATTATTAATTTGTTCTGATTAAAAAGAAGCATTATCTGACAAGATTTTTTTCTTTCAAATTCTACAAGAGCAAGTTAGATTTTCAAGCCTCTTCTATTTAGTTGTTTTTTTCTCTCAAATAAAAGAACTGCTAGATTTTCTTTTGTCAATGAGATGGAGTAAGACACAATTTCAAAACATTCACGCTGTTGCTAGTAGTAGCATTTGAAAGAGGCAAGTATAATAATCATCATTACTAAAAATAAAAGTTGAAGCTGTCTAGTGAAAAAATACAGAAAGAGTTTGAATGAAGGACTAAATGAGGAGAAAGAGAAAAGAAAGGCAAAAACCCCAGCAGTAAAGAGTACATGTATTTTTAATATAAATAGCTATGATATGTCTTAGGGAAATAATAAACAACTAATAAAACTTGTTATGGACTACCAGCCATTTGTTCTACAAGCTTTTTAACACAAAAGTTACTGCTGAGGCATACCATTAAAAGATTAAAGGACTAGCTAGAAAAAGGACATGGTGCATTCACGCACTGCATGAAATATTAAGTGCATTGGGAAATTTTTTATGGTGGTTAGAAAGAACATGATTATATTTTATTTTGCATTTTTATTTTGATATTTGTTTGTGTATGTTTGCCGACAAGAGCTCAAAAAATCCTGAACCTTTCCTTATTCATCTTATTCAGTCAACAATGTGTCATGTGCTGCTCCGGTGAAATATTTGCACTAAACACACTGTAACTACAAAGCATGCAGTGATAGATAACACTGTCTTGTTGTGGAAACTTTTTTTTTGTCTTAAATCAGGAAATTCTAAACAGACTTCCACCCATCTTACCAAATCACAGAATAACTGGATTAGTTTGAAATTGCAGTAACATCAGAGCAGTCGCTAATTTTGCATGGAAAATAAATAAATAAATCCTACAAAGGCTTGACACTCTCCCAGCTCCTGAAATAATGTATTATTAAAAACGAATTATGGTATGTCAAACTGCATCGTATTATGATGTGATGTGAATGTAAAGCAGACATAAATCCCACAGACTTTGGGAAAGAAATTTATGATGTGCTTTGTAGCTTCATGTCATGAAATGAAGTCACAAAATTATTTTAAAGTGTATTACTGAAAGCAGCTTTTTTTCCTCCAGTGTATTTTAAAATCTCATCTAAGTAAAATTTTTTCGGGGAAGGACCCTAATCCAAATCTTACTGAATTCATCAGATACCACATCAGTACCATTAGTCTAAGAGGAAGATGAACAAGAAATGTATTATCAACATAAAACTTGTTTCTACAGTACCTAATTCAGATAGATGTTGCAAAAATAAGCAGCAGAAGAGAGTCCTTGCACCTTTGTGCTCAAAAGTGATTTTGCGGTCCAAGACCAATGCAGAATAACATGGGATCAGAGGACCAAAATGACTTGCCTAAGGTTGCACAACAGATGAAAGTTAGCAGAAGAAATAAAACTGTTAGTCTACCACTTTTTCTGGACCATGATCCAGCCTTAGAGGTATTCTTCCTAGTGACACTTCAAATATCACCTATTTCAGTTAGTGATTCTAACACTAGCAAATAGTACAGATGAGCAGTATTTTAACATTGTGGAGCAAAATAGACCCTCTACAGAGACCAAATAACTACAGAAAAGTCCTGTCTACATTAAGCTGTTCCAAGAAAAACAGTGACACTAAACACTCACACCACATGTCCCATAACTCAGTGCATAAAATGCACTATTTTCCCAAATAATTTCAGATAACTTTGTGCTTTTTTTTAATATCCCTACAGGCACTTGAATCACAAGAGGAGGAAGGAAAATCAGGATAGTAGTGTGAAAACAGAGAGAGAGAGTACATTCTCCTTGTTAACATTTCCTATTTAGTTATAATGCAGATTTTTCATAGATTTGATTAGGGACATTTTGTTACAATAGCAGGTTTCTTCTTGACAGAAGAACAGCTTTTTATTGAAATTACTCTCCGGTCAGTCATATAATGTTTCCTTCACAACCTCTTAGTCATTTTAGTTTGTCTCTGACGACTGCACGGGACATCCTACACCTGAGGAAAAATCAGAATTACTCTTGATTTTCCCTGTCCTTATCTTCCAAACAACATTTCTTTACATAGATTTAGAAGAAATTTGAGATTCTTAGGTTTTGTCTAGTCTGGCAACAAATCCATCACCAATTGAATACATCTCAACTTCAGTGATGTTGAATTTGAATTAGCCTGGAATAAGAGAGAAAAAAATACTTAAATGTAAAGGGAAATCTTCTGGCACATTCTGCATTGCAGCTGCTTCCTGGCATACTGACTGGTAACTAGCTTAATGTTTGCCCATAGTAGGACAGTGTCAGCAAACTTCTGCAGCCCTGAACAGTTTCCTTACCTGCACTCCATTCTGAGGTTTGACTCCAGACAGATGAGTCAGCCAGCACCGACATTAAAATATGAACACAACTTAAGTCCTTCTGTTTTCTTCAGCAGTTATTTAAGTCTTTGATCATTTTCAAGGATGATAATTCAAAAGAACTTTGGCCAAGTATGTACCTTTCTTATGATAGATATGGCAGACATTAACGTTTAAAGGTCTTCCGTAATGACACCGGTATCTGACAAATGCCTTTGTCCAATCTGCTATTATACTGAAACTATTAGCTCTTTGGAGAAGAAACTGTCCTTTTAGTCATATGGGAGTATTTTGCTAGAATATCTGGTCCTTGCCCACACAAAAGGGCTATTCGAACTAGTGTTATGTCTCTGGTAGTGACCAATATAGGATTCTCGAGGGGCAGCTGAGGGCAAGTCAGATGAAAAACACAATCATATTTCCCTAAAATACTATCCTGAATTTAAGCTTTTTGTAAAAGAGATATTTCCTGGTTTTCTGCATTGAGATTTTTAACCAAGTACATCTACTGAAAATTCTCACAATATGTATTACTATTACTCTAGAAAATACGATTTCAGATAACGCATGTCAGAAAATTGCTGTGAGCTGACAAAGCTTATCTCCAACATAAGGACTGTCATACTATCAATCTAATGAGACAGAATCATGGGGTTATTGTACTGTGTGCTAAGATTTAGTATATATTGCACTTGGTATGTTTTATATATTGCTATTAGCTGGGTGGTAACTTTACAAAAAAATATTTTACAGTCCCCTTGAATCACAATGTACACAAGGCCATGTATGTACCCTCTTATTTGCATTTATATTCAGTAGTCTGGCATTTGAATTTAAATATGCATTCATATTTTTAAATAGCCTGACTCTATAATAGCATGAAATCCATGAAAATACAAAGGATGAGTGCACCCTCAAGCTTTAATTAACATTAAGTTAACCTGTGAAGTGGTGAAATATCAATTTCCACTGACTACATGAGGAATAAGCTATACCCTTAGGCCAGAAATACGTGATGTCCAGTAGAGTGTAAACTAAATACATTAAAGGATCAGTTGTATCATTCTAAAAGGATCCAAGTACACATCAATAGTGGCATGTTTACTGGCTGTTAGTATTTAAGTGATTTGGAAAGCATAAACCCATAGGCAAGTAGGAAGGGACAGTAGAGCACATATCAGCAGAAATATTTAACGTGAGACAAGACTAGTAAAAAAGCTTTTCTCCAATCCACCATTTATATCAGAAATACATGTTACCAAAAAATCTGTTTTCTAAGGCTATCAATAAAGAAAATAATAAACTGTTTCTAAGGTGCAGTATTAATTTAACATGGAAAGAGCTCCAGCACATTTATATTATAATTTTCAAGTACAATAACAGTAGTACTGTAAAACATATAATTGCTATATGTACTGAGAGTATGACAGTGCACATTGCTGGTGGCATGCAGTGAGGACCGCTGATGAAACCCATTCCCTTCAGTGAACTACAAAATAAAGCCCTCTGATTTACAGACTTACTTGAATGAAATTGACATTATAATTATAGAAGCTGTTTTAGCTTCTGGTCAATTTAAAAAGAAAAAAAAAATATAACATGAAATTTAAGTTAGTTGCATGGAGGGCTGTCTAAGCAATCCATTATAATGCAAAACCAGTGTTTTGGTTTACTTTTGGTAACAATGCAGCAACAGGTATTTTTTGAGTCCTCAACACATTGCACTTTTTGAGCTACAATAGAAACAACAGAAAAGCGTCTTTTGGTCCTTTAGGAATTCACAGCAAGAGCTACAAAAGGCTGGTAACAAAAGCAGTTCTTTCTCCTGTGCTACCTTCTGCAAAAATAAAATACACTTTAAGAAGTTGCTTTCTGTGAGAGATACAGGCCATAATTGCTAATGAGCCTATTCCAGAGAATGAAAAGACTGCACACCCAAGAAGCACATATCTTCTAAAAATTATAGATTTAGATATGACCATGTAATCTGTTTTTAAAAGGAATACATAATTGTTGCCACCTTCAAAAGGGTTAAGAGTTTCTGATTAGCTTTTGGGTCATATATCATACTTGGAGCGCCTAAGCTTAACGACACACTTCATTGAACTCCATCTAGCAAGCTTCATGCTTATGAAGGTGTTCCTCTTGATTGCTTTTCATCTGGGCTGTGGAGCGATTTGGTTGAAGTTTGACATTGATTAAGTGCAAGAGAACTGTGTTTTACTGTGACAGTTGCTAGGCCTCTTGTCAACAAATCAATGTTTTTCCCTTTTTTTCCTATGCCCATTTTTTTTTCTTTTTTTTTTTTTTTCCCTGGTCTTCCTAGTGCTCCTGTTTGCATCCTGCTGCTACAGGAGACAAAAAACTTCCTTATAGTTTTCTTATGACTGAACATTTTCTGATTTGCCAATCCCATAACATGTTTATCTGTTGGGAATGAGGGTCTCTGTCCCTGGATTCTCCAGGATCTAGAGAACATACAGGAGGAAAGAGTATATAATACCAGAATATATGTTCTAAAAAAAAGACATCTGCTCTTTTCTGCGTTGACTGATACACGAATATCAACAGTGTCTATGTAAATAGTACAACATTTTATCATTGTACTAAATTTTTGAGCTATGAAATGTGGCTTTCATGAAATTATGCAGAGGAAAGCTTCTTACTGTTCTTTTTAAAAATACTTAAACCCAAGTGGTCTATATTTCTGGTCACAAAGCTTTATAGGCTTCCATGTTAATTTTGATCAACAATGAACTGGTAAAGAGTCTAATTCCATTTCTGTTAAAGTCATTTTACACATATATTTTTTATATATTTGCTTCACATCAAACATATAAATTTTCTACATGACCTCACATTTCTACTATATTTCTGAGTGGCTTTTCCAGATTTATTTTACAAACAGAGCAGAATTTTCATTTTAAATTGCTTACTTTTTTTCAAGTGTATTTTCAAAAACTAATTAAGAAATCTATTTATAGAAAAGAAATTAAAAGCTTTTTCCTATGTACACTAGCTGCATAGCAAACAATGTTATCCACAAGTGCTTAATTGTGTGTCATTATTTGGTTGTTCTATGTTCCAAAACATCTATTTTTATTAAATTAAAACATTTAAGATATTCAAACAAAATGTATCAGAAAGAAATCATTAGTCTGAGTTATTTTCAAAAAACTTAGTAGGAAAATGTTATCTAGTAATCTGAAAGGGAAATTTTGGGATTCACTCAAAGAAACATTCAGATTAAAAATGCAAACAGAATAAAAAAAAATTAAAAAAAAAAAAGAAAATTATAATCTCCAGGAAAAAATTACTGTCAAGTTGAAGTTACAGAGTAAGTAACAAGTATAAAAACAGATGAAAAAGAACGGCATCGGATCTCTTTTGAGGGGAACTACAGAATTCAAAAATAAATACCATTGCATTGATGTTTCCTTTTTAAAATACGAATACATTGTTGTAAAAGCATGATGACCCTATGTCCTATGGACAAATCATCTTTAGACGATTAGACATAAATTGTTCAAGTGGAGCTTAGGCAGGTGAAGTGTTTTCACAGGCAGTTGATATGAAAACCTTCCTTGTTGACATCCCTTATATTCCAGTTAAGAAAGATAACTTGAAGTAAACATTAAAATGCACTATTACATTTAAAAATTGTTCCATTACAGATATAGTCATGAAAGAGTCAAATTTGTATGTATTTATATACATATATGTATACGAAATCTCCCCTCACTGACAATCCAAACCAGAAAGATTTTGTTATACAGAATACTGCTCAGAGAATGCTTGCTGGTGAAGAGGATTGCAACATCTTTCGGTGCAAATGATTCCCCAAGAGGCAAAACACACATTTTTGAAATACAATAGAGAAGATAGTAAAACAAATATTTATAAAGTTTTCTCTCAAATTTTTGACAGTACTGTGACCATTTAAGTTATATGGATAGCAGAAAAACCGCTTCAGAAAGCATCTTCTGTATGACCTCCTAACTTTCACACACTAGCAAGATCTTGCAAGCCTCATACAGATACTAAGCTGAATAATCAGATGTAAGATTATATTTTTTAAAGAGTAAAATTATTCTTTTACAACCAGTAGTAAAATTTAGTAGCAAATGGGGTTACCTTGGGCTGGAAGCCAGTCACCACTGGGATTCCCATGGGCTTAATTTTAAGGCTTGTTCTCTAAAATGTTTATAAACGATCTGGACTCACATTAAGTAAGGTTGCCAAAATTGCTAGACTGGGAGGAGCTATGGGTTCTCTTGAGGGCAGGGAGGCCTGACAGAGAGATCTGGATATATTAGAGAAGAAATTACTTTGGAGACATTTAGTAGCAGTTGTTGCCCAGGAAGGCTGTGCAGTCTCCACCCTTTAAGGTGTGAAGGACACAGTTCACAGCCAGGTCTGAATCCGGTATAGAGCTTTCTTTGAGCAGGAGGCTGGTCTATGACACCTGTAAAGCACCCTTGTAACCTGAATTATGCTACAGTTCTGTGATTTCAGAATGCGATATCTTGCCACTTACTGGTTTAGTGCTCTGAAAATGAATTAGTGTTTTGATTTCTGTACATGTGGTCAGTAGGATATCTCTCTTAATTCAAGTTCAAGAGAAACAAAGACAGAGAGGGAAAATTTTTACAAACAAATCTAATACCTTGAGATGTAAAATAGCAAGAAGGATGGGAGAGATTTCACTGATATACGTTAGATCACTTAAATCTTCATCTCTCTACTAATTTACAGAATCACAGAATCACAGAATCACAGAATGTTAGGGTTTGGAAGGGGCCACGAAAGATCATCAAGTCCAATCCCCCTGCCAGTGCAGGATCCAAGAGCAGATCACCCAGGAACGCATCCAGACGGATTTTGAATGTCTCCAGAGAAGATAACTCCATGACAACATTATGTAGCTTCTTTGACTAAATAGTCTAGAAAACGAGATGCATTGAAGAAGATTGGCCAATAATTAGAATTAGGCTCCCTTTAGCAGCTACTTGTCAATGCCATTTTACTTTTATCTTAAAACTCATTCTTACTGCCAAACACGTAGAATGAAATCCTAATACCAGTGAAGTCAGAGTTCAAAATCTGCATTTATTTCTACAAATCTAGAATTTCATCTGGGTTACAGCTGGAATATACTTCAAGATTTTAAATTCTTTAAATCCTAACTTGCCCAGAGTTTACTATAATGAATATCCTTCCACTTTTGATATTTGATGTGTTGTACAGCAAGTTTTCCAGTTGAAAATATAAAATATACCTACTGTTATGGTAGTAAATAATTGTATAACAAATCATGTTAAAGACATATATAGCTACTGCAGCAGATATCTTTGAGCTTTAGCCCAGCCAGTAATGCAGCACCACGTGGCTGCTCGCTTACTGCTCCCTGTTCCCACACTGGTAGGATGGGAAGGAGAATCAGGAGAAAGAGGCAAAACCCCATGGATTGAGATAAGGACAGTTTAACAGAACAACACAAAGAGAGAAGAAGCAACAGTAATAACAATAATACAAATGAAATAGTATATAAAGCAAATGATATACAGGGCAACTGCTCACCAACCCGCTGTCTAGCTCTAGCTGCCAAAACTGTGAGCCTCCCCAACCAGTCCTCCTCTTATACAGCAGGCATGACATCAGTATAGTAACAAATATCCCATGGCTGGTTTGGTTGTCTATCCTGGCTGTGGCCCCAACTTTTCATGAACATTAACCTCATCCTAACCAAACCCAGGACAGATATGTACGTTGGTTACTTGAGAATAACATGGAAACGTCTGAATTGATTTGAATTTTACCATAATTTCTCTTTTTTTATCTTAGCTATAACATACTCTAATTCCAACAGTGTTTTTTTTCCTTTACAAAAGTTAATAGCTTTATTATTAAGGTACTGGAACTGGTGTTAGTTTAATTTTGATCTAATTTAAATGAATCTATCTCTGCTCATCAGCACAGTAAAAAGTGACATCATATTTTACAAATTTAACCGTGCACCTCCTAAACTTTTCTCCCACAAATACATTTGGTGATCATCAAAATAGAAAGAAAAAGTTATATAAACTGCAGACAAGTTAAAAAATTATACTGTGGCATAGTTAAAAACTAAAACTAGAGACCATGCTCAAGGCTAAAGAATTAATTTGGGTTTTGAAATCGGGTTATCATGGATTCTCTCAAACAGTAAATCTTGACTAAGTGTTACGAAAGCTTATATTTTTACCTGTTATTTTTTGCCACAACTTACATATACAAAAAGATGTATTTCCAAATTCGCTCAAGTGTTTATATAATGATGATTCTGGACTTACATATAGGTGCTTAAATATGTGTGATTTGAAAAGTGACTCAGCTTTTGCTGGCTGACCACACACTGTGCAAAAGCATTACAGAAGTACCTCTGCATATCAAAGCTTAATTTTTTATCAGTCAACTTTATATTAGCATTTAAATCAAAATGCTGCATTACAGTAAATCCACTGGAAAATTCCCTGTGTGTAAGTGTACCTTTGAGCATTTCCTGTAACCCACAGTGTTAATGAAGCCAGAGGTTCACCACAGTAGTCTTGCCCCAAATGAAGACGTTTGTTCTGACACTGTAGGCTCAAAGGGGATAGATCTGCTCTGAGGCTCTACCAAGCTATGAATATATTCCATCAGTGATTCCAGAATAAAACACAGTGGACAATCTTATTTTACACCAAGCAATAGCAACAAACAAAATGCTTCTTTTCCTGCAGTTATTTTTTGCATGCTTTTGGATTTTCTTCAGATGCGTTACCAAGGTCAACACTGTAAACATCAAACTAAACGAAGTCTTGCCCAAAGACTCCATATCATGCAGCAAGGCAGTTGGGAGAAAATACAAAACTCCGTAATCACTTACCAGTTGTAAAACCTTAAAAAAACTCAAACTCCATTTTCACGAAGTTTTCCTTACACTTCATGAAGAGACAAAAAAAATTGTGAGAGTAATATTCCCAGCTGTTTTGTCTCTTTTATACAATGAATATGAAGACAAACATGACCTGCATGAAATGAACATCAGACCAGTTATTTCCCAAAGCATGATGAAGAGATACATTTTGAGAAAGTCAAGTATACAGGCAGCCTTATGAAAATTGAGTTCAGCAACATTATGACATTATGTACAATGAACTGTTTTTGAAATATTAGTAAATATGTTTACAATCAATAAGCCTTTGTGAAGGAGCTACTACATTATTTACTAATTTGTTTATTTATTTACTTAAGATCTTAAGGAGAAAAAATTAAAAAACACAGAAAAAGAGAATCTATGGAAACAAAGTCAATGACATGGCTGTTTTCACAGCCATTTCAATGAAGGTCTGTCTTCTGAGGAAGATACCTTCACATGTAAACTATGTACATTTACTTACTGAACTAAACAGGAAGATGTTGAGCTACCCAGTCATCTCACTGGGACTCGACTGTGGTGTTTTCTCACAGTTTCTTTCGTGGGTACTTTGTATCCTATTCTCTGGGAAGCAATAGATCGCGTTAACAGGACCAAGTGCCAGTACGAAGATTATTCATAGTCTTCAAACATTTTGATTACCTGGATTTCCAGGGATTTTAATAACCTGCCTTTTATTATGGAACACAGAATTATTATTAGAACCTTCTGTTAACACACGCAGATAGATTAAGGGCAAATACAGTTTTAAAAGCTGAAAACCACCTCTTTACAATGAAAATAAATCTCCCTGGGTATTTCACTCCTGTTGTTCTAATCTTTATAGTCATTTAGACGTTAAGATATAACCCAACTAATTATGCTGCTATTGGTTTTTATGTTGCAGTTGGTTAGCACTTGTAAGTATGATATGTTACGTTGATATCTCCATGGGCTACTTTTTCTCTGGACTAGAAGATTTGCTGGCATGCAAATTTGGAAATCCTCATACCATATTTTAAGGGATGCTACCAGCAGTACACATTTGTAACTTGCCTAGAAAATGGATACAACACTTTTTTATGTTTTGTACAACAAAATTAGAATAAATAATAAAAACAATGCCCATAAAATGCCTTTAGCTAAGTGAAAATTCAAAATTATAGAATCATAGAATTGTCAGGGTTGGAAGGGACCTTAAATATCATCTAGTTCCAAGTCCCTTGCCATGGGCAGGGACATCTCCCACTAGATCAGATTGCTCAGAGCCCCATCTAACCTGGCCTTAAAAACTTCCAGGGATGAGGTTTACACCACCTCTCTGGGCAACTTGTGCCAGTGTCTCACCACCCTCATGATGAAGAACTTCTTCCTAACATCCAATCTAAATCTGCCCTCCTCTAGTTTGGATCCATTCCCCCTAGTCCTATCACNCTCTTCCCTCCAGCATGTCAGCTACATAACACAGTTTGGTGTCATTGACAAACTTGCTGAAGGTGCATTCAATGCCACTGTCCTCATTGCCGACAAAGGCGTTAAACAAAACCAATCGCAGTACCAGTCCTTGTGGGACTCCACTTGTCACTGGCCTCCACTTGGACATGGACCCATTGACGGCCACTCTATGGGTGCAGCCCTCAAGCCAGTTCTTTATCCACTGAGTGATCCATCCATCAATCCCATGTTTTACCAGCTTGGAGACCAGGATGTCGTTGTTGGTATACTTTGCTCTTGGACGTGGAAAATGTGATCTTTGAGTACTGACCAGCTGTCTTGAGCCCTCCTTCCCTCTAGGACTTTGTCCCACAGTACATTGGCCAGCAGATCCCTGAAGTGATCAAAGTCTTATTTAACTCAACTATTGAAATAAAGTTGTATTTGCAGATTATGTTTAATTAAATGTTTTGGGCAAAAGACGAAATTATTATATCTTTATCTTCAAAAAACCAAAATAGAGTAAAGTTTGAGAAGAACATTCAGAATTGCTGTTGCATTTTTTTCAGTTTCCAGTGTACCCTACAGCAGGTGAATCATATATTACTATTTTCAGTTCTAGACAGAGTAACACACATTATCTATTGCAGATGAGCACCAACATTTTAATTATTCTGAGTTCGTGACAACTTATTACATATGCATTAATAAGACCACAACCCTCTCTCTTTTAAATATTCAGATTAAAAGATGGTTTTCCTTCATTTTAGGATTGTTTTAAAAAGACTAAATTTTCCCAAAGATATATAGAACTCGTCTTAAAGCAGATAAACAACAAACAGCCAAGTGCAACAGGTCTGACAGATGAGGCTTCACAGCCAGGAACCTGCCATGAACAAGCTTTCAAGGGCTTTAGAGTCTAAAAGTAAACAGAAAATTATTCCTTAAGTAGCTGCTGCTGTTTATTCCAGTTACATCTAGACAACCCAAAACCTGGCAGTATCCTCATGCTCTGCAATGATTTTTATTTATTCCCAGTGTTGACTGCTGGGTTACACCCTGAGTAGAGCTAAACACCAATTCATCATCCTTTGAAGTTTTCCACTGATTCTGGCCTTCAATTGCCCTTTGGACTTTCTAACGTGTCAATCTGTTTTGTTCAACCACAACCTGTTTTGTCATCTCTATTCTTCCTATGGTAAAAAAAAAAAATAAATAAAAATTGTATTGTGGCATTAACAATCAGTTTGATTACATCGCTTCTGTGAATCTTATTCCTCAGTCTGCCCTGACTGTTTAGATTTGAAGTCTTTTCAGTCTCTGATTATGTATTCATATAGTATTTGCAACAATGCGGTCAGTACTGACTAACATCTCCAAGAACTGTGTAATACAAATAAAAGAAGGATAAAAATTTTAACCTAAAAAGTACATTTGCCCTTAAGATAAATTGCAACAAGACAGTAATGGTGAAGGTTGTGGACTCCAAAAGGTATTATCATATTGGTTGGCTCAATCCATAGAAAAGTAGTTAAACTGTTCCTTGAATTCTGTCTCTCCTGTCAGTGATACCTGGAGGTCCGCAGCAGACTAGTTTTTCCTCTTACCTTGTTGGAAAGGTAAATGCATCTTCCACCTTCAGACTTCACTGAATAGCAATATTAAAAGTGCTAGTCTAACACCTCAGTTAATTCGGGTCCTTAGTGAATATTAAGGATGCTGCTGAAAATCTGAAAATATTCTGAAAAAGGAGATTGAAAAATATTTTTGTCATCTTCTAAATGCTGAAGAGCTTATCTTGATAAAATTTCAAGCTGAATGTTAGTGAATATTTATCCAATTTAATAAGCAGATATTAAATGTCTTTCCTGAGTATTTTTACTCTGAATCTAAGCTACAAACCAAACCCCAAAGCTGAAACAGCAATGTTCTGTGTTCAGCTGTGTATTTATATATGTACATCTCCCTGCACAAGTCAAATTTACATATATACAAGAGCTATGTTCGCATTGGCGATTACACTTCAAAAGTTTTCCCTTATTTGTATGAACTATGTTTTGATTGTACATTAAAATGTTATTACTGAAAAATGGTAATGAATAATATATCTTCACTAGAGTTATTATTATCACCTTTGGCAAAATTCATCATCATTGCCCCTGTCACGGGGAGAAGGGAAGAAGAAGGTTTGGGAAGGTTTGAATAGATTTGGGAAGGGAAGGTTTGGGAAAGGAAAAGAAGAGAAG
>VWZK01000692.1:0-45403 GCA_013396935.1 Baryphthengus martii
GGACAAGGGGCAGTGGGTGCAAACTGGAGGGCAGGAGGTTCCGTTTAAACACAAGGAAACACTTTTTCACGGTGAGGGTGACAGAGCCTGGAACAGGCTGCCCAGAGAGGTTGTGGAGTCTCCTTCTCTGGAGACATTCAAAGCCCGCTTGGACATGTTCCTGTGTGACCTACTCTAGGAAATCCTGCTCTGGCAGGGGGGTTGGACTCGATGATCTTTTGAGGTCCCTTCCAGCCCCTAACATTCTGTGATTCCCATCAGTACTCAGTTTGTTAGGGCTGGCATTGATGAGTTGCTTTCTGGGTCTCAAAGTACTGTGAAAAACTTTCTCATACCTGTCTTCTTCTGCATGTAACAGAGCTCCAAGCATGTACAAAGATGTTATCTTCTGACTTAGGACATCTTTTACACATATGCTTCAGAGAAAAGCAGCAGGTACAGATCACCTGTAACTACAGGCCAGCCTGCTCTTAAACACAGGCATCAGTGAAAGAGCTACAAGAAGGAGAAACACCGAAGCTGTTTTATTTGTTATTTTTCTAACTGGAGCAGGGCTGGAGCTCCTGACCATTTTCTATCTGTTTCCTTCACTCGTGGATTTTGGGGGTGATGTGGGGGGTGTGTGTTTAGTTCTTTGCTGTTTTGTTTTGAGTTCTCTGATGAAATTGAAACTTGATGTAATTCGAGTTACTTTGTCCTTGGTGCTTTTCTTTATGGCCTAATGATTCAGGAGGCGTTTCATACATGCACATATTCTGCCATAGCTATCAGGGTCCATGTCATTATTTTCAGTAACTGCAAAGTGCAACTTTAAGAGCCTTTACCTGTGATTTACAACATATCCACTTATTTATAAGAAATAAAACTCAGAAGTGATCATAAAGAATTCCAGAGAGGATAATATTGCTAGTTTTCCAGTCACAGTGTTCCTCTGTAGCTGAGCAGATCCCAGTGTCAGATCCACGTTCTGGAGGAGAACACTCAGCATGGATTTTAAAAGTTTCTAGTGTCTTTTACTGCTTTTTGTTCTTAGGCTCAGTGAATACATAAGAACTAGACAGGTACTGTCCCCTTTCAAAAAATCTCAGAGCACACCAAAGTGGACTAATTATCTCTAGAAAAGCACTTGCTGCCTCTGTAGAAATTCCAAGCTGTTGTCGGGCTGAGAAGTAATCAAGCCAAAGACTTCAGTGTAGCTGAACAAATTGCTTGTGTTTCAGGGATTACAGGCAATTTAAGGCATGGCAGGAATACACTTCCTTTTTTCTATTTTCAGCTGGTTTCCAATTACAAAGTACTCCTGTCCTGGCATGAACATCTGCATTCATTTGGCAAAAGACACATTTCTGATAGAACAATATATTCTCTGATAGTATTAAAACATTTACTTTTTCATTCCCAGACTTGTAGAGACAAGAGGAAGAGATGATGCAGAAGAGAAAAATTATGTCATCTCCGATATCACAAGAACAACTTTCTGTCAACTCGATTCTTCTTGTTCCTTTCAGCACTGAACAACTCGACAGTGCCTCGTGCGTTCAAAAGTCACCAGTTTCACTGAGAGCCAGACTGTGAAGACCTTTCCATCCAGCTTCTCCTCCTTCCAAACCCTAATCCAGGCACAAGGTAATGTACTGGGTTATCTTAATTTTCTTCCATCAAGGCTTCCATGTATGAAGTTCTAGATATCTTCAGTTCTCTGTGTAATAACTAGAAATTGGGAGAGCCCTCAACTGATTTCAGCCTTTCTTCTGGTCAGTTTGATTAATTAAGGCCGGTAGTATCTCAATTGAAACTTTCATGGAACCTGTCGTATACTCCCAAGAAGAGATGAGATCACAGAATCGGCATGTTCCTCCTGCTGGTTATATATGTGCATCAGCTGGGAGAATTATGTCCACAAAATAATAGAAAACTGCTTATTTTGCCCTGTCTTTTCATTCTCTTTTCATGAATTGTCGTTCCCCTAGAACCTAAGTCGTGGGAAACGGGAGAGGTGCCTGNGGAAAAAGAAAGTAAAAAATTATGGTTACTCGAAAAAAAGAAAAAGAAAAGGACTAATCTTTTTAAAAATATGAAATATCTACTTAGTCCTAACAGCAGAACACTGCAGGGTACACATTAATGACCCGTTAATGCACTTCTCAGGTGGTAAATGGCCCATTAATGCTCCCTTGTCATGCTGGCTGATATAATTTATTCAAATTCACAGGCAGGGCACGGGGGAGGAAGGAAGCAACACCATAGAAATGGGTTTTGAGACATTAATATCACAGGTCTTGCTCTTTATTGAGGGAGATTCTTTACAGATGACTTTTAGTGACACCCTTTCCCAAAGGAAACAGAATCCTGTGACTAAACAGAATGTCTCTCGCTGGGATAAGCTTGGACCATTTTAACACCTTTTTGCAAAGAAGCTGCTTTCTCCCATGTTCTTATGCAGCCCATTTTCACGTCTGTGGCATCCCTTCCACCAATAATTTGTTTCCTGGGCTTTGTCCACTACAGTTTCATTTGATAGACCCAAAACTTCAGAATGGCTGCATTTCTTTCCTATGTCAGTGTCCTAGTCACAGAAAACAAGACTGGACAAGCTTCAAGAAAGTTTTGCTTGTCGACTTCCTATTAGTGGGGCATCAGCAGGAGGCGGAGACTACCTGACTGCAGGGAGACCCAAATAACACGAGCACTCTGAAGTGACAGCAAAACATAGAACCACATTTTGCTTCCAATGTCTGTGTCTTGCTCCCATCACCTTCCAAAATTTGGTCTCTAACTTGGTACAGCACTAGTTCGGAGGTGGCTCTGGGCATCCTGCAGAGAAAATTACCATCACTGGCGTCTCCCTCTGTCCCCAAACTGGCGTTACTGTGGCCGTTGGCCAGGCCAGTAGTGAAAGGGAGGAGATCTCCCAAGCCTGATAGGACTTTGGGGTGGTCTGGGTCTGTGAGGCTCTCCAGCTTCACTCTGAGCTAATATCTGTGGTGCAGATGATCCGCAGAGTCCTGTAGTTCCTCTCATTGCCCTTAGGCATCAGAAATTATACCTATATAATTTGCATTAGATGTTTGCCTAACACATTCTTTAAATTCTCCAAAGACAGAGATATTCCCCATCTCCCCACACAATCTATTTCAGGGCTTAGTTATCCTCAGTTTTACAGGATGTTCCCTATGTCTAATCTAATTCTCCCCTGTTGCAGATTCAGCCCGTTACTATTACTTCTCCCTAAAATAAGTATGCAAAAACTGCTTATTCCCTTTCTCCTTTGCAACAGCCTTTTATGTACTTTGAAGACTGTTACCTCTTCTTTAAGCCATCTCTTCTCTAGTCTGCACAGCCCCAGATCTTTCAACCTTACCTCCTAAGTTTAGTGCTTTGATCTTTCTCACTGCTGGAATGTGTCAACTTTTTTCCTAGATTGTGGTTTCCAAAGCTCAAAACAGTTATAGGTGAGTAAAGAATGACATGATGTGTCACCTGGCCTGCAGCTAAACTATTATTTGTGTTTCCTGTATGGTTTATCAAGATTTTGGCTCATATTCTGCTTTTGAGGCTCTATAATCTCTACCTTTTTCTTTCTGAAGAAAAGGGACTAGCCTTTGTCTTCCACTCTGCACTTGGCACATCTTGAATGTAGAAATTTGCATTTGTTCTTTGTGGGTAACGTCCTTTTCCATCTTTACTTACTTATTTATCTCTTCAGCTAAATAGGTGGTAACAGACAAGAGGAAGAATAGTACTTAACAAAGTAATTTCCACAGTGACTGTGTATCCACAGCTGAAGAAAATTATTGCCTACCTCAGACTTTGAGTGTGAAACTTCTTACTTAAAATTTTTCTGAAATAGGTGATACCAGCTTTGCATCTTTTACATAACTTTAAAACTGTAGTAGTTCCTCTCTCAAATTATTCAATGATAATGTCAAAAAATTGAAATATCTTGAAAGTGATGCCAACCTTTTCTGCATTATGAAATTAGAAAAAAAAAATATCCAGCATTTCAGGTAACAAATATTAAGCTTGGCTCATATTTTAGATGTGACAAAACCACTTGTTTTGCCTGAAAGGATCTGGATTAATGATGTGAATCCTGGTGATGTTGTAGACTGTAGCAAATCTCCTGTTTAGTGGATACAGGTTTTAAAACATCTTTATGAGAATTCTGCAGGTTATCACCTCATCAGTATGTGTGGAGATTTTGTGGTTACAATCGGGTAAAGCTGCATCACCCACATGGGAACCAAAGCAAGTCTGCAGAAAACTGCCTTCATTGATGCCAGTTTACTTTAAAAAGTGGGCCCATGACTGAATGTTTAAGGACCTTTTAAGGAATTGCGGACCAATGTTTTACCAGAGAAGCTTTTAATATAAGTTTTGTGTCACCTAATGGGTATATTAAGCATTTTAAGTATGATGTGACATGATACAGATGTATTAATCAATTAGGTATTTAGCAATTAACGTGTAAAGTATGATCCATAAGTTTTCCTGAGTTTGATATTTATTTGAACAGTGAAATCGTTCATGTAGTGATGAAAAATGGCATACAATCCATTTCATTTCTCTCCCATTTATGGACTGACTCTCAGAATACATATTCCACTTCCTCATCTAAACTAGTTTTTTTTAAGTGCCCCAAGTACTCTCAAATTTTACACAGCACCTGTATGTTGTTGGATGTCCTGAGTGGCTTAGAAGTCAAAACATAGTATTTTCAAAAGTGTTAATTTTTTTATTTTTTTTTTTGAAAGGAGATGAAATACCTTCAGTCTTAGTGAATGTCATTAGAAGTTTTAATTTTAACTTTGAGCTTGTGAGCCATTTAGGTCACACTGACACTTCCAGAGATTTGAGTAAACTGGAGTCATTAGATGCTTCAAAAGGAAAAGTCAGAGCTTCATTAAATGCGTAGTTATCTCTTTTACTTTTTTTACTTTCTCAGTTTAATTGTGGTGTTCTTCTAAATGGCTAAATGTGACCCAGGTGAAGGTGGCTGGTGCTTTGGTAGCACTGGCTACTTGGTGTCAGCCTCAAGCCCCTCTTCTGACAAGGGTTTATGTAGTCGTGTGGATCAAAGTCCCAATCTGATGATGCTGGACGTTCATCCATACTGGTGGTGGGAAAGGGCAAGCAGAAGGAAAAGGTCATGGTGGCAGCTGGTAGTGCTGCTGAGATGCTGAGTATGAAAATCTACCTCTAGATGTTCACACTTGTCGGGAAGCATCCTCTTCTCTTCCTTCAGATACTGAAGACTCATTTTCCAGCAGAGCTTTACACTCCAGCTCAGAGCTTTTGTTAATTGCTTCAGGAGAAGGATGTGCTATAGAGGCCTGACTGTAACAGTAACTTCTGCTTCCAGCCACTATCATCACTATTATTATTCTTGTTGCATCTTTTGATCTCTGTCATAGATTAAAAATGATTGGACGGCTTTTAAAATAGATTGTGACAGTGTCATGGTACGTGATCGATCACTAAAAGGAAGTGGTTCTGTGGTGAGATGTGCCTTCATAATATTAACATTTCCTGATTTTAAGCACTTTGCTTAGTAACGCTGAGCCAGGGACATTGGAAAGAGCAGAATGTATTTGACCATACCTGTCCCCTTCAAAGGTCAAACTACTGAACAGCTAAATCCCTTCTAATGGATCTGAAAGTGTGATCTATAGCTCACTGCTACGCTGTGAAACTGTGCTCAATGGCCCATGACTCGTCTACAGAAACACATTAAATATATTTTCGCTTAAGTTTTTTAGGAATTACTAGTGATAAAGAAATATGGATGGATGACGGATGCTTAGCACTCCCCCAAAAATGAGGTCTTCTGCCAGCAGCAGATTTTTGACTTCTGAGTTCACATCACCTGTAGATAAAGATTTTCCAGATGAGTCTTGCCCTGTGGATCTCTTACTGTGACACACACTTGGGATGTTAAATCCTAATCTTTATCAAGTAGTCAAAGACATGTTAGCACCATAGATGACTGTTCCTTCCAAGAACTAAGCCATATATATACATATATGTGTATATATATGTATATGTGAGCTTTAGGGGGTAATTATTTGAGTTATAGGGTCATCTGAGATTAATACATCATGTCCATACAGTGTGATCAACATTATTTTGCTCTCTTCCTGTGCTCACCTGTGTATAGTGGTGGCAGAGGGACAGCCAGAAAAGGGCTGTGAAACCTGTTGGCACCGCTAACAATGCGGAGCTGCCAGAATGGGCACACGGAGGCTCTGTGGAAAGCAGCGCCCACACGCTCCTAATGAGGACAAAAGGAGGAGGGTGCCCCTGTGTTAGCACAGAGGCAGCACCAGGCATCTCCTGCCGGTGGAAAGCCTGAAGAGAAAACACTACTGTCTGTGTGGGATTTAAAGCTGTGTCAAAGCCCTCCTTCCCCACCGTGTACTGTTCCATCTGCTGTTTGAGCAGAAAGTATTAGTGTAGGTGGGAAAGGAAGTTATGCAGCTAGGAAAAGCTGTTGTCCTCTCCTAGTTAGAAAAAGCTCATGTGAGAACATGGGAGGTGCACCTGTGTATCGGACAACAGAGGTCTCCTCGGGAAAGGAGCGGCAGAAAATACAATGGAGGAGAAGAAATGCGAAGATCCAGCCTGGGTGTATCCTGGGTTGTGCAAGGAGTGGGATTTCCCCTGACCCTCTTGGAGCTGCACCAGCTCATGCGGCAGCAGGATTCAGGTAGAGAATCCCGCCCCCCATAACCTAGTCTAGGCCCGCTCCAACTGAGGCAATTTCAATAGAAACTGAGAGGCAAGCTTCCTCTTCTGACAGCGCTGCTAACCGCTGACAAGGTGCCTTTTTTTAGGGGTTGGGGAGGGCACAGAGCCAAAGGCATCCTACATTCCTTATGCTAAGTGCGAAGGTTGCCAAAATTAGCGAACGTACACAGAGTGCACGATAAGCCATTTCCCGCTTGCTATGCCAAGAAGGCTGAGGAATCTGTGAATTATGCTGTTAGAAGGAAGCACATACCCAGCATCTTGTCCATCAAAGCAGAAAACACCTCCAAACGGCAGTCAGGAAGAACTAGCATTGCAAGAAACAATGTTTAAAACCAGCAGCAGAACCTCGCAAATAAAATTCTGAGCTCGTGTAGACAGCTCCTAACTTCCTGCCAAAAGTGAAAAAGCAGCGTACACGAGAGTGTAATCAAGCTCTTCAAATCTACTATGCAAGTGCCGCTGCAGTGGCTCTTTCTCCAAGAAAGCTGAAGTTCTGAGTGCTGTCTTGAGGGAGACATTTCACACTACATCTGTAGGTACCGCAGCAAAATTGCTTTAGCCGTAGCAGCATCGCATGGCTTTTTATTCCATTTTGCCGAGGTAATAACCATTAGCTGAATAATTTAGGCTGAAACATTTTGCCCCATAAAATTTTTTTCCGTTGACAAACAGTTATTTCTATCATCCAGAATAACCATTTTAAAGGACAGCAGAACAAAGCCGAGTTTTCCATTTAACACTTTCAAACTTTTTGGTTTGTTTTGTTTAGAAGACCTGATTTATTCATACTGTGTGCAGTGTTTTAGTATGGTGGTATTTGGAGCCAGGATTTGAGGAAAAACATGATCCATTGGCAAGAAAAAGAAGACAGGAGAGTTGTGGTATTTATTTTTCAAGCAACTGGCCTGCTCTTCTAGCAATGAGGGGAGGAAAGGGACTTGATTTCTTATAAGAAATCTGTTTAATTTTTATGTGTTCATTCTGGATGAACAGGATGAAGAGGCATGTAGAAGAGGATTAGGGCCTACTTGTTGTCTCACTCAGATGTGGTTGATTGGAAAGTTTCTCTGAGAAAATACAACGATACTTGTTTCTGAAGAGGACTATATTCACAGAATGAGAGACAAAACCAGTTCAGTGGTTGTTCCTCTGGTGAGGTAAAATTTCCCCTGCCCAAATAGCAAGCAAGAGATGTAGGCAGTTATTTAAAGCATTCTGGAAAAATGATGAAGTTCTACACTAATGTATGAGGCAGGTAAATGGAGTTCAAATGAAAAACACGAGACCTTCTGTAACAAAAAGTCCTGTTTTATTCTGTCTTTGATCCTGCCTCATTGTGCTCGCTCACTTAAACCTGCTTCCTTGAATTGCAGACCTGAGCACGTGGACTCTCTCCCCTTTGTACATTGTTTACAGCCTGCTGACACGATGGGGCTTGTCTTTGGTCACCCAGATAGGATGAGCCATAATGATTAACAACATGGATTATGTCTTGGCTCTGCTTGCCTTTGAACTGATGACTCTATATATCCATTCCACAGCTTTTGGCGTTGGCTTCGCATCAGGTTGTGCCGTGAAGCCTCCTGGGTGTAAATAAGAGCAGCCTGTATTGCTGAGGCTCAATAGTAAATATTACACTTCATGGCTCAGTTTTTAGCTTATGTGATACATGTTGGAGATATAAATGAAAAAAAATGCAAAAGAAAATGGAAATATGTTTGCAATGTTCTCTTTAGTAGCAGAGAGCTAATATCTAATTGCGTCTTTATTTTCGTGAATATGAGCCTAGGGAGAATTTTCTTTCTGGCTGATGCCTACTGCTAGTGAGTTTTTGCCTTATAAAAGTAGATTCTTCACAACGATCTTGCAATCGAAATATTGTTAATCAATTGTCTAAATAGAGCAGTGACGTTAAAACCCACAGCAGGCAATTTCTTCCTTTTTTATATTTAAGCCGAGCTTAAAAACTGAGGCTGTAAAAGCTGAACAATGAACATGAACACTTGTGTGCTATCTTAATGGAGGTAGAGGAGACTGGAATGTTGAGGGGCACCATGGCTACAGGACTGGTAATGAAACTGCTGTTGAAGAACAGGTCAGTCACAGTCTAGGAGTTTCCTCCCAGCTTGCCATGCTGCCCTTAATGAAGGAAATCTGAGTCCAGACCATTATTCCCATTACTTAAAATGCCCAGAATCACATTTAATCAATGATTCTAATCTAAATAGTTGTGTGAATGTAAGCCAAATGCTACTCATATGCAGGTGCTGGTCCAGGCATACCTGGAGTTCCACATCTGAGTTCCCTTATCATCAGATATATCCAACGTTTGAGTAAAGCTTCCAGTCAACGTGGAGTGCTCGAAATAAGGACGAGGTTTGGATAATGTTTCTGTGAATATGGACTTACTATCACATTTTGTACCTAAGTGAAAGGCTTAGCAAGCTAACCGTGCCTCCCTTCCACCTCATGCTTGGTGCTCTTTGAAGATGTTTGGACAGAATTCTGTAGAGAGCTGCCAGTATGTTAGAGCCAATAAGACAGAATCTACCCTATTTTGCATCCAGGGATTATAGAATCTCATGTGTAACAGGGAAAACCTATTGCAACAGCAGTGAGTCTTGGATAAGCTTCACTCTGTACCTGTGCAACACCTGGTGTGTGGAGGTGAAATTCTGCCCTAAGTCCTCCAGCAGCAGGGCCCTGCATTCTCAATGAGAAAAGACCACCAGGAAAAGCACCAAGTTAGGGTGCCTGTAGTGAATAATTTCTTTTTGTTTAAGCAAACTCTGAAAAAAAAGTGAAATTTCCTATCTGTGATCTTGAGTTTCTCCTGCCACTGGGAAAGTTTGTGATCTGTAGGAGATGTTACATGAACCCACTGGAATGTAGTCAGGAAGCAGAAGAAATTCCATGGCTTGCAGTCTACAGCAAGGGCTTTAATCTATTCTGAAGTCGCCTGAAGCTTTCTTCTTTTCCTCTTCATATACTCTATTTTTTTTCTCATTCTAACATGAACCAGCCTAACACACACACACTCAAATATTAACTGTAATCTCAGTGTGATAGTCTTAGAAGTCTGATGGCAAAAAAAGCAAACCTGAGGTTTGAAGCCCCTCGCTGTACGTGCGCATACCATACCTTACACGTGGCCACGCTACCACAGGGGAGCTAGCAATGGGGCTGTAGCAGCTCTTTGCTCCGACTCCTAAGGATTTGATATTCTGGGATCAAGGCACCAGGTTCACATCATACAACTTCATGCAGCCCATGGGGTTGAGCGGGTAAAATAATCAAAACAGATTTTTGTGAGTGTACAGGTTGGATGTGACCCTGTGACATCTTGTTGTAGAGCAGGCTACTTTAATGAGTGCACGAGCCAGTGTTCATCTTAAATCAAATCTTATTCCCTTGTGTGTTCCTGCTGCCTCTCCAAGGCTGCAAATTCGTTTCAAAGGTTATTAGTTTGGAAACACTTTAGGGGGTACATCCCTCTACTAAGCCTGTAGCTGCCTGTGTTGTTTTGGTGGCAAAAGACAAAGAGAGAAAAGCTCTCTTTGAGTTCGGGGGTTTTTTTCCCTTTATCTGCTGCATTGCAAGTATTTTTCCATCCAATTAATCTCACTAGGTTTCTAATTGAAGTGGTCGTTTGCATAAAATCAGTCACAAAGCAACACAAAGGGTCAGAGGCAAGCCAAATGAGAGTGTAGTTGGTACACACTCTGATACATCTTTGCTGAGCTCTCATATTGTTTTTCCCTAGTATGTTTTTGTTGAGTTTTATTGCTAATAGCAATATAGGTAAATAAATTACGTAGGCATGTTACTTGTTCTAATTCTCCCTTAATGCCATTTCAATGGGAAGTAAGTGCCTACATATATTCTATCTTGGTCTGATCTCTCAGTCCTTCTATGTCTTAATAAATGAAGAAATAAGTCTTCACTTTCCATAGTGCAATATGTTGTGAGGATAACTAAATTAAAGTCTTGGGGACTTTTATATGAATAGGGGCCATATAACCTGCTATAGAAAATTGCCAAGCAATGTTCTTTGTACTCACCTTGGCTGTGTAACTCATTTGCTGCTGGCACGTATTCCGACTCCAAACCGTGACGCTTTCAGTTGTTTTACTTTACAGGATTGTTTTGATTTCAGTGTTCATAGGCTCGATCTGACCACTTGATTTGACCCCCTTAACTTTAGTAATTCAGTTCTTAAAAAATTTAAGAAAATTAGGGAATTAGGAAGGTGAATTGGAAAGGAAGGAAAGGTACTGGCCAGGTTAAGGCCTCTTTCTTTGTTATCAGCATTTAATTGTGGAAAAATGTCTTCCTGCACAGAGCTTGCATCTTGTCTTCAGTTTTCCCCCTACTGTCCCCTGGCATCCAGGTTGTGACCAGAAACAAACCGAGTGGTTTGTTCAGTGACTATAATTAGAGCTGGATAATGGCTGTTTGGGTTCTGCAGGGCTTGAGACAATTGAGTGTGCAAAGCAAACCCCAGCAGAACGAAAGTATCTGGAAGTTCAGATTGTTTCGTCACAAAACTAGAAAATTCTCCATCTTCTTGAGAGCTACAGAAAAACAGAGTTGGGGTTTTTTTTAAAAAAGAAAAACATTCACAGTTTCATACTTTATTCTGCTCTTGGGACTAGACTGGAATTAGCTTTTTTTGATGACGCATTTCTGTATATTAGCAGGCAGGATGGATGTCACCATGACAAGCAAGATGCAGTTTTATTAGACGGAGGAAGGGACAGAGTTGTTTGCTGTAAACCCAGTGAAGCTGGCTTGCCTATCAATAGTTTTCAATAGAGCTGGACAAGGAGGGGGAACATGGCAAAATATCAAAGCTTAACTGTTAATGCTTTAATGTTACATATCACTTTTCCATCCAGCTTTGTACTCCCAATACTGCAGAAAGTAAATTCCCGTAGATATATCCAAGACGCAGCCCGGTGTCGTATTCATTAGGCTTTCCCGTTGCCATTGTTAAGCTTGGTAAAGTTGAAGACACTATTACAATGAACTTGCCAGAGGAAAATTGTTCTGACACATCCATTTTTACAATTTACCCTGTGGTGACATCAGACAGCCTCAGGGGTATCCAGGGAGCCCAGATACAATTGGAAAGGGGATCGGGAAAGAAGATTCAATTTTTCTTTTGCTGAAATCTAAGGAGTTCTGGGGAAACAGAGACAGTTCAGAGATATTTGCCTTCCTTCAGGCATGCCATCAGCCATTGTATGAGCTTCAAAAGAAAAGTCACCAAAATGACAGCATTTTGTTTGCTGCTGCAGTGAGGAATTAGGCTGTTCCTGAGGGAGTATTTTTTAACATCCCTGCAAGGCAAGGCTAGAGAGAAGCCTCGAACCACTGTGTGATGACAGCCATTCCAAATCCTCGACGATGGGAACACTCGCTGTTGTCTGTCACCGTGCAATAGTCACCTTTCAGGACATTAAAACAGAAATTGTGTAACAGCCAAAGAAATAAAGCCACAATATGATGGAGCTTGTCAGCTACTAATCTGGTATCTACACACATACATGTCCTGTGTCTCCTTGTGTTACATCATTCTGTGCAAGTATTCAGCTATTAAATAAAACAGTGTATGGTGATAATCACTAGAGCAGTATCAGCTTTCTCTTCCCTGCTCTTTGTCACAGCTTCATTATGATCCTACCACTTGAGAGCTCAGTGACTGTTATTAGCAGATCTGGGCAATCTGCTAAGTAATTCTGGTTTGTTTTGAGGTTCTGCGTTACTCTCTACCACATGTTGTACCTGGCATATTGAGTTAAACTCAGGTTAGAATTTTCTATGCCACAAAACCCTGTGAAGTTCTGAAAAGCCTTACTGTTTTGTCTTCACAAAAACACCTTGGGGGGAAAAGGAACTACAGGAGCTTGGTCATTAGGTCATTCTTTAGGAGACCAAAGATTTGAGTCTTTCAATCCTTGAAGACCAGATTTGAACCTGGGCCTTCACTAAACTGGAGTGTATCCCTTTCACATGCCTAGGGAAGAATATAGCTCATGAAAACATTTTACGGCTTTGACAAATGTTCACTTACAGATGAAATATATTTTCTGCCAAAAAAATCATAAGCCGTTTTTTCCCTTGGCTCTGCCAGTTCCTTTATTTTTCTCTGCTTTCATCCCCAAACCTCCTACCCTTTTTCTGTCTTGTCTATTTTGATTCGGTCCATGCCCTGAATGACTTGTGTCTTGCTGTGTGCTTGTACAGCGTCTATCACAACGGGTTTCAATCTGTTAGCACCTAGAGGCATTAACATAATGCAGGTAATAAGGTCTAAATTTAACTTGCTCACAACTATTTTACCCACTCTAATATGCATCATGCTCTTCGACTGACAGACTCGAATTGCATATAATAGCTGCCTGGCTATAGTACCCAGATGAAGAAGCAGATAGAAAGCATTTACCTCAATAAAAAGGGTATTTTTTTCCTTCCCAAATCCTCAGCTTCATTTTTTCCCATTGCTTTCCGAGCTTCGTGTCAAGATAGATATTACTCCCACTGTGATGCCATTAAATCTCATGGCTGACATAAAATATGCTTTATGAGTTATTAAAGAATGTTACAGTAGCTGAATTGGGCAATCATTAAATAAATATTACTAAATAGTTTGTAAAAAGAAAATGTAAGTGCTTGCCATTTTTACTTATTCTCCCTAGGAGAGATGATTTTATAGGTTTTTTCTTCCTTTATCTATTTTTATGATCTGGTATGAACCCTACAAACTTCATAGTTCATCCAGATAACTATAAGAATTTTAATTGATGAAAGTCCTTCAAACAAGAAATAACTAACCAGCGTGCTCCTGAATTTCTGTGTTTAGTTCCTTGAGTCTCCCAAACTAAAAACTCCAGAAAATTGACTTCAAGTCCTTTTATTTTTAATTCTTCGCTTTTACAAGACTTAATCATAAAGGTTACCAGTAATAATCAAATTATGCATGGGAAATTGGAAAGAAGTCATTCAATTGAAAAAGTACAAAAAAAAGGAATGAATCATAGGGAACTATTTTTAAGAGTTCATTTGGACACTATACACTGTTTTTGGTTCTTGGCAAAATATTCTGCTTTTGCTTAATTCAACATTCATTGTGCACTGTCTGCAGCGGTCCCCAAAAAAGTCTTTCCATGAACAGGAGCATAAACTGAGGAGAGACACCGGTGCCAAATCTCCAGAAAATCTGGAGTGTTAACTTCTCTAACTTAAGTTTCAGCCAGCTGAAAATACTGTCTAAGCACATCACCCAGCTTCTTTCAAGAGCAAGTGATAACTGAACTTTGGGGAGTATCTTCTCCTCTCTCTCCTGACTGTGGAGGTGGCTAATCTTGATTTAAACTGGATCCCAACCTGAACAACCAGTATAGGAGGAACTTCAGTCACATATCCACAGAAATCTGTGCTGGACAGTTCTGCTTTGCAGTTGTTTGTACTGTGTGGGACTGTACTGAAAAGGAGTGACCCTGCCTTCGGTATCACTCTTTCTGAGCACAGTTTGCACTTTATAATTTGCAGTTGCCTGTTCTATGTGGTGTGAGTCTCACTTTGCTGGGAATTAATGTGTTACAGCTTAGAAGCTGCCTACTGGACTGGGTTGAGACCAAAATAATTTGTTACAGTCATGTTTCTTCTCAAGGATTAAGGCAAAGCACAAGAACAGGTACAGAGAGTTTGGTTTTAAGCTGTTGGGAGTAGCTCAGTGATGACTAGCACTAAACTGAGCATTTATTCAGCAATATGGGTATAAATGTGTACTGATGAAGGAGCAGCAAATTCACTTCAAAATGAAATTCTTAGACCAGGCAGACGTTTGCTGTGTGTAGCAATGTCATTTTGCTGTCACAATTGGATTAATCCACTGCTGCTGACATCTGAAACCATAGGTGCTCTCAGCAAAATTCACAGATCAATGACACACAGGTCAGTAACAACCATTATGCTGTTTTAGTGTTTCTCAGGTAGAGATCACAGCTGCTTTCTCCGTACCATGGCATTAAAGACCAAAATATTAGTATATTTATCCACAGATCTGCAGAAATCAGGTCCATATTGTGATTTCTCCATGTCGTGATTGGTTTTTTCTTTTTTTTTCCTGGCAGCTCATGCTTATTTCTTTATTCACTCTTCTTCTTTCTGAAGGTCCCACGTCCATGTGGTCCATTTGCAGCTGCCATCATCTTTGCTAGCCCTATTTCTTCTTTGGTTAAACCAAACTATGGGGCTGCAAAGTCTTAACCTTTTTCAAAATTCAAAAATATAATGATTGGGACCAGACCCTTGATGTGCAACTTTTCTTGTCCATCTCTAACATGACTGAATTTATCCTGGCTCTTTTCCATTCAATTGTCTTCTATTTCAATAGATTCAAAAATAGCTTCTGCATATTTAATTACACTTCACTCTGTTCCTTCTAGTCCATTCAGTCTCCAGGACAGTGCTTTGTCTGCTGGCAGACTTTCGATTTAGGCTGGCTGATGTTCAACCTATTATTCTTCCAGCCTATATTGACTGAAAGAGGTTGTTATCTTATGAGACTGGGAGCCTATGCAGCAAAGTATTGTTGACCGAAAACTAGGTCAACAATGTCATACAAGTGCCTTACCGTTCATGAAAAAAAAATGATCATTAAGAGCAGTGCAAGCAAGATATAATGGTGGACAGAAAAGTAAAGAAGTTATCAGAATACTGTTTCCCTTTCCTCTTTTAATAAGCTATCATTTATCCCCATTCTGTTTCAATCCCCTTAGGGTATATAGCTTGAGCAGGGAAATTAGGGAATTAAAAAGAGAAGTAGTAATAAAATAGTGCATGTGTTTAAATACTTACAGTAGAAATGAAGCAACACAGAATTTCTCACTAACTCCATGATGAAATGGAAGAAATGCAGGCCTTTCAAAGTAATTATTAAGTTCATTTCCAGAGGATGTTGGTGCTTAAATCTACTAGGTTCTCTTTCAACAAATGCTGTCTCTGGAGGTTGCCCAGAAGCCCACTGAAGTCAATGGCAGTTTTCCCATCAACTTAAACAATCTTAGAGTAAAATCCTAAAAGGCAGTAGAAGCTTTGAATGTGTTAAGGTTATCACCACGATAATTTGGCTTCTTGTAGCCCCAGTGGCTGCTGTCAACGTTACATCTGTGAACCAACTAAAGTAAATGATATATAAACTCCAAACAAAGTTTGGCCAGTCCCTGTGTTGGAAAACTTCCTGTCCAGAGTAAGAGCTTACCTTTGCTCTATAAATAACCATATGTTTATGAATATATTTAACTTAATACATTGGGATGCACGTCAAGGGAATTCTGACAAACACATGAAGGTGCTGAGGGTGAAGCTAATTGATTATCCTCTGCAAGGCAAATGCATTCAGATTTCATGGTTTTGTTACTCACCAGTAACTTAGAGTATAATGTAGCGTGAAAACAGTACTTGCTCTGAGCTCAAGACATTTGACCTACCTTCCATTAGCTCCCCATCTCGAATGTACTTCATCTTTTCTTGCAACAGAAATATGCATGGCATTTTAAACTGCTGAAGGTCTTCGTTTCCCCTGAGATGCACTTTTCATTTGTTGCATTAGCAGGACAGATGGGTGATAGCATTTTTCTTAATGCTATGGGATAAAGTACCAAATCGGTGTGAGGAGAAGGAGGGAACTGAAACACAGTCAGGGATGCCAGCTTCATTCTAACACTGAATGAATGAGTTGCTCAGGGAAGGGGAATGATGTGACAGCCTCCAGGCACTGGTGTTGGAAACCACACAGCAGCTGGTAAAGTAAAAAGATATGGTAGTAGCTGACTAATCTGTACAAAACAATAAAGGCTTCTCTCACATATTAATAGATTGGTTAAGAGCTGGAGACACTAAGCATCCTTCAGAGGATGCCTTATGGGCTTGACATAAAGTCTAGTGAACCCAATTAAAAAATACTTATTGATGTCCGAGGATGCTGAAGCAAGTTTTAAATGTTTTTCTTCTGTTAACTTCAATTTTTAGTATCTTGTCTTCAATCCATGTGAACATCCCTTACTGGAATTATTTGTAACTATGTGCTGAGACTGAGAACATTGTCTGCTGGACGTGCCCCCCAGGCCTGACAGAAACGTCAATTAGACTTGTGATATGACAACAAAAGATGAGTGCTAAAGAGACACCACATTTTTGGAAAAAATGTGTGAAAATTAATGACAGAAGAGACTTGTTTTTTAGGAGAAAGGATAGAATTTGAAGTGCAAAACTGAAAGAAATCACTGCAATCAGATGAGCCCTCTCAAGCTGCCAAACTCTGCAAAACCTAGTGTGGCGCACACACACAAAAAGACAAAAAAAAATTCTGCTCTTTTTGTCCCCTAGGAAAATCTGTGGAAGATCTCTATCCTGAAAAGATAATAATTGTAATTAATTATTCATCTCAATTAATTATCTTCAGAAATATTACCCGGAGCACCATGTGGCTAACATTGTTGAAGGAAGCCTGTGATGTATATTTTACCCATATTTGACCTTCCAGAGGTTAGGCCCTATTTTAAACATTTCACAGGGCCTTTGAATAAAGCCCAAAGAGAACAAGGTCCACTTTCAGATAGCTGCTCACGCTGCCTGTCTTAGGCTGGGCCATTAGACTGGTTTCTCTGGAGCTGTTACGACTGCTCTACCGCGTCCCTGGATGTCCTCTCAAACCTGGGCTTCCGTGCAGCCCAGAAGGCGATCTCTAAGTGCGCAGGTTCGCAGCCTGCCTGGGGCACTGTCTGGGCAGTTCTCGATCACTCTCTACTGACAAGGCTCCAGTGGCTTCCCAGTGTCACCTGTAATAGCTGAGGTGCCCTAAGGCCTATCTCCTCTGTGGTGGAAAACTGCAATAACTGTTTTGCCACTTTGTCTAAAGCGTGAACGCACCCGTCCTTTGCACAGCCCTGTCCTTATTTTTACCCTCAGAGGCTTTCCGTTCTGTGCCGTATTCACGTGCACACAGCATCGTACAGCTCAAAAGTGCTCTGTAAAGGAAGGCCCAGACCATGCCCAACACGGGCCGTGGTATCTGTTATGCTGCTCACCTGCATTTCCCGTGGCACCCAGGGAAACAGCATTAGATCACCTCTTGGGGCTCACAGGGCAGGACTGATGAACACAGAGAAATGCAGGAGACAAAGAGCGAGTGTGGGAATGGAGGAAAAGTGAGCTGGCTGGGAAGAGAGGACGATATTTAAGGTACTCCAGGAGAGAAGGATTAGGAGGCATACTCTACCAACCAAAGTGTCCAATATAATGAGGACTTCCAGTTGAATTTTTAAGAGTTTGTTGGACATGACTCCAATTTTTCCCACTGTTTAATAACTCCTCCAAAACTCAAAACTAACATCTATTTTCTTTTCTGACATATTTCACTACTGTTGGAGGAGATTTTGCTTGTTCTCTGGTTTTTGATGTAATTTAGATGTGTTTTGAAGAGGAGGAAGGCACAAGAGTATCTTTAGTATCCCTTTAATGAAATGGTGTACTCTGGTACACTGCAGATATGAAGAACATCATGCTGGTATTAGAAATCAGTACACTGGGAACCACAGGAGAGCATATTGTAACTCCTGCCCTCTGCCTCACGTACAGGCTGTCCTGCACTAGGCTTTGGACTCAGTGAGGGAGAATCATTCTTGGCTCAAAAGATAATCACTGCAATGCCTCCAAAACATGATCTAATGTCAGAAATAGCTAAGGAGTTAATTCAGTGCTGTAAAAATGTTATTTGGAAACCGCTGCTTTTAAATAATTGCCATCTTTTGATATATTGAATATATTTTACCAAACCAGAACTCACTTTTCAACTTAAAACAAAACTGAGAACAAAGCCTGCCTGTGTGAAACCTAACTGCTTTAAACACAGCTGCAGGTGCCTGCACAATGTACACTTCTGAAAAGAAAGCACTGAAGTTGGAGAAATAAAATGGTCATTGAACTGTTATGTACAATGAAAATTCCTGGCTAATATTCTCATTCCATTTCAGAGTAGAGCATAACTGTCCCTGGGGTGAAAGTCACAGTTGGTTATGAAAACATTGTAATGAACTGCCTAAAAAATGCTGTGTGCATCTCACAGCTCTCTACTGGAAGAAATTTGGAGCTCTCAAGTGTGGATCTGATAGAGACGGACAGAATCTGATTTTTCTATGAGTCAAAAACGTCTGCATTTTCAAAAAAAAAGTATATCCTTTTTATAAGGAATATCCGAAGACCTTTGCATTTCTGTAGAGTTCAAAACTTCCTCATGTCCTTCAAGACTAACCAAACAGAATAGGAAACTTGCAGCCTGGTGGAAAGTAAGATATGAATCCTTATGCACCGTAGTTCTCTTTAGTTTGCTCCTTTTCTCAACCCTTTCCTCGGCAAAAGTTGGTTGGGCTAATAAACATTTCCCCGTGGAAAAAAATTTCATGAGAAAAATCTTAGCTAACCTACAATACATACCCTTCTGTACGCAAGTAACGGGTAGAGATTTTTCCAGTGGCCAAAATATTCTGTGACTTTGGAAGCGCATGTAAGTGGATTTTATTCTTCCCACTGCGCTACTCCAAGGGCATCCAATGCCACTTACTACATCTGATCTGAGGGAGGTAACATAAGATATGCTAACTTTTGGGTTTCTATTCCCTGACCATATCATTAGTGCCAACTGTAGAAATAGTTCTGAACGGAAGGGAGGAAAACAGCAGAAGCATGATTTAAAACTTCATTGCACTGTAACTCAAACATTTGGCCTGCCCAGACATTGTTACTGGGGTACTTAGATAATGCGAAGGGAAAGAAAGCACAATTGTAATAGAATTTCTTTATTTATGTGCCAAGTGCCCTTGAGGGTAAACTAGGTCTCTGAGGACACAGAAAAACAGAGCTATCTCTGAAATCCAAGAAGAAAAACATTCTCAGTGGAACCGAAGTTGGCATTTACTCTCCTGGTGCATTGCCAAAATTTAGGTACAGCTGAAATTTGATGCAGGTTCCATCACTGAATTAAAGAAAATGGCTTTCTAATAATTTGATGAAAAGTACTGCTGTAGTTTAGATGTGTTGACATTAAATAGCTTCTGATTTCTGATTTGTTCCATAGCGCTAAAATGGTGCTGAAGACAATTAGCTGCATTTGGAAGTAGGGGAATGATTGATTGCTCTGCTTCCTCTCAGCTGCTTTGTGGGTTTAACTTTTATCTACAGTTTAAAATCAAAGGATTCTTTTCTTTTTTTTTAAAGAAAACTAGTTTACAATCTGTTGACAAAAAGGTCTTTCATCTGAATAGATCTTATGCTCTTGCTCTAGCTGGATTAAAACTGACAATTATATTTGAAGGAAGATATTATTTTCCTGATTGTTTCTTCCTGAATAAAAAAAGGCTTCATGGTGTAATTTATGTTTTCACTCAATGACTGAAGAGCCTTTTTTCATTTAGAAATTTCTTCACTCCAGCTCTAATAAACAGTAATAGAGCAGTATTTGCTTGATTTGATTTTTAAATCACTATAGGCTCTAAATTTACGACAAGTCAATGACGCTCTGTGCTGACTTAGGTTAGAATGAGCAAACAGAGATAGACTCCTTTTGGATATATTTAAGCATGTTTTTGAGAGCAGTGTTACAGTAATCAAGTCAGTGAAGGGCAGTTTCTTCTAACAAAACCACATCAATCCCCTTGTTTGAAAAGCAGTATTCGCTGATCTTAATTAGGATGTGAGAGGTGCTGAGGGACCTTGGTTCCAGGCACTACAGAGTGACTGTTGCAGCATTTGCTAACCTGCAAACATTTCCACCCTTGTCAGCTCTTCCCTGGATTTCACAGTTCACCCAGGAAAGAAGGGACAGGCTGCCAGAATTGTTTCTACATTACTGGCAGCACAATTAGCTTTCTCTTGAGATGGACGTTTACCAGTAGCCTGGATCTCAGCACCCTTTTGGAGCTAAGACTATTTTTTTGATATGCCAACTGCTGTTCTGCAAAAATGGTCTCTGGATGAAAAATGCCCCCAGGGTCCGGGGGCTGATCTTCACAACAAACTACACCTACAGGCAAAAGCCAACAGGGATAAAAAGGAGAGCCTAAAAAGGCATCTAGATTTACAAGCCTGTAAGGAGGAAATACTGTTGTAAACATCATGGTCCCAGGCTTATTTAAGGACCGTGAGGAGAGTGCAAGCACTCTCCATGTCTCTGTTGTGCCTTGTTCGGTGGTTACAGCTCCTGAATAGAGAACAGAGAATGCTGAACTGCTGCAGATAGGCGAGGATGAGCAAGAGATGGGTTCAGAGCCTTGCTTCCCAGTCCTTGCTGCAGTCGGCTCAAGTGGCTGCATGCAGAAGAGAAGGTCAGCTTCTCTACAGAAAAAGAGATATGAAGTCAGAGAAACAAGGGGTTGAGGTGTCCCTTAATCTCTGGTTACCCTTTCTCAGAGTAGGTGCTAAAATTGCCACCTGCCCTACCTAAATTACACCTGGAGAGAATGAGAAACATTTGAGTGGCAGCTGGGTTACCTGCAGTTCATTGGCATTCACAGTGTCCAACTATTTGTTCCACGTTCCATCCTCCAGCCTGGCTTATAAAGGGGATACACCTCCTATAAATTATCCAAGAATAGGGTAAGACATGAACAGACAGGCAAGACGAAGAGGGAGGAGGATCAGAGATTTTAAGGCCGGGACAGAATTCTCTGTCTCATTTTGTAGCCAGTGTGCATATTTATGATGCCTAGATGGGAAAGGCCCACAGGGAAAATACAGCTCACAAATCATACCTTTCAGCATGCTACAGAGTTCGTTAAAGTTCACTCATGTCTCCCACGCTTGTACTCCATTAATCATTCTCGCTTCTGAAAACAAGGGTAAACTTGGATCCCCAATCTGCATTAAGATCATGCCCATTTCATCTTAGGGTTGCGTATCTTCCCAGGCAGCCTGTCTCAACCTTCCTTCTCAGAAAAATAAATTGGAGGACCGCTGTTTTCCTGATGGCACATGTCAGCATGAGAGAACTGCAGCTCCTATAGAAGGTGACGTACAGACCTCGGTCTCTTGATGTAAAGGTTCTCCTTAGAGACTCGTCCTCTGCCACCAGTACAATCTCATGAAGTGCTGGAAGACAGAGGGTTCTTTGCTTTGGTCTTAAAATCCTTAGGTAAGAAACACTCAGTGTGGGACTAAATGATTGGAATGTTTTCTCCCTCTGCAGTTTGACCTACTGTGCAAAGTGGAATAGAAGTTGAAAGTGGGTATTTTATAATATTTTTATAATTGACTTTTTTATTAAGGAAACTTTTACCTTCAAATAAGAAGGTTATGATTGGTCAGTATGCCTTTTTCCCATTCTGAATGTTGATACTTGAATGTGACAAATAGCAGATCTGATGCTGGATCTAAGAAATCCTAATTTTATACTGATGCACTTTTTCTGGCTTCTGTGATGCTATTCCTGACTATAACACTGCCAGTGAGATCAGACTCATATCCATGAAGCTGCAAGACAAATTTGAAAAGAAAAATAAAATAAAGCAGATATTCACTAGCATATGCTATTGCAGCTGAATGTTGCTGAAATCTCTCTGCACCCTGTTCTTATGTAGCATATGTGCTATAACTAGAAGTCATAATACTGCAAATTAAAAATTAGTCATTTGTTTGTCCCCAACACCTTCTATCCACAAAAAAAAAAAAAAGAGATTTCCAAACATAAACTAGTTAAGCCTAATTCTGTCTTTATATGTGTGGTTGTAGAAGTATTGTAGCTCTGCTCATCGCTGTAATAAAGCTACCTCTGGAGCAGAGCTCCAGTATCAGTGTTAACCCCATGAAAGTGATTTTCCTGCACGTGCTTTATCAGTCCTGTGTCAGGACATATTTACAACCAGTCCTAACCTTTCCAGTGGAAAAGTGGTTTGGAGTGTAGGACATTATTCCCTGCTGTTGGCCGACAAAGAGATTAGGTTCTGCTCTAGCTTGCAGTAGAATTAATCTCTTCAGTAATAAATATTTTGACTACAGTGTTTGGGTGCTCTAGGTACAAAAGTCACTGCAAACCAATTGGAGGCTTCGCCATTATAAAGACAATTAAAGCAAATCTTGAGAGAATTCAAACACATCCATTTCTACACTAGCTGGGATTTGCCCTTCCCTTTCTGACAGCTGTATGGTTCTCATCACGATTTTCTGTATTTTACTATCTGTCCTTTCTCTTACTGTCATCTGCATTATATTGGAATTTATAGTTATATGAGTTATTGGTCAAGTCTTTTCCATTTCAACAGCCAAATATGAAAGCCCTGAGAGAATAGGGATGGAACATGCAAAGCTGTAGCTCCATCAGGAGCTGCTTTTTCAGTCTTTCTGCAAAACATCCTTAAGACAGAAGGCAAGTATCTTATAATCCAGTCAAATGTTTTTCATTCTTTAAACACCTACACGTATCTAATGATGATTCCCAGCATGAGCAGGGAAACACTCTTGACTTTAACATTCCTCCTTCGTTCTGCTGTATTGATTTGATGGTAAGTTGAATAGCGTTACCTGCAATTATTTGTCATTTTGCTCTTTAAAAAAAATCATCTAAAGTCATGGCATGGGCTGCAAATGAGATGTTCACTGGGGTGGAACTGCAGCATCCAAGTTACAAAGGCTTGTGCTGAAGGGAATTTGATTTGCATTTTTACACTGTAGCCCTCAAAATCTCCATCTATTTTTTGTAGGAGCCAGAAACCCCTAAGATTTTATAGAAGGGGGGAATTACACCATAAAGGACTGATTCAAAAATCAGAAAAAGCACAATAAACTCTTGGTAAGATTTAATCCTGACAATGTGAAAAATTGGGAAAAAAAAAGAAGAAACTGTCGCAAAAACATTTGGAGGAAGAGTACTAAGAGGGGTGTGTCAGCTCATAATTCTAAGAGGTGCTTATTCTCTTCTAAAAAATGTTTTCAGCTTTAAGCTAACAGTCTTCTTTTAATGCAAAGGTACATCCAGGCATTATCATAAATCCTACTGCTAAACAGGCCATTAGCAAGGCCACTTCTAATTTCAGTGTATGCAGCATTGATTACAATAGAAATTCCCTCTCCTCCAAGTTCTCAACTTAGACTCCTTAGGTGATTTTTAGGCAGAAGCAGGAGGGTTCCCATGCCTAATTACTGTTAGAAATGCAGCACAAAATCTGAAGTTATACAAGTAAATAATGTACATTAGCATCAGTTCATAAATCGGATTAATCACCCACAAACAACAAATATGCAATATAAATAAGAATACTGAAGTATGTACGAGTCAGAATGTAAAATGCCACTTATCAGATGCTAAAATGTATTTTGCAATGTTTCTGTGAGACCACCTAGGATGACACGTGGGCAGAATCTCACTGAACTCCACAGGACTGAAGGAGTGAACCCCATCTGCAGCAGGGAAGAATATGATTGCAGGTACTTATTCACTGGTAAATCATGACAAAAAGTATTTAATTTTATGTTGTTTTGATACTTTTTTTTTCTTTAAATGCTAATAGCAATAGCTTTTTAATTTTTAGTAATCAGGTTTAATTAAAATGCAAATGAAAGCTTAGAAGCACTACCTTCCAGAGACATTAAGAAAAAAAAATACATGTTTAGAGTGGAATTGATCACTTACCATTGATCGAATAGAAGAATTTCAAGTCAGTGTGAAATGGGCTGACTTAATAGCAGGTAGCAACTCTCATCTCCCACTCATTCCCCCACCTGCAAAAGTTTTCAGCAACAAAAGGAAAAATACCTTGTGTTAAGCCATTGTCATTTTTATATTTTCTTCACACCAGCAAAATCAATAGTTGTGATTCCTGCCAAAAGCTCACAGCGCTATTTTCTTAGATCACCTGCATTTCAATATGATTCCAGAGCTTAATCACTAGTTTGAAGATTCTGATTCCGAGTTTGCTACTGTTTGCAGTTATACTGGCAGTTCCATCTCCTTATTTTAACGCCCAAATAAGTCCCAGCTTTAACTGAATTATCTCTGCCTTGTATCTATTAATAAAGAGCAACAGATCCTTCATGTAAACTTCAGCAACGAGGTCTGGCAATACATAACATCCCATGGGATATAAACAGTTTCTCCTCATTCAGTTTTGTGACTGACACAGATGGAAGTACGCTGCCCATCCAGGGATTAAATGTGCTGGGTGTGTAGTTTCTCCTGTAGGGTACTCAAACTTGCACAAAGCCCCAGTTTTTGCCCTTTTGGTGCTGGAGCTGGGCTCCCCAGGTGGGCAAAGTAGAGACTGCAGCAGGGTAAAGATCCCTGTGCTGCTACATTGCAGTGGTTAGTCCCTAGCCACTGTCATCCCTGCAGTCGGAGGCTTTTATGCTTGTTGAGATCTTGCCTCCTTTGCTGAGTGCTGGCTGGACCTGGTGTTGTGTGGTCAAGTGCATGTCTACTAGAAACATGATTAAATCTGAGTGCTGCTTTGCAGAGGCTTCCACGTAGGAAACAGGTGGCATTGATGCATTTTTTGAAAGTATTTTTGAGCCCATCGCTGCTCTACACTGTGATCATGCAGCAGCCATTTCAAGGGAGGAAAAAGAATGCCATTTACAGGAAGACTCATTTCCAGAAAGTGTGACAAAGAACTTCTTTTTAATTCAGAAGTAAAGATCTAGCTCAGCTGCAAAAAACAAGTTTGCAAAATAAGAGAGAGGCCAGAAAGGAAGAGAGTAGTGACCTCAGTCACAAATGTTTAACAGTAGTTTGCTTCCTTCACAGAAATATTCTTGGGGAAAAAAAATGGGAAAAAAAAAAAAAAAAGAAATATGAAGAATTTGGAGACCCTGAGGTAACCTAAAGGTAGAAAATCAACTCCGGAGACAGAATCTGGGCAGAAATGAGTTATATGATAATTCTGAATGAAGGAGGAGAGCAGCAGTAATGATTATACGACATAGTTTTTCTCTTTGTTCATAGCTTCTAGAACACATATCATTCTCTTTCTCTGCAAAGGAGGAACATAAACAAGCTGCAAAGATGAAAGCATTGAGGTGACCTCTACCAACGCACACTACCCGGGCAGCCGTGGAGCACCTTTGAATGGCTCTTGTTTGAACTTTGATGACAGCAGCTAGAGCCTCTGCACATGCTGATGTGGAGCGTCCCTGGCATAGCAGTATTGAGGTAGGGATTCTCCATTGGGAGATTTTTGTTCCCCACTTCATCTGGTAAAGACAGAACATGTCAATCTAAGGGTTTCTTCTCAGAGACAACAACCCATGGAATTGTAGACAATCACAGAAAATACATATAAAGAGAAGCTCAAGATGTCACCTAGGCCTGTATCCCACCCTGAGGAAGGCTCTGTTCTATCCAAACTATTCCTGACAATTCTTAAGTGTCTCTGATAACTGAAATCCCAGAGCCCTCCGATCCAAGAGCTCATTCATCCTGTTGTGGGTAACTATGTAATGGGCAGAACCATTCTGAGGGAGAGAATCTGATAGTTACTTTAATGGATGTAAAGATTTCTCTGCATCTCCGCTTGAGGATTGCTTCTAGATATTTTAAAGTTGGTTTATCTACTGGTATGTATATGTAGCAGGCATACCTGGCATATTGCAGTGTATCAAATTCAGAGAAGAACACGTTGTTTTCCTTTGTCCGTCCTTTAACTATTCCAACACTGTTAACAGATATTAGAGCTCAGAGGGAAACAATCATGTTCATTCTGGCAATTCTGCCATAAGCATGTGTTAAATTGTAAAAGCTCTTGGCAACGTTTCACTTATTGAGTACTTTTAAGGAACAAAGAATCTAAATAGTAGAGAAATCTGAGCCATGAGCAGCAGCCATGGAGAATATCAATTGATATAAAATAACGCTGGCTCAGAAATATAATCCTTTTCCTCCCTTGCTCTTCCCTTACAATGAATTAAGATTGGAAGGGACAGAAAGATGTCCAGATTTGTCAGTGCTAGTCCAGCATCCTTCAGTTCCTAAATATATTCTACTTAAGTGGTCCCTCTAAGACAGCATATTTAAAGTATTTTTGGAGAAATATTTTTAAAGTACTTATAAAGACTTTATTAAAGTTGGCAGTGTTCATTTTGCCTACACATCTGTGGAATTGCACAAGGGATGAATTTGGCCCAGTAATTAAGAATCAGATGTTCTAGTGATCTGCAAACAGTTCAAGACCAAAAATAAACTCACTTTTTTTAGGCAATAGATAAAATTATTTATTAGATAAAATTATTCTTCTTGTTCTTTGGGCAGTACTTTGGACCATGTGAATCCCGTGCGACTAAGCTTTGAAAATCAGCTCCCAATGGAGGTTTATTCCTATACAGCATAGCGAAGTAAGCCCTCATTTTAGTGTTTTCAGGAACCAGTAACATTAATCTATTCTTTACATCCATTCCACTAATTTCTGTGTCTTTTAAGTGACACTCACTGCTTTTCTACTCATGACAATCAACTGGAAATGTTTTAGTGCCAAATGAAAATATCATAAAAGGCTGCGGCTACCACCATCTCCTCAGGCTGTACGTCAGAATTTTATTCTAGAGGCGTTACTGCAGCACCCTACATTAATAATCGGTATTTTGTTAGACCAACAGGATTCCCTGCTTTTATAATTTTTTTTTTCTTTTTGTTTGTCATGCATTGTGATATTTAATGTATTTATGAATCTGGTTGTCTGGAGACAGGTAACGGTTGGTTGGTTGAAGGTAATCACTTACTAATTTTCTAATAATACATAGAGCTTAAGGGGAAAGGTTGGTGATCTTAGATGGAAGATTAAATGAGCAAGACTCCCAGAGATTCCTTTAGCTAGAAAAGTTGATTTATAGCATGCAAAAAAGCTTTCTTTTAGCAACTGAGTGAGCAGGTGGCTGCAATTTATATAAATTAAACCTTGGTCTTGTTCTTCTGGCTTGAGGATTTGTTTTTTTTTCTTGTTTTTGACAAAGCTAGTGGTGCATACATGGTGTTTGGTTCTTTTTCTAAATGTTGGTTCTGTACAGTTGTTTTTAATCACTGAACTATTTGGAATCAATTGTAGGATTAATCTAATTGCAGGTTCACTCTTTGACCCTTATTCCGTGGAGTGGAGTGCTAGAGGAAAGCTGTGGTCAGGGAGAAAAACCAGAGCTTTGCATTCTTGTCTCATGTCACTTTTCTCAAACAGTCTCTAATCTATCATTACAATCAAAATTCTTTATCCTGAAAATTACGACATGAAATTTTAAAGCTTAAAATAGCACTTCTGTAAAGCAAGAGATTAGATTATGCAAAGTGTTAATGCAGCATTAGCAGAAGAGTCCCAATTAAATAATTATAAGTAGTTACAAGTCTAGCCTTTTTCTTTCCAGAGCACTGTGGCTTAAAAGTTTTGCACTTTCCTTCTTCCTTTCTCTCACAATGTTCGTGCCGGCTAAGAAGGACTGAGACCTCTGCAATAATTTCTTATTCTTCTTTTATTAAAAAAGATGACAAAATTTCAATTATAAACCAAACAAGTATTCTTTTGAAAAGAAGCTAGATCTCCCTGAGACACAGTCAGTGGTTTAGACTTATTTTCCAAGGTTCTAAAAGGTGAATGCTGACTCTATATGGTAAAAGCCCAAGTACAGTGGAAGCCATGGATAGTGAATAACCCACAGACATGACAGGGTCAAGACCAGAGTTCTGCCAATTTAGTAGCACAATTTAAAATATTTTTAAAGCCACACAATGACCTGGGTTTTGAACACTTCTTAAAAACTCTCTAGACATTTCTGCTGTGGTTATGAACACATTCATATTCATTAAACTAATAATCCAATCACAAAAGAGTATTACGTGCCAGGTACAGGAATCTACAGCATTTTTATGAGCTAGAAAATTAGTTCGACTGAACAGATAATTTATTTTCTTTAATTCCATGCAAATCAAATATGCTTTGAATACCTGTTTTATCTTTCTTTGCTCATGGAATTTACGTTGATATAACAGTTTTCTGAACAATTATAACATGATCATTTAAAAATATTAGCATTAATATAAAAATATAAAACTCTTGAACTCTTGGTTCTCGCCGCTGGTTTTTGGCTGCAGGAACCTTGGTTACATCAGCCATTCTTGTGCCCCAAGGGGAAGCAAAGGGGTAGGAGTTGGATACCTTTGAAAATGCACAGCCCCCATGTGATTCCCAAGGTACTAATGCTGCTTCATTTGATTCCATCTCGCAATGATCAACTCTGCACTGCCAGGACCATCTTCTGCTTACGTACCAGAACCTGTTCAGAGAAGCAGCAATACTTCAGAAATAGAGTTATTCTGCTCCAAACCCACTGCAGCCTGCACAGCACGGCTCCGTGGTGTGCAGGCATAGTCAGTCACTTGCCAACGTGTTGTTTGTAAAGGTGCAATGATTGTTGCCACTGCTGGCAGACTCTGGACAGCTCTTGTCTTCAAGTGCCGGCCACTTCTTTCATAACTCCCCTTTTCTTCTTACTTCTCCAACAGGCGTCTTGATTCACCTTTCACATGCAACAGAAAAAAAACCCTATTATATCCTTGCCTAGTCTATGGTGAAGTCAATGTTTCTCAATGGGATGTTCTCCTTACTCTAAAGGAAAAGCAATTTCCCTTCTACACCAGCCAGTTATGTCCTGAATAGATACAATTAATTATTTCACTAATTTCACTAAGCATGAGGTTAACACTCTCTGCACGAGATCACTTCCCAATTACTCAGCTAGTACCATCAGCAGCAGAGCACCAACTTGCCTGGGGAACGGGAGGCAATCGGCCATTACATAGCCACGTGAACCTCGACGCAGTGTACATGCTCAACTCCCAGAAGATGGAAATGTAATGCCACAGATTACTGAAATGACAGCTTTTGCACAAGCAGGCCTTCTCTTTTTTCTAGTGGTAGAAGATAGTAGCTCAATTGATAAACTTGTTACATCTCATTGCATTCCATCAGAAATTCTAGTCAGCTGTAATATCATATTTTCTTTTCTGCAGAGCCAGGAGAATAAAAAATAAACAACCGGATGGGCTGTAATCTGTTTCTTCCCCATGGACATCTGAAGCTATGCTTGAATAACTTTTTTTTGCTGTAGCATGACAAGTTACCTCTGATTCATACCTTGTCATGACATAAAGGAAGATGCTAATTATTTACCTAAGCTGTTCCATGGCTCATAATAATGTACTTAGCAATTTGTTATACTTCATCCTCTCTAAAATGCTATCTTCCTGAGACAAGCATTTTAAGTCATATATAAAGATGTGGTTTATAGTGAATCGTTATCACAACCTTAGTACAGGAGGGACAAAAGGGAAACAATCTGATACTAAAGTGAAGATGGGACAAACTTGGAAATGAAATTTGCACTTAGCATTAAAAACAGGGATATAATTCCAGACTGGCTGATCAAAGCAGTGGGATAAAGAGTGTTTGAACTCTATTAAGGCAATTATACAATCTGCTGAAACATTAGCTTGCTAGTAAGACCTTTTGCTTAATTGCTGAAATGAAAACTGTTTATAAATAATGACCCTATTCCTAGAGGCACAGGTAAAGGAAAACAGCTGTTTTGCATGAGAAAACCTCCCATGTGTTGTGTTTTATAGAAGTTTCACCCCAGAGATCCTGATGTATATTTTGGTGATGGCTTTGTCTCCAATAAAGTAATCAGGGCACACAAAAATGTTACGACTGACCTTCTGAGGCTCTTGCTCTGGCAGCATGGTCCCAGGGAAGCCAGAGATACCGCTGGGGTATTTGCTCTATTCCCTTTGTTACAGGTTGATCTCTCAGTGAAGCTGGGTGAGCAACTGTGCATCTTTTTGGTGTTTAAACAAAACCTCCAGTTTTTATTCCTGAAAATCAACCTGGAAGGCCCCTCCACACACATACACCCCTCTCCTGTCTTACTTGCTTTTGAGTTTCAAACCAGATCAGAAAAGAAAACAGGAAGAAACCCAGATGATACTTTTAAATTGTTATGAGATGACTTCTGGCTCTGAAGTGACCGTACAGGGTTGTGTACTGAGTAATAAGCAAGGGAATCTCTTACAGCTTGGATCTTTTTGAACATGGTGTGACAGCCTGTTGCGTGGCAGAAGGATGTGGACTAGTGAAATGACCGTGGAGATGCAATGACAATGCAAACTGTTTGTAGCAGTAAAATCCTACACTAAATTAAGTGTAGAATTCTGCTTGGAGAGGAAGAGAGAAAGGTCAGGATTATTAGCTCCGTAAATTGTTCTTTGCTATATGACATAATCTGATGCTTGAAATTTCTTCCAGTGTATTCCCTTACTGGTTTTCCAAGGATTGCCAAACTGAAACTGTGAGAGTTGCATGGGGCTGTGCCTGTTGCCTTCCCTTTTATTGCTTCTGGAACTGCATTTGTGGAAAGCTACAAAATATATTTTGCCTTTCCAGGTAAATGCATTTAAAAAGACAAAAAGGCCTCCCCCAAGTCTTTACACTGGAAAAATTAAGTAAGCAAAGAAAAAAGACAAGTGAGTGGGAGAACGAAGGAGACTTAAATTTTCAGCCTTTGAAAAGCACTGCTATATTTACATGACCTAAAAGTTGGTTTTTATTGAAGCATTGAATTCTGTCCATGTGGTGGGTTTTTTGTTGCTTTGTTGGGTTTTTATTCCAAACAGAAAATATTTTTCAGATCCTGTGTTTAGGAATTTTCTCCTTCTTTTCCAAATCCACATTCCTCAGGGGACTGGTGACCCCCTTCCCTTCTTAAAAAATGGATCTCCAAAGGCAACACAAATCCTTTCTTAGCACATCTCTCCCCTTGACAAGGAGCAATCATGACAAGATGAGAAAGCTTAGGCCTGTCACTTGTCCCTCTGTAACCCAGTGTACGATCATCAACCAGTTAACCCATGACTGGTAATTATTTCTGATGACAGCGTTATCTAAGAGATAAGGCTCTAGGGTATGACTTAGGAGACCTGGGTTCTATTTCTGACTCTGGAACCAAGCCATGTGTGACATGGGACTTATGACTTCCATCCTCTACCTGGTTTTCCCCCAACCCTTTTTGTCCATTGAGAAATAAACTGCAGTGGTGTAAGGGGGGGATTCAGGTTGTTCAGGATTGTGGTTAACACTAGGACACTAATACTATGTGAAAATAAAGCGTGGAAGATGGGTACACAGAAAATAACAAGATTCACAATCTTGTTAAATGCAACAAAAGACAATGCAATGACTGTGGGATTTATCATTAAACCAACCCAATATTACTTTGTAATTTTGGGGGTATTTTCTACAAACAAGGAAACTGCTGGTATTTGTTTCACTACAATTTAGATGCTGCGTCATCTTTTCTGTTCCCCTCTTGGCTGGACAAGATAAGTGGTCATAATCTTCTTTCTGTAGTGAAATTTCAAGATAGAGCAAAATTAGTTTGAGGGCTGTGAACTGATTGACCTCTGAATTACTCATTTTCTGGCTGACCTTTTTCTTCAAAAAAATAGCAAAAAAAAAAAAAAAAATCAATTCACTTGTGCTTGAACATCTCAAGTTTGAAGACCAGCATTAGATTGTCATAGTCTTTATTTAGTACAGTGTTCTGTTGAGTTATTTGTTTAAAGCTGACACTTCCTGACAGTATTAGGTTACATCTTAGGGAGATACTGTGAGTTGTGTTTGAAGCTGCATCTTGGATTTACTGCAGCTGCTGTAAATACCAGCTAAGCAACCTTCATAAATTATGCTAAAGGCATTTCTCAGTTATATAAGAATTATTCTGGTATGTAAATGAATTTCTGCCATCAGATACTTGTAAACTATTATAAAGCTAGTGAATGTATGGCATTTAAAGTTTTATATTTAAGGGTCCTTCCAGTTTACAGTAGTATGAACACAGATATGTTGTATTCTGTAGAGCACACACGCAAAATTGACTTTACCATTAATGTAGCTGTTATAGTTCTCCTATAGCATGGCAAAATTTTCAAATGTAGGAGAAATGAGGAAGGTTTATAGCTCAGATATTGTCCAGCTGGGAAAGAGTTTACCCAAGTACACATTATAAAAGTGCTTCACACTGAGCACTGTGCACACAGACCTCACAAGGCAGCAACAAGCTCAGTATTGCAACAAGCAAATATGGAGGCTTTTGAACTCAAGAAAACTGCTGTCCTCACTGGTGAGGCCATGAGACAGAGCCCAGCACTGCAGGGGAGTTACTCGTAGAGCCTTCCCTTTGGTTTTGAGATAGTCTAGCCTGAGTCATGCACGTCGATTTTACAGGGTCGGACCAAATGGTGTTAGGCAAGGCACTTAGCTTAAGCAAGAGTTGTTAGCCAGAGTTCAGGCTCAAGCTCAGTGTTTCCCATGGACAACCCTTAGCTCCATCAATCTGGGGTTTGCATGAGCAGCTCCATTTCTGTGTGCCCTCTCTTTAAAATTCACAGCACTTAGCTGCAGTCCTTTACAGCTAGAAGCACATGTACACACACTCCGACTGTGCTCTTTGTTGTTCTCTTGCACTGATTTTGTTTTTGTTCTTTCACTCTCAATGATTCAGTTCTGATGAAGGGAAATGACAGGAAAGAAAGAATCTTGGGTCAGCTTTTGCATCTGAAGACATAACTGATCTCCTGGCAGCATAATTCCTCAAAATAAAATCTCATATACTCTATCCCAGAGGAACAAGCCAGTCTTACATGGCTGCCCTAAGGCTTGCAGTGGCGGAAGCTCTTCTGTCCATGTCTGGGAAAGATTCCTGGTGGGACAAGTTGTCCAGTTCTGCACATCACATAGGACACTAAGCAAACACAGGCACCGGGTAACTGAACTGAATACATTTTGGGCCACCTGGGCATGTGCAAGGAAACCTTTTACAAGACCAAAGACACCTGGTAGTGGCAGACATTGTAGGAACGCTGTGATCGTCTGAGCTTTGGTGTCATGAATCCTGCCTGACTCTCAATTATGAGAAAGAGCAGAGTGAAAATGACTAAGAGATTGGAGCAGTAATAGACTCTCTAGTGACAAAGTCACGATGGCAGCTTAGAGGCAACTGCTGGCTGGATGGCCAGGAAAAGTAAATGCACTACAAATCGTTTGGCTGCAGGAGGTGGGCTGTAGGCCTGCTTCTCAGCTTAGGCACTCATATCACTAGTTACTTTCACTTGTAGAAAATCTCCAGTGGAGCTGGCTGTAGTGAATACATAAGGAATGCATAATCTAAATTCTAAAATAATTCTAAATAGTTTGCACCTTTGAGCCATGCCCTATCCTCAGTCTTTTTATCTCAACCTGTTCCACTGGTAGTCCTGGGACTTTCCAATATAGGTCAGTCTCTCCTCTTCTGCCCCTCCTCTACCTTAAAAAATAAGGTCAAACCTCAGCACTTCATTCCTCCCTTGATACAGTAGCGTGAGAGAGCACTATGAATCTTTGACTTACTGGCCCTTCACGCCATCCAACTGGATTATTTTCTTGTAAGTAGAGCTCTGTGGAGATTCTGAGCTGCCTGTGCCCACCTCTTCCAAAACTCCGCTAAGGGATAAACGAGATGGACAGATTACCTCTGTGGTGCATTTCATAGCTGCCCTTGTACTGTGGGAGTCCCACTAATCCCAACCCAATATAGGGGTAAGAATTCAGTAATTGACTGTAGAGACACAAAATAAAAAATTTAGAGTCATTATGAAGAAACAACTGCCCATTTAGTACCTACAGTAGTACAGCATCTATCTCACATGGTGTGCAAACATGTCTGTACATATAAGATCTTGCAGTGTAAAACATCAGGCGGCAAGGAAAAAAAATGAGAGGAAAGTACAGCAATCAATTATATTTATAAAGGCCCTGATCCCGGGCCCATTACTGAAGCTTTCTATTAACTTCAAGACTAGCTGTGGACTGAGGCCAGGTAGAATTGCAGTGAATCTATTATTATATCTTTCTGTCTGTGAAGGCAAACTGTAGGAAAGGGAGAATTCTTGCAGTGCAGAATGTACTGAGCTATCAGCTGCTTTTGGCAAAAACCCTGTAATGTAGTTTTCCTATAATAAAAACAATAATCATTCTTCAGTCATACCTTTATGATGAAGCAACATTGAGGCGATGCTTTTTTCATTCTTCTCTTAATTTAAATAATTCCCAGGCTGCAATGCAAAAAACCTTTCGAGATATTAACTAGATTATAAAAATGTCATGTCAGATTTGAAAACTGTCACTAACATGAGAGTTTTAATTATGAATAAATTAAAAAAAAAAAAAAGAGTAACTGCTTTTCCTGTGGCAGTAAGATTTTGCATTATGCACAAACACTAAAGCTTAAAAATGTTCAAAGGCTGAAAAGTAAAAGTGAGATAAGAGAATGGATTATTCTGGAAAACAGGCGCAAGTAACACTGATAAAACGTTACTATTCAAATTATATCTTTACGGGAGTCATTACAACAGAATTAATGTTGCTGGAACACAGACAGAAGCAAGGTTATAAACCATTCAAGCCAGCACACCAGAGATTTATTTCAAGAAATGAATCCTAGCACTTGTAGCAAGAGATTAGTAACCAGGGATCCAGGCAAGGGTGTGCAGAAATGCGTGGGACCTCACACCATAAAGGACACACACACGACTCGCCAGCGAAGAACATCTTTGTATTTGGCAGCAATAGATTACCTGAGGTTTCTCACATACTTCAGTTCATTCCTAGGCTCTAATGGCTCTGTCCCTTAACTTCTGTCTTTCTTTAGAGTTAACAGACATCATTAGTTTTCCCAAGCTTTTACCTACTGAGTGAGATCGGGGGCTGCCTCCAGCCTCCTTTCCCTTGAAAATGTACCCAGAGCCAAAGTCTATGCAACATGGGCAAGAAAAGTTACGTCTTCTCCTAATTTAATTGTGGCTCAATTTATCCAGAAGTAAAATATACTGGAATACTCAGCAGCCTTAGGGAGACGTTGTGGAGACACAAATTATGTCAGGAAAATATATTACATGGTGGGGGAGCCCATAAACCCTTTAGCAAAGGTAGCTACACATCAACTCAGCTCTGGAAGCGGTTTAGCTCCATTTCTGCCACGTTGGCAGCCCGGTGCCAGCGCTGCACAGGCACAACGATCTCAACATGCACCACAACCTGTCACATGCCTGACAAACACCATGTTTCTCTACACATGGTCTGCCTGGTGATAATCCAAATGATTTGGATTATCACCAGCCTAGAGAGGACTGGATCGCGCCCTGTTGCACGATGCCGACACGCTGGATGGGACAATAAGTACTTGCCATCACTCGATAAGTTTCAGCTGCTTTCCCGCACTGACTTTTCTATTGGTGCATCTTCACTGCCACTGCTTTCTCTCGATACCAAATCAAGCATCTCCTCTGCTGCTGATACCATTTCCACTACTGTGTTGATAAACCCCTGGTGAACATGCGGAGCTCTTTGGAAGACTGCTTAACTCTGAGGAGCACCATTGTTCAGCTGCCTTGATAGCCAGCATGGAACCCTTCTGTGTCTAGATTAGATAAAATCTGCGTTCTTTGTGGAGGCAGGAAAGATTTGCAATTGGCGAGATATCCTTAAGATGATCAATTTAAAGCCCCAAAATAAATAAATCGTTACCACCATCTATTCTCTTGACAAAGATTTTCCAACATAGGAGACTAAAACATTAGCAACCCCACGTTTTGGTAGGAGCGAAAGTATCTGCTAAAGTGCTATTTCATGTTTAAACAGGCTTAAATTTACCAGATCTAATGGATAACAATATTTCAAAAAGAGACTTAATCTATTTCATTACATTTTATATTACTTTGTTTAATAAATCATCTTGCACTAGAAGCCCAGTCTAAGATGAATTTAACAGACTTTATAAATGATGAGTCAATATCAACTTTGTCATAAATTCATTTTTATTTTGGATACAGGCCCAGTGGGTACTTTTGTATTGCTTTCTTGCAAATGATCCATAATTCATAATTAATTTTGACTTAAAAATGTGACAATGCATTTTCTTTTGTCAAGTGTGGGATTTTTCCCTTTAATTTTTCAGCAAAGAAAAATTAATACTACTTTAATTAGAGGTTTAGATAATGCTAATTTCAATTTACTTTTCTGTGTACATGGGATGGTTTGAAATCCATCTAGAAGCAAGAAGAACAGGATTAAAAATACACACTGGCAAAAACAATGCATGGAGGAACAAGTTTAATGGTTGTCAATGGTTCAGGGAGCTCCAGGGGGAATTCATCCTCCTTAACGCAGACAAAAATTTCAATTCTTTTATTACTCACATATTGGCTTTTGCAGATACTTACAGCAAACTTCAACATTTCTGTGTCAGCAAGGAGATGAGCTTGAGGCAGGAAGAGGTTTGTTATACAGTTAAGACCATTGGCTGGAAACGTTCCATTTATGTGTGAAACCTGAGGGTGCCATTTTCCAAGAAAGCCAAAAAAACCCCAGATGTCCCACAAAAACAGTCTGATTATTGCAAGACACGATCTTTTGGAGCAGTCACAAAATTTCTCTGAGAGCATGGAGGATGTCTCAAGGTTACAGTTACAACAACTGCAGACGTGGCTGTAAAGAGGTGATGTGGAAAGCAAGTCAACTAAACAGATTGAATGTAGTCTTCAACTATGTGTTGTGCGGGAGTGTGGAATGGGGAAGGAGATGGAATGCAAAAGCCACACACGGGGACCTATTTTAGCCTCAGAAACATGACTTAACATCTGCTTTCTTCTCTGGAGTTAATAAATTACAACATCCAGTTTAGAAGGTAGGACAGTGGATCCTGCTGCTTAGGAACAACTCCTTCTGATGTGAGTGTCACCCATAAGAGCTACACAACTGAATTCAAGTCTCACTTGGCTCCATTCTTAAATGCAAGATTGCAATCTTACCTTCAGCTGAAAGTAATCTCTGTTGGTCCAGCTCTACTTACACATTAACAAGCCAACCTACAAGCTACATAGTCCTGGCTGGTGCAAAGAATTCTGAAGCAGTCTTCCTGATAAATTCCTTCAATTGTGCTAGGTGCAGGAGAACACACTCTGTAGAAATTTACTATGTATATCTCCGCTGCCTCAGGGAAGATTAAATGAAGGGAGTGAGCAGCAGTCCTACATAAAGAAACCATTGGTTATAGGACAAAGTCCCAAAAGTCAACTGGAATCTAAATGTCCATATCTAGGTTTATCACACCACTTGAGCAAAGGCTGAGTTCGTTGCTAATCAAGAATGTTCAGTAACTGCAGGGAAAATTAATTACCACGTCTGAGCACCGTACAACAGAGAGCAGAATTTGGTCTAGGAAGCAAGGCAAGTTCCCCCACGAGTAAAAGAGCATGATAGAGGTGTTATTCCACAGCAGACCTCACAGTCAAGCTGCTGTTGTTTTTAGTAAGTTCAAAACTGAAATGAAAACAATGAGAAGAAATCAAAGCAGAAATACAGTAGGTGCAAAAGAGCGAACCTGGAAACTGTAATCACCCTGCTGCATGTTGCTGCTTTGTTCTGTTTTGCACTCAGATATCAGGTTGGGAATGAAATGAGAGTGATTCATGTTTAGAAAGCAGGGTACTTGTTGCGAAATCTCAAGTATGGTAGTTCAGATCATCTGTGCTTCTAATTGCTCTTAGCTTCAGTGATCAGCGTTCCTTCTTCTAGCTTTTTCCACTCTACCATTCAGCACCTTAAACGGTAGTTTTGAACCAACCCACCCATGACTTGATTTCTCATTGTCCTGAGCATGGAAAAAGCCTTTGATGGTGCAGAGTTTTATGAGCTCTTTGATCATCTTACGAGGTGGCACCCAATATTTCCTATCAGGACAGAGATGAAAGAATCTATATTACATTTTTTCAGTCCTTTCTGGTCTCTTTAGCTTTAAAAGCAAAATTGTATCTGTTTCTCTCTGTGCAGGTACTCCACCTGAAATGACAGTATGGTGAGGTTTCCTTAACTTGTTATCCTATTTGGCCACGTTTATCAAATCACAACCTGCAGAAGGTTCTCTGGGGAGATCTTTTGAAGGGAGTGATAGAAGAACTGCAGAGGAAAGCAGCAGGTAGTTTTAGATAGGATGGAACTGTTGTGTGCTTTCTTGGCTTGGGCACTGATATGTTTTGAGTCTTTTTCACAGTTTTCCTTACCTGATCACTAATGCTGTTTGGCAAGAGCTCTCTTTTCTTTCCCATTAATCATCTCTGGCACATCAGTGGCATTTTTCTTTTTTTCCCATGTTCAAGGTCGGCCTTATCCCATGACAGAAAAGCATGCACTGTGTCTTCCAGTCGTAGATCTGAAAACATATGGAAGATGTATGGCTTTGATTTCTTAATCTCTTTTATGCAAGAAACGTTCTTAACTGCAGCTTAACATCCTGCCTGATAAATGCAGCACAAGCACATCATTAGTCACTTTCTACATTTTTCCCTAAATTCTTTTTTTTTTTTTCCCCAGTAAGTAAATGAGGGATGATTTGTTTGAGGTCAAAGTTCACACTGTCACTTAGCTCCCAGACCCTCTGTCAGAGCATTGGAGTACTTGCTTGGACCTTGATGAATTCTGCTTTCAGATACTGATTATTTATTCCAGTTTGAACTGCATATGGAAACACTTGGCAGCAACTGTATGTGGTTAGAACGGCTTTTAATTCCTGGTGAGAATTACCCCAAATGTGAGACTTTTAAACTTTACTAGTATTCAATAGCAAGTTAGGAAAACATTTTACCTTGGCCAAGGACCATTCCAGTCTTTGATGCTATCTATATATTACTGTTGTAGTCAAACATCACGAAAAACAGTATCTTTCTAAGCAAACAAATAAATTTAGAAGCAGCTTTAAGAATAAACAAAATGGGTGCCTACTTAACATAGTAGGAAGTCAAGGATGGAGAAAGAAAGGGAAATACATCCAAGAAGCTGCAACACTGCTTGTTTGGAAGCCGTATTTGTTTCCTGTTAGAGTTGGTGACAGTGATGAATTTAATTCTCTTAGTAATTTCCTGGGAAATTTGGAATTAGGCAGAGTCAGGGGCCAGGAGTCAGTCTTCATTCCCTAAAGATGAGGCCAACGTCAGGACAGGATAAACTGGTAAAAAGAAATAATAATAAAATGGCTGTGCTGTTTTGTTTAAAGTTCTATGATTGGATTAAAATTCAGTGTTAGGCTAAGAAGGATAGCCAGGTCTGTGTCTCTTAGGAATGCACTTAAGTTGCAGTTTAACTGGCCAAATTTTGGTTTAAGCTTCTGCTGCCTACATGTAGCTGGCCCCTTGCAGCAAGATTTCTCATGGAGAGCTTCCTATACAGCCGGGCAAGCCAGTTCAGCTGTTGATCTTCACAATCCTCCAAACCAGCAGAGGGTATTTTCAGAAAGAAAGATTTCCAAATTCCCCAGGGAGGTTCAAGGAATGCGCTTCTCATTCCAGAGGCCTTTGAACAGAGCTTCAAAACTGAATTACTACACTCGTTTCAATTTTAGAAAAATGTTTTGTTCAGATTGTTGGACAAAACCGCTGAGATCTTGATTTGTATACCTGTCACATACCAGATTGACTTTCAATGTCATATTTAAACAAGAGTTTCATGTAGATTTGGGCCTGCTGCCATTTTCCAGGCAGAATTCACAATGATTTGAGAGGGTGGCCCAGCACAAAAGCTATCAGACAGAGTCTCTATAGTTTTAATAAGTGAAGGAAAAGCTTTTTTTTTTTTCTTTTTGGAAAAGTCAAACAAAATTCTACAGATAAAAAGTGAAAATGTTCTGCATGATAATTGAACAATTGATTTTGCCGGTTTTCCAGCAGTTGTAATGATGAGAAACATTTTATTGACAAGTGCTACAAGTTTCTTTTGAGAATTTTGCTTTTTAATAACTTCTGAGACAGAAAAGTGGAGGGAAGGTAGGTGAGAGATGTGATAGGCCAACACAAGTGCTGACCCCAGGCTAAGGTCATTCTAATGCAGTGAAGCTTTAGAGCCTTTCTCTTTCATTAATAGAAATCAAAATCTACTGAATGAATTCAACTGTGCTTCTGGATTTGATTACTCTTTAGCTGAATAAGCAGAGAACCAGTGATTAAATTCATCACTGATTTTTAGGTACACAGCTTTCCTCATGCGTTGTCCTTCAATACCCAAACTTACTTAGCTCATGGTATCAGGGAAATCAAAATGAATAGAAAACCAAAGAACTAAAAAGATACTAAGAATGACTGGCAAGCTGCTGGAGGGAGCTAACTGCTGCAGCTATGCTATTGCTCGCTTGGGGTTTGTGTCCCTTTTCTGCAACGGTCTGTAGGTTTTACTTTTTCAAGCTAACTCCTGTCCTCCCTGGATTCCACTGTTTTTCATGGAAGCAATAATGAACCTTGAGATATTTGTACCCTAACAGCGTTTGTTCACAAGTGTCTCTGATATCTTGAGAGAATGATCCTGGAAGGGGAAATCTGTTGTGTTTCTCAAGTGCAAGAATGGGTGCTTTAGAAAAGTTGCTACCCTCAGCTGCCATCTGTAGAATTGGGGTATTAATAGTAATTCCTCTTTTCCTGTCCTTGTATGTTTAGATAGAAAACTCATGAGAATACAATTGTCTGATATTTTCCTCCTGGCCAGTGAGACCTTCAGAAATGCTCTGCTTTCAATGCAAATCTGCTCAAACCAAACTAATGGATTTTACCGGTGACTTTAATGGGACGTGAATGACTTTAATGGGACACAAATTAGGGTGACGTGGTACCATATAAGCGTTCTTCTGAGGTACCAAACTGGAGTTTACTGGTTTGTATTCTCTGCATGCAAACACTGTGCCCAGAGGTGAGTTTTGCAGCTCCGTTATGGATCCTGTGTGATTACTGGCGGTAGCATGTGAAGAATCCGACCCATGGTACTAGCTGAATGGATTCCGTTGGAGCTGCTGGGCATCAGATTTCAGTAACTTGTACAATTTGGCTCCAGTGTTTGTATAGTTATTCATCTGCTGTTGTATACAGTAAGCAATTTTTCATCTTCAGAGTTTTGTTAGTCTTGCCATGTCAGCAGAGGCAGGATTGATTCAGGAAAGGACATTTCAGTTATTTTCTCTCTGACTGTAGAGCTCAGGAATCTGGCATTTCTGACATGAGTGAAGGATACAAAAAAATGACAAAGTCTACACTTCTGTTCACAACACACTGCCAACAGCAAAGGGCAGATAAATTGACCTATATTAAATTTCACAATTAATCGTACTTCTGGCCTGTGCTCAGTTGTAAAGTGAAGAAACTGTTAAGGATAAGGGTGAGATACGTATCAAATGAACTGTCACGTCATGCATACTGGAATAGGTCCCACACATTTACCTTTGCCATATAGGGGATGTAGAAGGGAAGAGCAGATGCTAGCATAGTACAATTTCCCAGTGGGCAGACTGGATTCTTCACGCTGTAGTTTTTGCTTCCTAGATTTGTAGGTGTGAGATTAGCCTGGAGGTAACATTGTAGTATTAGTTTTGGCCTGAACTTTACACAGCATGATGGAAAGTGAGGTTTAGTTACTGGGAGAAATGAACAAATCACATTTACCTTGTTCTGTCGTTCTTGTAAGCAAGGTCATTTTATTTACCTCGTTCCTTTTTATGATCTCCTTTCCCTTTGCAAAACAAATAATTAACAGCTGCAGTATACCTCCACTGCAAAGTTTGGAATAATGCTGTATAGCTTTATTTCTGCTCGAGGAGTTTAATGCTGGAGTCTCAAGGAGTTGGGAGAGGAATGGTTTCCTCAGGAAACTAGTTATGTATCACGGTATGTACGGTTCAACTCGGTGTCATAATAATTATTTAGGCATTGGCATTAAGTTTGCCAGAATTTTTTTCTTTTACCTCTAGTATTAAGAATGGAAAGCATTTTGACTAACAGCTTAAAGCAGATGCATCTGCTATCATGGTACTGGGGATCAGAGTGAATGATGATGTGATGCTAATGCGAAGAAGGCTGTATTCTGAACTCTCTTGGCAGGCTCTCTTGGACTCTCTTACCTAATCCTAATCTGGATAATTCTTGTTGGGGTGGAATGTGAACGGTTCAGTCCCTACACAGACCGGCACAGGGGCAAATGTTTTCGGAAGAGATTACAGAAAACCCAGTGCCATAGACTTTCCTGAAAACTCTACCCTGGGTAGCATACATTCATCACCCATGTTAACAGATCGCTGTCTGTGATCTGAGAAGAGCAGACTGATGTTTCAGCAAGGATTTCTGATCAGTGTATCATCTCCTGACATTTGGGGAAACAGGATCCATTTGCTAAGCGGGTCATGTATTTAAGAGATGGTTTCTTCTGTAGTTATGAAACATCTGCCTAAGCACATATGTTCCTTAGCCAGAGGCAATAGGAGGGTTTACAATTCCAGTTGTGAGCGTAAATAGAGCTCTAAATAGCATCTGGACCATGAAACCAACTTTAAAATACTGAATAGCAGGCATTTAAGGGAAAGGGAACTTGACTAATGCTCAATAATCATCTATTTCAGATGGAATTCATAGGGAAAAACGAGACAAGAGAGAGAGTATGGAGTGATTCTGAATTTCATAATAATTGTCAAGAGCATAGTGTCTGGCAAGTAAATTCTGCCAGTAACTGAATTAAAATCAAAATTAAAATTTGCATATAAAATATCAATTCTTATATCTAGCTTCATCCTCTTCCCACATCAGTGTAACATTTTGTCCTCAAGCTATAGTCTTCCAAGGGGAGAACACAGCAGTGAAAGAAAACTTAAGAAAAATAGTCTCTTTTCCAAAATTGCCAACCCTGGTTTTCAGAAAAAAGGAGACAAAAGTGATAGCTTTAGGACAAAGGTCGGTGAGATCAAATGAAGCTGATTTGAGATGTGTTTAAAAAAAAAGAAAAAAAAAAGAGAAATCATAATGAGAACATTCGACTTCTTTCCCAGAAGAAGGGTAAGTGGATTTAATAGAAAATATTTTTCTACTTGTTCTTCGTTCGTGGATATAAGTATTACAGAAAAGCAGTAGCACCCATATATCATGATGGCAGCATCTGGATCAATAAATTTAAGAAAACTCCCTGTATATGAATGTTTGTCCCCAGTAATGTCACAAAAAACCCTCCAGTTAATTGCAAAGGACAGGAGGGGAAAGACTTCAACTCAAATACTCTTTTACAGACAAAAAGTCTGCATAGTGGCATTAAAAGAAAGGCACCTACCTACAGCTTAATCATCTTCTTACACAAAGATGGACTTTTAAAAAAAATCTACCTGGAGATGTAAGGTATCCTTAAGGAACTTACTAATGCTGAGATGCTTATGTTTATGCATGAGTAATTTCACTAAAATTGTTGGTAGTAATCATCTGCTTTAGATTTAACATGTTCTGTTCACACTGGTGTCATAAATTGCAGTGCTGCAAGGCAGAAGCACAGCAATTGCTCCCTAAGTTTAAGGAAGACTGTCCCCTATGAGCCCATCGTTACTTTACTGTTGATGAACATGAAGTTCAATGGAAAATCTGTTAGTAGACAAAGTCAACAAAATAAACCTCTATCATCTTTCACTGCAGAACTTTCTACAGCCTTAAAATGTTGTGTAAAAAAAAGCTTTGTTTAAACTAGGCCAGAGGCAATGAAATCTCAAAGATTTTATGTAATGTTAAAAAACTTAGAACTCCTTGCTCTGAAGGACCACAAGTAAGATTGCCTTTGAGTAGTGCTCACCAAATTGTGAGTTATATCCTCTTCCAGCAGCAAATCCCTGTGTTGAATATGAAGTAAATAAAATGTTTATTAACCTACCAGTGTACCACTTTGGTATTTTCTCTGAACATTTGGGAAACCTGCAGAGGACTTTCTAAAATCTCATTATATTAAAGAAAAAGTGATTTTAGTTGCAAGATGTGAATTATATGGATGAGTGAGCATCAGTAAACAAGCTTAGTTTAAACTAATACCTTGGAAAACCTATTTCTGAAAACAATTAGTGATGAATTACTTTCAGCGCTTGGGAAGGTCATTAAACTGTGTTCCCTACATTAGCAAGTGCAAAGAAAAACCACAGCTAAGAGATAGGGATGGAAATCAATGAAGTATTTTCCAGCCAAGGAAACAAACTGGGCGATGCGAATTGTCAGCTTGGGTTCAGGAAACAAACGGCATTCCTGCAGTCGGCGCATATAGCAAGAAAGTTCAAAGGGACCAAAAGGTACATAAAACAGCAAAGCCTTTCAAATCCTCCAACAGCTCACAAGCATCACGTTCATCTTAAAAATATTTCAGGATTCCAAATTGACCGAAAATTGAGGTCAGTATTTTTTGTGCCACTCTAGCAGTTCGAAGACTTACCCGTTCACACTCTTGGTAAATGCTGCTCTAACAAAGTCTTTGGTCACCACCTTGCCAGTGTTAACCTAGAGAGGAGAAAAATGGGGAGCCCAAGAAATAAGTATAATAGATCTACTGTCAAACTTCTATTTGAGGCAATCGATCTGTAAAATGACCTAGGAGGGGTTCCTTGGGAACCTCAGCATGTTGTATCTGATGGATTTGGATACTAATGTACAATTTGCAGAATTCAAAATTGAAGCAAAGAGCTAGTTGGGTTATTTTATTATTATTATTATTATTAT
>VWZK01000693.1:524-41654 GCA_013396935.1 Baryphthengus martii
AAAGTAGCTAAGCATCACATTTTGCTCATTCAGTTTCCACTTCTTCCCCACAATTTGTGTGGGGTTTTGTTTTGGCAAAAGTAAGACTGTTTCTTGTTTTGGGTTAGTTCAGAGGTTTGGGTTTGGTTTGTTTTCTTTTGTTGGTTGGTTTACTTGTTTTCCCAAAGACCTCAGCTAAACAGATTTTCTGCACAACCCTAAAAATAGCAGTTCTTCATCTTCCCACCTGCACATATTGGAATCTGTATAATTTGCTTCCAGTAGTGCCTTTAGAGTTCATGAAAACTAAACTTGTAGCTATTTTGCCATCCACTCAAGTGCCTTTATGGCAAAGCTGAATCTCAGATAATTAAACTAGTTACTCAGCTGAAGTTATTCTCAAGTAACAAGTTCAGGACTCAGTCTAATTTAAGCTTCCCTTTTCTGCCTTCCCCATAGGATTCAGATTACATTTTACGTGTTTGTTACTATGCCCTGAAAAAAAAGTCAGAAGAAATGGCATTATTAGGCATCATTGTCTCCTGCCCGCTGGGACCCTCTGTGTTCAGTTAGACTCAAACTCATACATGTTAGACATCATTTTTAGTACTAATCTCATTAGCATTACCCAGGGTTTATGTTACAGAATCAGCATTAAGCCTCCATAATGCACATCCACCACTGTGTTCTGTGTTCCAGTAAACTAATGAAAAGCTTTGGCTTTTGCTGCCATGAAGAATCTGAATTTACAGATTTTTAGGAAAAGAACAGCAAGCTGAAGTAGTTTGCCGTCCTGGCCTCACGATGTATGAAGTATTTCCTTCACTGAAGGCAGCAATTTTTTTCCTTACTCATCTCAACTGAGTGCAACTCCATATCATGTCTCAGTTTTTGTTGAAACAGATGGTTAACTTATTTTCAGAAGAAACTATCATCACATTAAAAATTTTAAACACAGGGACATCCCACCTAGAAAGTAAATGTCTGGATTTGATGTCGGATGAGAGGCTGACAGAGCGCATAGGTAGGAAAGCAGAAGAATGGAGGTAATGAATTCAAAATACTCTCTTGGACCAGTTTGCAGAGCTGCTAAGTACTCACACATCTTACTTGGGACCACTGGCAGCTAGGGAGTGTCACGTACCTCGACACACAGACATTTTCACTTTTCAAAGCTCCATGCTCAGTAATTCACTCAGAGAAACAAAAAAGTGTCAATCACGATTCAGATCCATTGCTCTAAGTAAGCGCTGCAAGTTTGGTAAGAAAAAGCCTCAGAGTTCCCCTGCATAGAAAAGTCAGTCCAAAACCAGCGTGTGAGATGAGTAGGGCAAACAACTGATAGCACATGGGGTGTTAAGTTGATTCCTTTTCTCTCTCCCTCCTTGGAAATAGGGATTTCTTTCTTTAGGAGTAATGTTACACTCTATGCAGATTAATGAACATCTCCTAAGGTAGTGGGGGCACATGAGGGAACCACAAACTATAAACAAACTGATCAAAAAAGAAAAAGAACAAAAGAACAAATAAGAAATAATCTCCTGGAAAAAGATTTCTAATCTAACATGCTGAGAAGCATAGACACATGGTTTGATTACGGCTAACAATTACGGTTTAATTACAGCTGTACTTAAATAAAAAAAGACAAGTTAGCACAATCTGACATTTTTGCAGAAGCAAAAATTCTGGACTAAAACACACATGTGCCAAACAGGGAAGACTCTCATCAGTAAAAGAAGGCAGAGGAGCAGCACAAGGTACACACACATTATGATAAAATATCATAATATGATTTGGAGGGGAAATACTATTTCTTTTATCCAAAAAGATTTCTGTAGCTTTGAAAAATACTTGGTGCATCTGAAAAGTAATCTATTCCAAACAGACAATATTCACCCATTCCTCCATGTCTTTGGTTAAGTTGTCCAAAAGTGATCAGGGACAGGAAAAACAAAATTAGACACAGTCATGTATCGTTAATTAACACCAGCTGTAACTTAATGAACTAGAAAATATATCTCCTTTAAAGAACTATTAACCATAAGCACAACATTATTCAAAACAAGCAAACAAAAAAATCCCACCAAAAAACCCCCAAAAACCAAGCTGGAAATGAGAACTCATTTCCCCATGAAAGCATTAAGACTGAAAAGAATACAATGTATGGTATGCAAATGTAGTAGACACCCAACTTTAATGGAAAATTTCTTCAAAATAGCAGACAAATACAAAGGTGTATTGTATTTTACAAGTATCATAGCTGCTTATTTAATGCTTTTTGACTTTTACAATAGAACAGAAGAGCACCAGCAAGTCACCCAGCCTGCACCCACAAGCCACATGTGGGGAGTCAGTGCTTACATTTGACTCGTTACCTTAACCACAGCGCTCACTTACCTTGTCCGTGCAGCTGGGTTGTAATGAACAGGACAGAGCTGTAAAAGACCTTATCTTTACTCACTGCTGTTTGGTGTTGGCTGCTTTGTGTCTTTTATATCTGTGTTGTACTTGTGGTTTAGGCAGAAAAGACTTGCCAGAATCACTAAAAAACCAAAAACAAGTCCTGTTTAACTTATTTATTTAACAGAAATCAGACCAAAATGGAACATTGATACTGCAGGTCTTGTAGGTTTGGTGGGCTAGTCACCATTGGTTGTAATCAGCTCCCACAGCACTAGAGGGACATATGGATTATACTTAAATTCAATAATAGTATTATTAATGACCATTGGTTATAGCTGTAGTCATGGCACAGCTTGCAGCCTTAGTCTGAGACAGAGGCATATTTTGTGGGCGTACAAGGAATGGCTCATTATTGTTCAAAGTTCTTCACTGAGTAATAGGTTATGGATGTTGACCGTTTGAATTGTGAATATGGGACTTACATCCTACATAGTAAAGTTTTGTCAATAAACAAATGGATGGAAAGATTCTGCCTCAGCTTAATTAATGTCTGGAAGGTGAGAGATGGGTAGCATTTTCTCCATCGCTGCCTGACTGATCCAAGCTGTGCTGTACAAACTGTACCACAGGAAATGAAGAAGAGGACTCTCTTGTGGAGCAGCTGTGGACTTATGCGTCTTTCAGAAGAGATTGTTTTCCTCCCCCGTCTCTGGTCACATCAGTCCATACTAAACCTAACTGGGGTAGTACAAAAGAGAAAGCCCATGATTTCAGAACACTAGCTGGGGCAATGAGAGTGGGTTAAATTCTGTTGATCAAGGTGAGCTTAATTATACCATTGGTTAAACTAGTAAAAAAGTTTGGGGGCATTAATCACATTTGCAAAAGAGAAGTTAAGAAGTTTTCTAGTTTGTTTACAGAGAGCAGCTAACTAAACACTGTTATTACAACTAAACATTTCGATTCTTCACACTAAACTCAAGTTATATGTAAACTACTATGGCATTGGCAACTGCAGAGCTTTTGGGGATTTGGTGCAATGGCTGGAGAAAGTCTGAGTAGAGGTGAGTGTTGAAAGAATTAAAAATCGTGTACGGTAAAGAAATATGTCACAGTATTTCTTGACCTTTCTGAGAAAGACTGATCTATGTTGTCAAAAAATCCTAACCCTGCAATCAAGCAAAACAATTATTTGTGGTTTTCTGGAAACAGGGGATTGGGAACATATCTGACTATTTTAATTAAACAGAGCTATATCAGAGCTAGCTGTTTAACTATAATTGCTTCTAATCAGAACAACTTACCAGAATTTAATCAGGCTGGAATGATTTTACAAATTCTCTGACATACATGTTTTCTCAAAGAAGAAAACCAAGGAAATGCATTTTATTCTCTGCTATGAAGTCTGCACATCTGTTTTAGGAGAGACTTAACTGGTAAGTGTGAAGATTTTGCAGATTTCTCAAGTAACTGCTATAATTCTTGCATTTAAAAAAAAAAAGGTCAAGTCAATGTGGTTCATTGCTTTCTATAAAAAAGAGAAAATATTTTATTTTCTTCTAAGTAACAGAATGATATAAGTAATAAGATCATAGGAAGCACAGAAGGCAGTCATTTTGCTGAACACTTTGTATGCCTTAAACAGGAAAACTTCATACTTCTACTGGACAGAGTTCAACGGAGACCTGCAAGGATGATTAAGGGACTTGAACATCTCTCGTAGGAGGAAAGGATGAGAAAACTGGGGCTGTTTATTCTGGAGAAGAGAAGGCTGAGAAGGGATCTTATTCATGTTGCTAAATGTCTGAGGGTGGACGTCAAGTGAAAGGGGCCAGTCTCTTTTCTGTGGTGCCCTGTGATAGGACAAGAAATAACAGGTATAAGCTAGAATATAGGAGGTTCCACCTCAACATGAGGAGAAGCTTCTTTACTGTGAGGGCGATGGAGCTGGAACAGGCTCCCCAGAGAAGTGGTGGAGTCTCCTTCTCTGGAGACTTTCAAAACTCACCTGGATCTGTTCCTGTGTGGCCTGCCCTAGGAGATCCTGCTCTGGCAGGGAGGTTGGACTAGATGATCTCTAGAGGTCCCTTCCAACCCCTAACATTCTATGATTCTATGATTAGCAAAATGGTGACTTAACATGATAAAGGTCTATAGAGATAATTCACAGGATTGAATGTGAAGTTATACACCAATTTCAGAAACACAGGGAGGAAAGAAAGGGAAAGGGAGGAGGAACTGTCTTAGCAAGCAAGTTACTTATTCTAGGACCTTCCCTGAATCAGGAGAAAGACAAACCAAGGGACTTTGGTCCATCGGACTGGGAGTATTAGGAAGATGAGGTTTCGTTAGTTGAGCTAAAGGAAAGAACTAAAGAGACCATTGGATTCCTGAACGTCCATTTGGCAACATAGGCAAGAGTAAAAAAATGCCTCTTCTTGGAAAGTGCCAGGAACAAAATTGTCCTTCAAGAGATCAGAGAAGAAACTGGAGATAGGCTTTTCTACATTTCATCCTGAGAAGTAGAATGCAATCAAGGAAGAAAATTTGCATGAAAGTGATGGTGAAATTATGATGTTCATGATTATTTAGAAAAAGAGAAAGGAATGACAACAGAATAAAGAAAATAAGTTTGAGTATAGGATTATTGTTATTCATGGAAAGGTGCCCTAAGGGCAAAGGGGATAAAAAGATCTGTCAATTAATAGAAACTTGTTGTGGACTTGAAACACAAGTAACAGGTCAATCTTTCATGCAGAAGGACAAGATCCTTGTGTAGGAGCGATCTATAAATAATTAGAGGTTGGAAATTACTTTATAGGCAGCTTTTCTGCAGAATAGCATCTAAAAGATATACTGGATAGAAGACTGAACAAAAGCCAGCAATACTAAACTGCTGTGAAAACAAAACCAAAACTCACAAAAGCACAGAAGAGTCATACGTGAAACTAATGGAGTAATGTTTTCTCTGCATAGCATTGTTAGGTCTTCCGCTGGTGTGCTGTGTCTAATTTTGGTTATTTCAAGAAGGAGTGTATTTTGTCCAGTGTAATCTTTATTAATTTATGCTCTCAAGAGTGTAGGAAACCCTTCACATGAATGGGGAGCACTCACAAATCCTGTTTTTTTGTCCTGTTGATTGTAAACTCTAGATCGGGACTGCCTGTACTGTTTTCACGCAGTTTTTACCTCTAACTGTGTTTGCAATATTAAACTAGTTATGTAACTTTACATTTCTGTATGCATCACTGCACAGTCATGCTTAGGCTTTCACCAAACTTTCCTCCTGTTGTGCTACTTTTTAAACAGTTTAAAAGAACCCTAATGAACTTCTGGCTGGACCTAAATCAACATGGACATCAAAAAGGCCTGATGAAGGATAGTTCCTTTTAAGGAGGAGTCGGTGCTTCCAAGGTATGTACATACCTGAATAGCTCTTAAAGATTCACGAAATGATTAGGCTTTTCTGGTTAGCAACAGCCTGCCAAAAAAGATTCAACTATCAGAGAATAGTTTTTCAATATATTGATCTTCCTTTATGTGACTGTGATTATGAGAGAAAGTGTAGGAACATTGAAAAGGAACTGTAACTGCTGCCACATATTTTTTTAATTTTTCTTTATTCTTTTCAAAAGGATGTCAGATTATCTCTGCTATACTATCAAAATCTATTTGAAGCTTCTGAATCGTATCATAATTGTCCAATGAATGACTTAGTCTAGGAATAAAGTAAGGTAGTATACCAGTTAATTAACTGATCCATAAAATAATAACTTGTGTTCAGAGAAACAATACTTATTTTAAGGGATCTTTAGCTGCATTATGGAATGACAGTAAACTAGGCATTCTAAATATTAACTATTTTGGATCAGTTTCAACAAAAGCAAGCTCAGAGAAAAAGAAGAAATTCAATTGTGAAATGGTTGTTACTCAAATATTGCTTTACTTTATTAGTGGATACAGACTTATTTAGGTCAATTGAAAAAAGAAAAAAAAATATTTTCCTCTCATTCCTTCTTATAGCAGTCTATGTCATTTACTAGGACCCAGAATAGTTGTACTATTCTGATGAACTGATACTTATGGAAATAATTAGAAGATCCCAGATGTACTACTCATTACTAAACATCCTTGAAGTCAATATGCACTGTGTTCCCTTTTTAGTGTAATTCAAAAAAGCTTTTAATGAATTACAAGCAAATTCATACCATATGTCCAAGACAGCAATCAGGAGGAGCTTTCAGACAGTATCGCTGTAAATGCATTGGATTTTTTCTTTTTTACTGTTTATACCAGATGTTATCCTATAACCAGTCAGATGCAATCTGAACATTTATCATTCACTTTTACACCTCCAAGACATTTGTATCTTAATGCTGTGGAATAGCAGCATTCTGCAATGGTCCCCTACCTATAAACCCGGTGAAAATGTAGCTAGGCTCAGATGCCAGTTGTTTCTCCTAAGAGCTTGGAGATCTATTTATTTTTTTTAATCAAGGAAGCTGTTATTGTCTGTTTTCCAGCCCCAGACCCCAGCATGAGCTTATGATAACTTTAACCAGAGTCCAACAGGAAACAATCTCTCCCTTGCCAAAAGCACATGTAACTCCAGTTATGGAACAGGACAAAACCAAGATTTACTGAAGTGCTAAAAATGATTAAGAGGGTTTAAGAAGCCCTTCTCTACCAGCAGCTCAGAACACTGTGAGACACACACATTTAAATTCCTGCTCTGCTGGATGTGGATTGCAGGTCTGGCTCTGAGCCTCCCAGAAGAAAGGGGTGCCCACACAGGCCCCGCTGCAGCAGGAGAGAGGAGACACAGTCATTCTGGTGGGACATCCAATAGCTGGCAGAGCACTTTGAGTCTTGCTTTTGGTCCTATTAGTGCTGAGTTATGTGCACAGCATGAAGTGGTTTTACAGGTGAGATTAGACACCTGGCAATTAGCAAATTCTGCTTGCTAGTGAGGGAGGATTAAACTTCTCTGGAAAATTATGTCTGCACTTGGCTCTTCTACATCCTACACTGGGAATGGGATTCGGTTGACAGACTCAGATATCAACATTTACGTGACTACATGTCAGTGCCCGCATATGATTTGTATGTCCAAATTCCCATTACAGTCACCAGGAGTCTGGTTGATAGAGTAGGTATGTATTTTAAGGTGAGCTGACCAATTTTCTGCACTCTGGGTATCCCATAATACAGACTAGACCTTCATTGGCACTAATGGGAGCTGGACATCTTTTTTACAAGCAGTCATCTAAAACGGTATGTCTGAATGTGGGAACTGTATCCCACTTTGAATATAAGGGATACATCATGGTGTTTTTGCAAATGTCAACTCATTTTTTTTCTGCCTGTACAGAAGATGGTTCAGGATGATCAAAACTTTCAGTAAGTATGTTATTTGCTTAAATAAACGGAATCCAGAATCTATTCAGATCTAGCATCATCTTGAAATGTGACACTGGAGGAATCACAGTAGTCTTAGCTGCCATTCTCATGGAGACCAAAAAATTAGTCTGAGTTTAGGATAACTGTACTTCTTGCTGTCTGAGACTCAGTGTATAAGACTCGCTCTTTCAAAAAAGAACATCTGACTTAGTTAAACCTTGCATTATAAAAAGCTATGCTTGTGGTTGTTTTCTTCCGATGATTTTAATTTTAAATGCCAACATGTTTTGAAAATATGAGTCTAAAATAACCAACAACACTGAAGAAGAGTGGTGACTTTGGTAAATATTATGGACTTGCACTTAGTGATTTGCTTATCTACATGTAGAAAAGTCATGTGGCTTGTTGTGTCAATAGTCACAGGCATGAAAAGAGACTAGCTGAAATCCACAGTTTTTAAACTTATATAGGTTAATATAGATCTTAAATGTATCCTAATTTCTCCTGCTTTGATGGTCTACTTTATATAAGGACAGGAATACTACTGTGTTGAATAAAATTTGCTGTTACTGATGTCTTAATTAAAATGTCTTCACTGAAGAAGAAAGACTCTAGTATCATGAGCAAGGCTTATCCTACCCATTAAGGTAGATTTAATATAAGAAAATAAAATAATGAAATGTATCTAGACCAATGTAGCATAATATTGCCACTGTAACTGACAAGGAGTTACAAGTTGAGTAGACAGTCAAGGAGAGAGGTGTATCATTTCCTTTGCTTATTTCTAAGTATCTAAGTGACAGCATAAAGCGTGTTATAAATTTAAAGTTCCATCTAAGCAAATAGCAGAAGTGAGAAACCACGAAGTATTTCTAAAAGGCTGCTGTTGTGACAGCCTCAATATTTCTATGGCATTGAATAGAGTTTAGGTTATTTTCTAGCGATTATCACCTTGTGAAGAAGGAATCCCTTCCCACGGATTTCAGTAGGAGGAACACCTTGCACTAGATACAGCATTCAGCAAAGCTTCCAAAATATATTTTAAATTATTTTGTGGGCAAATTAATTTTTCTATAGTTACAAAAAGGCAAAAGCTGTTCATGCATAGTTTTATTAAATAATATCAAATGGCTAGATTATTTTTGTACTCTTCAAAATACTACAGTCCAAAAGTTTTCCTAAAAAATATCGGAAAATGAAGGTTCAAAATAGCTTCATTAAGATAGTATTTGAATCTTTGAGTACAGAGGAGACACAAACATGGATATTAAGGAGTGTTATTGTATTACCAGCAGCTGCTCTTAAGTGCATATCCTGAATTAAACTTAATCAAAGTCTTTTCACTGGAAGCTAGAGGGTTCACAGGAGAAGCAAATCAGACACTGGCTGATTCAGTTTTGATTCAAAGAAGTAAATGTGGGGAATTAAACTGATACTTTCCTTATAGTATATCCCTTATTCCTATATCACACCCCTGGGCTTATAACAACAGAAACTTTGATCTAAATATTTAAGAAAACAATTGTTAAAATTGAGATATCTAAAAAGTTATCATTTGTCTTGTGGAGTCTCTTTCTCTGGAGACTTACAAAACCCTTCTGGATGCGTTCCTGTGCAACTTGATCTAGGTGAACCTGCTTTAGTAGGAGGGTTGGAGAAGATGGTCCCCAGAGGTTCGTTCCATTCTGTGATTCTGTGATTTGTTTGCTGTTTTAGCACTTCTATCACCAACTTGTGTGATCTTGGGTAGATAGTTTTCTTTTCCCGTTTATTGAAAAATAAAGAGAGGATTTTATTGAAGACAATAAATATTTATCAATTTATGAAATAGAATTTATGAAACACATCTTTCCCGATCCACAGAAGTGCTTGTTATGAGAACACAGAGAAAGGGTGAAATTCCCAGGTTCTACAGACAGGAAAGTCAGATGTACCTGATACTAAACATCAGGCAGTAAATGCAAAAAAAAGGAATAAATCCAGTAAAATTTTATTTTCTTCTGAGAGGTCAAAATGTGTGGGTTAAAGCTCTGAAAAACAAAATTTGAGTGGGAATGGCAGCCACTCACAAGAAATAATCTAGTATTTCTGTGGTGTTATCAGACTTGTTAAAGCCAAGGTTAACTTTCCGTTGAGCAGAATTTATTAATATGAGTCATACTTGCTCAGATTTTGCTGAATGTTATGGTGTGTGAAAGAAGCTGCTGGCCTTTCTCAAGAAAGTACAGAAGTGTACCAAGTCAGGAAAGCCTTGACAAATCTGGAAGGCTGCAACAGGACGCACCTGTCCAAAGCTTGTACATTTTGTAGAGCTTTGTATGTACTGTAGGCTACTATTGCCTTTCATGAAAGTTGCATTTCATCCTTCATTTGTTCTTCTGTATGTTGAACATTTTATTTAAATGAAAGGAAATAGATTTTATTAGCTGAAGCCAGCCCTGTTTCTTAGCTCAGTAACAAACCTGTCAGGACAGTGAAATAGCAAGGATACAGCAGTGGAAACATTGTAAGAAAAAAACTAAACAAGTTGGTGAATTATCAGTATGCAGGGACACGTACGTGTACCAACATGCTCAGCCTGACTTTGCAGCAGCCAGCATTTGCAGTCTAGGCTCTCACTGAAATGTGATTAAAATGTGAAGGACAATCTAATTAAAAAGCTTGAAGCACTGCACTGAGGTCATTCCTGTTTACCTTCCAGTATAAAAGAAGTGACCTCTATTGCATGCTATATAGTAATAAACAACCCTATAGAAAGGCACTGAGGCAACCAAGATACCTTCTACTCTAATTCTCAGGGCTATTCTTTCTCCTCTCTGTCCTCAACCTCAAATAACTCCCCCTTTCTGCCACCACCAGCTCACCAGCCTTCTTGGGCAGCTCCTGGCAAGGCTCAGCTGTGCTTGCCCCTGCCTGGTGCCTGCTTAGGGGTACTGAGGATGGGTGTCCTTGAAGCTGCTCTGTGGTCTGCCAGTGTGAAAAGGCAGTCGAGGTCCAATCTTGGCTCTGCAAGAACTTGCAAAACAAACCAAAAAATCCCTAGGCATCAAAGGAAAATCCGGATGTTTCCCTCCCCATTCTGATCTCGCTTGTTACTCACCCATTACCCCCTCAGAGCGGGAACATTTTTGTTCTTGGACCTGTCAGTACTTAACACCACTAATAGTAATATTGTGGCCTTTAATAATGACTGTCAGGTGAGACTAAAGTTGTTTTGCAAGCATTATGTTATTGGCTGGGTTTCAAATTCCTAGTGAAGTAGCAAAAACTTTTATCTCCCTTATTTCATACCAAGAAACTGAGGAGTGTGAGTAGATGATCAACTAAGTCAATCATAGTAAAGTAAACCTAACCAAGACATACTTAACTCTAGCATTAAGCTCTAGTTACAAAATCAGGCATTGAAATCTGTAAAGTTGTGGTAAAAATAGACAAGTGAAATTTTGGGATCTGGTGTCCCTCTCTTCTCAAGGCCAGTCAGGGTTATGGGCTGATAAGAGCTGTGCCGATGAAGTATATTTGGTGACCGGTTTGACGAAATATTTTTGATTGATCTGAACTTTGCTACTAAATCCCGTGCCCATTTAATGTGACAGTTATCAGAATCAAATTACACTTAAAACTTTTGGTAACAAATTACTAGCAAAGAGACTGGAAGTTTATAAGGCGGCAGGCAGATAACTGGGTATAACCACTAACAGAGAGATCAAATGCCTTCCTCCACCAAATAGCCAGGGGGAGCATTTGTTGGAGGAGTCAGAAAATGCTAAAATAAAAACAGTCTCTATTTCTTCTTATTACTTAGAATTTTCAATTATTACGTAAGGGGTGTAATACCCTCATGTCTTCATTTGGTTACTGTTATTCTCTCCTCTCTGAGCTAGTTCCGCATGTGCAGAGCAGGAACTTCGCTTGAGCCAGGGAGAAAACCTTAAGTCAGATTTCTTAACTGCGTTGTCTCTTTTACAACTCCCTTAGAAAATGCACTATCGCTGCTTATCAGATGGTGGTTTATGTTTAATACTTTCAAGAGATAAAAAGGTTATGAACCAGGAACCGGCCTCTGACATTCATACAAGGTGACAGCAACAGGGAGTGGAGTTGATTTCCGTTTATTTTTCAGTACAGAAAAGCTACCTTTTGCTATGCATGTCATACCATAATGAACAGTCATAGCAAGACATTGTGACAAGTAGGACACATACCTTTCTAAAGTTAACTAATAGAAGCAAAGATCACTGGCAGTGGGGCTGGGCAAGGTGCACAGCTACCTGACTGTGCAGGAGGTAGGAGTTGCAAGTAAGTTGGTAAGTGAAACCAATATTTAGAAGCTGATCATTGCTGGGTACAGCTCGGCTGGTCTTATGTTTTACCAGGTTGATGTATCTCAACAATCTTCACATTATACTGGATTTTGCTGCATTGTATGTCAGCTCAGGGGAAGTGCACTTAAACATCTTGTAAGCACAACAGAGGCTATAACATCACGACAAGGTGATGTAAGGATGTAATAGGTGACAAAAGGATGTAAAAAAGTTAGAGGTATAAGTTTGTCTATTGTTTCAATTATTTTCTTTCTAAAAAGAAATTTTAGACACTTTTCTAAATTTATGTCACAGACCACAGTTTCAGCCGACACAGGCAGGCTTTTGTCCAGGAACAAGCACAGGGCCATGTTTTGGGAAGTGGGGAGATGAACATTTCTATTTTAAATGTTGGAAATTGGTATAATTTCTAAAAAATGAAACAAAAACTCTAGAGCTACCAAAAACATATTGTTTTCAGAGAGTTCATATGCAATATTGCTAAGTTGCCACTCATTCCATAAAAAAAAAGTAATTTTTCCATACAACATGGAGCATTCCAGCATTACTGATGAGTGGTTGTTGGGTAGAAATATCATGAAAATTATAAATAACTTTCTGATAAAATGACCTGCTACAAAAGCTAAGTCTATCACATAATTTAATGTCTATGAGGATTATTATTTACTTCTTCTAGATGTTCTGATACATCTGTGTTTAAGAAATGAGAGTCTGAAAGACACAGTAAACATGAATTTTCTGTATTCCTCAATCACTCAAGAAAATCATGCCCAGGAAAGTCAGAATTGTTTCATGTTTCCCAAGAAGGGATCCACAAAGCTGTGTCTTTCCTTCCTTAAAAAAATATCAGTTCCCTGTTGTTCTTCTAACCTATCTTCACTGAACTGGATTCCAGTGAAATTTCATATCTGCTGTATAACACTTGAGACATTTTTCCTATCAGTGTGGCCTTTCAGATGGAGTTTTCCAAAAGACATAGTTTTTTTTTTCATTCCTGTCTTATATTATCCCACTGGCTAATTTCCTCGTTATTTCCAACGTCTGTGTTGGCAGGATCTTACCTGTAAGACAGTAAGATTGAATTCAGTGTCGAAACAACTTTAAAATGACAGGATTTCTAGACAGAGGACTTCCACAATGCATATCACTTCCTGAAAAACCAACAGAAGTAAATTTATTATTTTTACCTGATAGATTTTAGATATTTCCAAAAAACTTCTGTAAGCCACTGAGATCTCCTTTATTCCATTTTCTATATATTTCAATTATTTCATTATTTACATATCTCAGTTCTCTCATCATAGGCATGCAAAAGCCAATCCTTTAATATTTGTTTTTATTAGAACATGTAATGATGAAAGGCCTGAAGAAGAGGAAGACAACTGAAGGCTGTGACAGGGTTTGCACAGGCCTCGAAGCCAAACATTTGTTAGAATCAGTATTTGCTCTGGGCTTATATGAACTTCGAATGCAGCAAATTTTTTGGTAAAGGGGAAGCAGAATAAAATACAGTAAGATCTTTCTAAAATTAATGACTTTTCTTGATTAGGCCATTGATAATTTATGTGAGGAAAATGTGTTAGGTCTAGAGTAGCTGCCATTCCTTAATGCATTTGCACACTATATGGAGAAATGGAAATCAAACTGGAGCAGGGGCAGATTTGCACGAATGTTGTGAAACAATAACTGGCCAAACAAAGGGAATCAGTATGAAGTTTTGTTTAAAGAACAAAAAAGTGTAATCTGAAGTGAAAATTTTCCTCAGGATCTGTTTTGCTTTGTGGAGGCAGCTGTTCCCCGGAACTATTACACTGCCCTATATATGGCTGGATTGCAAGTTGACTTTACATAAAGTTGACTTTATGATATGTGAAGTTTGAGTGAATGTTTCCCTGCTGGTCAGACACTTTCTCATGCTTCAATATCCTTTTCCAGGTGGACATTCAGGCTCCAAAGCAAAATCCTTATGGATGCCTGTGGCTTCATATATAGCTGTAGGATTTGGAGACACTGTGACAGCTCTAAACACAAGTGCGACTTAGAAATAAGTGCTACTTTAGAAATTCAATCAGCTCCTGATCCAGCTTGCTGGATTAATGGAGGTGGTCTTGATATGTACATGAAACAGAATGGTTCCGCTTTTTAGCTAAGCTTGAAACTCATGTGTTTGACTTCAACCAGAGCAGGACTGTTTGTCTTTTTCTCTCCCACACATGTAGTTTGCTTAATTTGTGTCCATTGGTATTAGTGTATTTATCAGTTTCATTATATCAACCAAAAATAACAACGTGCTCATTTACGCTTGAGAAACAAAGCAGAACCATTCCTATAAAACATTTAAATATGGCTTGCCTCTTTTACTGCATGCAGTTCCTGTCTCATGGAACATTTGTTTCATAGCATTTCATGCCCTATTCAGCAGGTTAGTCACATGAGACCTCACTGGTACTGCAAAAATCATAGGGCTTTCTAACTTTATATTTATTATACGTTCGATACCTGTAAGAAGAAAAAAACTCCATGGAAAATAGACTCCACTGTGTAAGTCATGTGAAGGGGAGATGGCCAATTCAAAGAACTTGCAGACACACTGCACACTTTCAGGAAACTAATAAAAAACCCTCATAGTCAAGGGAGGAAAAAAACCCCAAACAACCCCAAACAAATCAAAACTAATGGCCCAGAAACATTAAAGCAGATAGTGCTTTTCCTGAAAGTTAACTATTTAGTGCTGTTGCCTTCACTGAAATGCTGATTACTTTTTGATGCACCATTTAAATGTTAGATAATGAAAGTGGATGACATAAAAGAATGTATTTGGATTTATCCCAAACACAGTATCCAGCATTTTTGGAGGCTCTCTTCTTAGCAAAGTTTATTTTTCGTATCTCCTTATCTCTAAATGGAAGGACCAGCTGGGACAGCAAGTAGAAAAGTCAAAATGCTATTGGAAAAAAAATTATAGTATTTCTAAATCACAGAGTGCAGTTAAATATCTAAAAGAAAATTGCTTTGGAAAAGTATAGCCTTCATTTGTAACCTGAAGATGTCCAGTTAGAAGTGCTTGCCAGCTTGCACCACAGTTTATGGTACAATTCCATAATTCTATTGTTTAGGAATGAATTTTTTTTATGCTGACATTTGGTTGAAGTGGAATAGAAAAGTATAGAATATTCATTAAAAAAACCCCAAACAACAAAAGACTCCCAGGTCTTTAATACCTTCTATTTAGGTATTTCTGAAAGGAAGAAAAAGCCAACCCTTGCAAAGACTGGTCTGGGAATCACTTCACTGAAATGCCCATTGACTAACAGCTTCTGGGTGGTGAACATCTGAAAATGTCACCTTCTGATTGGGAGCAGACACATTTGTCAGCATTGTCACTGGTACCTGCAAATGCATTTTGTACAGGCACAGTGGACTGTACTGCCCATTATGAATGGCTGTATTTTTCTTTAGAGCTCATAAATTCAGTGTTAGCAGAGGAAGAGACCTTTGTGCATGACAGGTCTTCCAGTCCTACAAAACAAACTACCTCCAACTCTGGTAATATCTACAATAAGAAGCAGCAGTGGTTTGGGAATAAGCTCCACATCTGCTTGCACTCAGCCTTTAATCCACCCTGAAGCAGGTAGGAACATATCTAGCCACTGCCAGCAAAGCCACATCCCCACAGCTGGCCTTAGATAAGTGCTTTTTCTTGAGTATCCCCTGTCACAATCTCATTGCTGTCTTGCCCTAATTTCTTTATTTTCTCTCCCTAAAGTTAAGCATTACCTTTTTCTACACTATGTTAACATATTTACGTCACACAGCTCGGCATATTGCATCTAGCATGAAAAGGCTAGATGTTGGTTAGGGCACTGTTGTGCCACTTCAACAGGAGCAAGGAAAGTACAGTAATGCAATTCCATTCTGCTCAGCTGAAGACAACTGGATTGCTAAGTAGCAGCACTTGATCTGATGTCATCAGTTCCCAGATCCTGCCTGCAAACACTCAGCAAAAGTATTTGTCCTAGTTTTTAGAAAGAAATTAAAGCAGCCTGTTAAAAAATAAGGAAGAAGTAAATAAGTAACCAATTAAGTCACCACAATTAAATTCCTAAGTCTATGATTTTATCTCAGAAAAAGCTGGCAATGGTTCTTTACCCATTTTAATTTACAAAAGCAATTTGGGATTAAAAAATCCCTTAGAATTTGCATAGTCAATATTTACAGGAAGCAAACTTTCTGCTCAATTTTGTTCAGCCTGTTTCTGCACATGCATTTTTATGCTAGTGACACGACAGTAGCTCCAAGAGATCACAAGCAAACTAAGTGCACAGTGCTACTCTGCCCATAAGCTTTGCTCTCTCATCCCAATGCTGGCCTCGTGGTCAGGTCTAGCAAATTGCCCATGACCAATTTTAATTCGTAGGATTAGGGTGAAATGTCTATCTGAGCAGAGGAGCTCTCAATGATTTGGAAGGCAATTGCAAAAGAGAGGACCGCATAGCTCTGTAATTGCAGAAGATGTCTGCCTCTCATTCAATGCGTAATTATTTTTACCTTAATTTACTTTTGATTCACTGTAAAAAGGAATTCACCTAAGAATTTCTACAGTAAGATGAGCTAATATTTGTATTAACCTTGCTCCTTTATGCCCACTTTATCTTTTTCCTCTGCTGAACTCATCTCAGAATAACTGAATAACTTCATCTTTTTGCCCTCCATCTTCATGTTGTGTTATTCATGGTGATGAATTTTCTCCATGCTGGAATTCTCAGGTTTGGACTAACTGAAAATAAAGCATGTTGGTGACTTAAAGTGTACCTACCAGCAGAAAAAGACCTGGTTTCCTCATCTCTCTGCCCCTGCATTGGCACAACTGTAGCTCTGTGAAGTTTCTGTACATGCTGTGACAGTCTTTATGGAGCATGGGGCCTTTCCTACCCACTGGTGATCCAGTTGTCACAGCTGCCACCTGGCTCCACACATGGTAGTGTGTGCCGGCACACATCTGCCGCACAGCTGGGCTCTTCTTGGATGGCTACAGAAGCCCTGTTTTCATTTTGCTTATCTGATCATGCGGACCTTGTGGTGAATAGTTCTCAAATGGGACAATGATATTTCCATAAACCTCTCTCAAAAACTATAAGAAAAATGTAGCAAACTCCCTAAGAACAAAAGAAAAGTCAAACCTACCAAAATCAATAGTTAAATCAACAGCAGTCAGGTGGAAATGAAGCCTGGGAAATGAAGCTTTCAACAGGAGAAATTTTTCTAGAAGGCATGAAAGCTAAAGCAGTGCTGAAACTCTGATCTATAAATGACACCACATAAAGTTGCTATTAACACTTGTAACCACTTATAATGAGTTACCATATTACTAATGCCACCTGTAACCAGACAATGCACATTTATGACTCATGACCATAACATAAATGCAAAAAACAGACCTTGATGCATCAGAGGTTGTCAGGGGCAGAGGAATAGTTTTGAGCAAACCACTTTAAAAGCTCCGCTTGTCATAAGAAGGCCAACACCAGATGGGGTGGGCAAAATCCTGTATCTTTCAACACTGTCAATTTTTTAATAGTTTGCAGCTTATCTACTGAATTGTTCTGCTTCTTCCCCAAGAGGTTAGTGATGCTACAGATGTGGAAGAAGACAAGTGAATGTGAAGTTCTGGAAGCAGCTTCATGAAAGATGATGCTTAGGTAGCCTCTTACAAATTAGGACTGTCCTGCAGGTAGCCCTCTTCTCTTCACAGTTACATTATATAAATCAGCAATTACAGCAACAGAAATACTTATAGAACAGCAATGCTAGGAAGAATTTGGAGTACTCTTGCATCTCTGAGGCTCTGTAACAGTACTGAAAGCAGGCAATAACTCTTAACTGGGTCCTGAGCTTTCAATGCAAAATATTATTGAAGACTTCTAAAGTAAAACCACAATTTCTTTAGAAATGAACATGAATTCCTAAGACAAAAGATGTTAGACATGAAAAGTTTGCTTGAAAACACAGCAGAAAAACTATACATGGAATGACAGTACTACAAATGAGGAAAAAGTTTGTTATTGTAATCTTAGATGGTGAGAAAGGATGAGTGAACACGAATTACCACGTAGCTGTAGGTCTAGATGTGAACACAAAATGGTGCAGTCAAAAGCAAACTTGTTGCTGACTGAGTTCGGGTAGTTTATTCCTGACTCTGCCTCCCTATCTGAAGTTTTAGGAATCAAGAGTTGCAATTTGTACGTATGCTCATTACTTGTGACTAATGAGACAGAATAAAAAAGGCTTGGCATCCTCTCTTGGGTGGTGACCACTGCGAGAGAAATTAATTGTTGAGAGCAATTTCTGTCAGAGTAGCTCACAAATACTGCTGCAGAAGAATTCATAGCTGGAAGAAGACAGAGGATTATCTCTGATGATTGCCTTTGATAGTTTCCTTGCAAACTTGATATCATGGCAATTGTTTTTTACAAGAAATGGAAATGACCATTTTACGTTGTGCTAGTAAATGTGTCCTAAGAAGAGATCAGGCTTGGCTGTTATCTTCTTCTACACATGAGGTGTAGATGGAACAAATACACAGTCCTAAAAAGCATGAGTCTAACTCATCACTATGTTTCTATTTTTACAGATCAGACTCTGGAAGATGATCCAGGCGTATCAAAACTATTAGAGATTATCTTCAGCTTCAACAGGAGTGTGTGCCTGCAAAGCCAAGAGCTCCCTGAAGACAAGGAACATGGGCAGCTGGACTTAGGAAGGCAAAAATGAACAGGAAAGGAGTGGAGGGACTTAATTAGAGAACCATGAAAACCCAGCACATAGATGTTTGAATGCAGTGGGATAGCTAAAGCCAAACATACCCCAGTGGGCTGAAAGCTGATCCCAGTGACTGCTGCCTTGTTTGCAGGTTCACCTTAGCTCTAACTTTACATCAACAGAGGGGGTTTATAAGGCAAAGGGCATTTAGCATGCCTCCTTCCCCTCTCACCTCCTCCTCATGGTTAGGCACTGGAACAGGCTGCCCAGGGAGGTGGTGGAGTCACCATCCCTGGAAGTGTTTAAAAAAGAAGTAGATATAGCACTTGAGGCTATGGCCTAGTGGTTAGGGATGCTGGGATGAAGGTTGGACTAGATGACCCTGGAGGTCCTTTCCAACCATAGTGATTCTATGATTCTATGATCACGAGGCTAATAACACACAGCTGTGAGCAACCACACCAGCTCAGAGCCCATGTCCTCAATGACAGCCACCCCTCTTAATGCTCATGCTGGTGCTAGCCTGCAATGAGGGGCTTTCTAGGTGTAGGAAGCTGAGGTGCTACCAGGAACATAGGGGATGCATGTTTTTCATCTGAATTAACACCTATTGCAGATGCAGTCAACTCAAACCTACTGAAAGGCTGCAGCGTGGCAGGATGTATTGGAGTCGCGTGGCAAAAAGCACTGGATTTCTGGAGTGCAGGTGGCATGCTTCTGTGAAATATAGCAAAAGTTTCATCACAGCTGTCTCGAAATCACTGGGGCTTCACTACAGTTAAGGAACTTAGGTGAATGAGTTGCTCCAGGATGGAGGAGTAAGATTTTGAAAACCAACAAGTATCACCGAGGGACCGGCTTTGAGTTTTTTCTGATTAATAGGTACTATAGGGAGGTTTTGAAAACTCCACAACCCCTTCTGCGCCTTTGAAAAAACCTCCCCCAAGGCTCAAGAGTTCATGCAAATGGGAAAGCTACTGTAACAGCCTCTCTGAGCAAACTTGCTCTAGCTAATCGTTATGGTCTTAACTCCTTCCTACTCAGCTTTGATTAAAAAACCTGTGCCAACACTTCTAGCAATGTAGTAGGAGTAGAAAAATATCCCTACCAGCGCTTTTCTTCATTTGGCTCATTACTAATGACACGGCCAGGGTATCAGCCATGTTAAAGCACTAACAGTACTTTCTTTTCTGGGTGTTAAATATGAGGACTGCAGTTTAATATAAATCCATTAAACATTCATTTAGGCAGTAAGAAAGAGTTAATCTTTCCCAGACCACATTAGGTCATCTGTCCAGTAAAAAATCTTCATTAAAAATTCATCAATGTTTCTTCAAGAAGGCTCAAACTAATTTTTTTTTTTTTTTTTTCTCTATTTGTCTGAACCATGGTCATTGCAGCAATGCTGATTGCAGCTGCAAGTCCATATCCACACCTGGCTCCAACTTCAGCTGGATTTGATCAATGGGATCCATCCAGGGGAGGCAGTAGAGGTCTGCCCAGCAGACACACATTTAGTGGGAGTGAAATAGCCATGACTGTCAGCACTTTCTTCCTTCAGAGGCTCTAGAACAGTGAAATCTTCATCTGCCTTGGAAGGCTGGGTCTTGCTCTTGGGGAGGATTCCCCCCAGATATTCAAAATTGTCTTTTGGTCTCCTCAGAGTTTTGCAACTAAGGAGGTGAGAAAGATTTGACTTGGGCAACTCTTACTTTTCTATCCCTCCTGACCTCTTAATGCTGGACTTTGTTTCTTTTGTTTTGGGTTTGTTTGTTTTAAATGCATTTGGTTTTATAATGGTTTAGAAAAAAAAAGGCCAATTAGCAGAGAACTGTATTTAGATGGTATTAATATTTTCCTAGAATAGACTTGTATATATTATAAATAATATAATACAATATAATATATATAACATAATGTCTTATCTCATAATATAAATAAACTATATATACTATGTTATATAATCTCTCTCTCGTGAAGAACTGGTGATATCTAAAATAAAAACAATAGTATGAATGTTCTTTCCAGGTGTGGAGGTATGGTGTAAACAAACACCCTTTTGTAAATATGAGCTGAATATGTCAGGGACAAAGTATCTCAAACATTTTCAAAAGCGATCAGTGATTTTGCTGCCTCATTGTAAAGAAGTCTTGAAAGTGTTGGATTCTTGCCAGGAGAAAAGTTGTTTTAAATTCCTTAGATTGGCCCTTTGGAAATCAAGACACCCTCTAAATCTGTAGCCAGCTTCTAAACTTCAGGCCAAGATCCAAATTTGTTTAAATCAAAGAGTATTCTTGTGGGAGAGCCTTCTTCTGTCTCTGTAGCCAAAGGTTTATCAACATGTTAACTAATCTCTCACATCACAATGTGGCACAGTACATGAGGCAGCAATGTGCAGTGAGTCATGTCCCTGAAAGGCAGCACAGCATTACACAGAGATTTCCCTGGAAGTCCTTCTTGGCATAGAGGATTTTGCTGCTTATGTTCAAGAAAATACATTGGGAAATACTTAATATTTGAGGAATCAGATTATGTTAAGTCATGCCTATGTTGAGAATGTAGTGAAGGGAGATGGGGAGGCTATGCCAGAATGAGAACCAAATTGGCTGCTGTACCTGGAGGAAGGGGCTTTGTATGGGGTCACAGTGCATGTTTATGCTGCTCCTGGAAGGACTCCACAGCTGGACTACATGCAGATCCCAGGAAACTGAAAAGCTGCAATTAAACCCAAGTGAAAAGAAACAGAAAGTCTAGCTGTTATGACAGAGGAGACAGGGCATTCTCCTCCTCTTCACTGCCAGGGTCATGAGGGCTCAGGGCTCTTTGTAGGAGAACCAAGCTATAACTGTACGCTGGAACCGTGAGATTTCCCTTTGTGAACTGTGCTCACAGGACGAGACCCCGCTCTATTTTAATAGTGTACTTTTTTCTCCAGGTGATAGTGCCTGGGATGTGCAAATTCATCTGCACAAGGTTATTGTTTCAAGGCAATGGAAGGTCTCAAAACAAAAGGGTAGGAAAAGGAGCAAGAACAGTCCATCAGAATCTGTTTCCCTTCTTCAACAGTGTAGCAACTGCGTGGCCTTATACATGCCTCAGCCCTTTCCTTCACATTTCCCCTCCACTGAGGGCCTTCTGCTTTTTTTTTTTTTATCTCCCATATGTTGCTTCTGACCAAATTGGAGGCTTCACATGGATGCCAGAAAGTTATTTTGCGCAGTGGAAGTTTCCCCTCAAACACGGTTGTGGTTTGCCAACAAAAGTTTATAACCCGGAAGGTCCTTCTTCCTCTGAATTGATCATAGTAGACTTTGGTTTGGAAATGAGAAGACCTGTTCCAGTCATTACTCACGACCATGTTTCTAGTTCTGCTCAGTACAGACTCAGGCAACAAAGACCAGATCTCGCTTTGTGCTCCAGGGAATTGCTTTAGAAATTGTGGTGGTGAAATGAGTGATCATGTAAGAATGTAAACATATGGCAGGAGTATTTTGTGATATTGTCTGCCCCCACTGACTCTTTCTTTCAAACAGCCACAGAGATGTTTAACAAATCAATTTATAAACTTAATTACAGTTGCTTTTATAAAAAGTTATATTGAGGACACTTCATCAAAGACTCTGCTATGATCCATTGGCACAGTAGATAAGCTGAGTGAAGAACTGGTTTTTTTTGGCTCACTGTTGTCAATGGCTCATGGCATTTGATGAGAGGAGGTGTAGTAACCTGTAACTTACCTCTAATTGATCCAGAAGCAGAGGTGGCACATTTTCCTTCTCTTTTGGGCCTTCAGTTTGAGAAGGATATTAGGAAAAAAAGGTGTGAATAGAACTAACTGTTTTTTTTGTTTTGTTTTGTTTTTTAACCTATTTTAGTGGGATGCAGCAATGGAGCGAACGTTGTGCATGACAATAATTAGATATTTTTTTAAATAAGAAGCAAGAAATACTACATATTTATGTGGAAGGAGAAGACATGAGTTAACCTAGCTAGCCACTGGATGGCACAATTGCTCTATTTAACCATTGGAAAACTGGGTTGTTTTTTTTCTTCAGATAAAAGTGAATAAACAAATCAACCCAGATGCAAAGTAATTATTTATGGTGTAATAAACCAAACTAGAAAATCAAAGTCATATACCAAGTAGGAAGTACAGTTTGTCATTGTGCAATTTATGATGTGCTGTAAATGCTACTACTTTAACACAATGATCGAAGAAAACAACTGTTTGAACAATTGTCACAATGCTGAACTTTGCTTTCCCTCCTGTTATGCAGCTCCATTGTCTTCAAATTCGTGATGAAAAAAAGAAAGGAAAAAAAAAGAAAAATAGATGAAAATGGTAGACACATAAAGGTCGAACAAAATGAAATTAGTTTCCTGATCAAATACTTGTTTTAAACATAAATTATGATTAGTAAGTCTCAACATTGTAATTACGAGTGTCTCTAATTTCACAGTTGAGCTTTTTGGAATCATGTTGCCTATTTTGTTTCAAGGCCTCTCTTTCATGGTGTTGAGTGTACTCTAATTACTTAATTTTCTTTCTCACTGACATTCTTTGGATCCACACCTTTTTCCTCCCTTGGGGAAAAGTGAGGAAGATTTCTGTAAGTCATAGCATGGAAGGCTATGACATGTAATGTTTACTTCCAGTGAGATACGTTACTAGTTACCCAAGTAGTATTTCAAGAAACAAGCAGTCATATAAGGCTGATATTCAACCTTAGTAGTACTATAATATTACGCAGCAACAGCAGCAGCATCCTTTTGCTTTACTAGCAGCCTATTTTTCATACGGGACCTCTCCTCCCCAAATTAATTTTCAGCTGTGATTTTGACTGTTTTTTTACGGAGAGATAAAAATGCACTGGCAACTGCAAAGTGGGTGGGCATCATTGTTTGCCCAAATCAACCACAGGAAAAAAACTTCAGAACTGCTGATTTAACTTTTACTGTGGTCTTCTGAAAAAAAAAAATAGAAGCGGGAGAAAGAGAGATCTGAGCGACCACATAATTTTTCAGTTGGCCACTTGCCTTCAATAACTTCCTAAAGATGACAGAAGCCTGCAGTTCTTAAATGTAGAAATTTCTCCCTGTTTGGGGACACAAAACATGGAAACAGCACTGTCTCCTTATCCTTTCTGAAAGTTGGCTGTGGCTGGCTTGTCGGCACAGCAGCCTGGTGGTGGGTGCATGCCTTGCTTCAACCTCAAGTCTGCCAACCAAATAAACAGGGACATGAGAGAGGGTGCTGGGGTTATCAGGGAAAGGTAGGGAAGCTTATGGTGAACGGGGACCAGCCAGACTGACTCAGATCCACGGCTCATGCTTTTTTTCACTTGTTTTGAAGTCTGAAAGGCACAATCAAATGCCTAGCTTCAAATGTATATCAAAAAAAAGAGGAAATATGTAAATAATGATACCCATGAAGGCTGTAGATGCACAAAACCATGACGGAAAGGCTGAGAGTAGCTCCAGGGAAATAGCATGTGGAAATAGCAGCACATGGCCAGTTCCAAATCCCAGGGATGCCGCTCTTGCAGCAAAGCAAATTCTTTAATAGGCGTAATTCAAAACCAGAAGAATAAACAGTATTTGTATGAATAGCTGACCAGTTCACGTGTGGAGGAGGGATCCCCTTGACAGGGAAAACGAATAGTACCCCTGAGACCTAAAACCACTGTATGAAACTGAAAAAAAGCCTGTCCTTAAGATTACCAAAGACTCCTACACAAACCTGAGGCATGAGCATAAAGGAAGAGCTCGCTTTTGTGCAAGTTGGCTCTCCTATAGAAAACATATGAGTTATGGATCCTTATTCTTTTTCCTCAGAGCATTTAAAATGAAGAAAAAGAGGCAAAGAGGAGTATGATACACTGACAGAGATGGCTGTGGCTGACTTTTGTGGGTGCTGCTGCTGAGCAGAGTCCTGTGACAATGGGGCTCTGGTTGTGTTGCCCAAATCCTGAGCTGCGGCTGGGATTCCCCTGTGGGGCTCTCCTTGAGCTGGCACTTGCTGGTCCCTGCCACCTGGCACTGCTATGCTGCTCTCATCCCTCTCCTGGTTTATAAACCAGCTGCTACAGAAAATGGGGACGAAAGTGTGGTAGGTCAGAGAGACCCAACCAGGGGTTTTGGGCTGGGGGGGGGGGCGGTCGTACACAGCTCTCTACCCTCCTGCCCGCTCGCTGCTCCACATACATCTATATTGGTCTGCATGGTCCTACCCAAATCATGGAGAGCTAGTTCCCAGCTTGTCATTCTGCAGCACCCACCAAGTGTCCCCAAACCATGGCTCTGCTATCCACACCCTCCCAAACAGACCATTGTCCTGACTTCAATGGATGACTGTCTTTTTGTTTGGGGCTTGCATTGCCCACACCACAAAAAGTGAGTAACTAGGGTCTTGGCTGTCCTTTCGATATAGCTAATAACCTCACTTTAAATGGAGGTAAAGTTACATGCAGAGTTATTTGGGCCTACTAAATTCACAGGCAAATTCAGTAGGTTTATGGTGTCTCTGAAATGAAACCTTTGTGGATAAAACCCTTCCATTCTCTACATTCAGTGCTTATTTCTCATAAAGAATTTTAAGCAACTGTCAAGAGAAGAGAGCCCATAAAATAAAAATACTATAGACCCCTAATTTATTCTCAGAGCTTTACTGATGCCAGAGCCCCCAAACAGTAACATATCCATTCATGTGAGTTAAAGCTTAAATTTGGTTGCAAGCATCAGTTTACAGTGCACATCTTTGAGGCCTGAATCATTATGGCATAGCTCCAATTTTATAAATGATATTCAGAGTAATATTAGAATAATGCTTGGATGAATCTGGCTTTTTAATGCTTTAATAGCTTGTTTTTCCTTAACTATCAAGAGTTGTTACCTGTTGAATAACTAACAGTTGAATGTAACTTTCATGACTGTGGGTCCACTAGAGGGAATGCACCACAGGTCTCCTAGCACTGCCTAAGAAAAGGGCTGTGGCTATGGACTAGGAATTGAAATATGTTACAAAACAGAAGCATTGGACAACATATTTGGGATAGTCAATATTTTTTGTCGTGTGCTAATCTGTCATGTGATGTATGATAAATGTATGATAGCTTTGTGGGATGTGAATACGGCATCCACAGGAAGTTAATGAGTGTATCTGTACTAGCAAGCTGGTGAGCTACTGTCTTTCATGTTTTGCACTGAAGCCGTATTCTCCAGGTCACAAGTCAAGTAGCTCCCCAGGAGGGGAGACAGCCTAACTCATGGCACACTACTGTTCCCTTTCCTGCAACGCCAAAATAACAGGCCTGTGCTACACAGTTTGCACATGAACAGCCCATACATGTTGGCTGGAGGCACAAAGGGTTCTTCTGATGCCGATGACAAAATAGTGCAAAAGGAACCAGTATGAGCTGTCGTTAAGGTGGCTACCTTCCTGGTTTGACAGGAAGATTTCGCCCTTCTCTTTTTTGTTGTGTGCTAATTCACTTTGCTGATGCAAAGTGAACACCACAAACATGAGAACCTGCACCTTGCCAATATGGAGAACACTGATCTCGGGAGTGGTTTGTGTTCAGTGTTCCCAGGTTAGTACATAACCTACGGCAGGATTAAGTTGTAAGGAAAACAAAAAGTGTTCTGTTTTTTTTTGTTGTTTTTTTGTCGTTTTGTTTTGTTTTGTTTCGTTTTATTAAGAAATACCATCCCACCTCCTGGTATCTTTTGGGATCTAAAACGTCCTCAAATTCGTTAAAGAAAGAAAATATCATGAACTGCAGCCATGTGGTTTGACATCTTCATGACCTGCTGATAAAGATGTGGGTCACCTCTCTAATTCTTGCCCTTGCAGACTCTGCCCAAGGAAGTATTCATCGACCTATTAGCCAGGAATACTTGCAAAGAGACCCAAGTGCTGTCAGATGTAGCTGTCTTGCACTCATGCTTGAAAATGTGGGAAAATATAAGACAATGAGTAGATTATGTATTTCTATAAATTTATAACCCAAAAAGTAACTGAAAGTAGATTTGGTTTATTTTAACTTTAAACATTGCAAAGTTAATTGCAAATCTATTTTTGCTCATCTCAATTTATACAGGTATATGCTGTATTATATCTTGAATATCAAGGAAGATTAGATGAATATGCTTTGGTTTAGAATTTATTTTAAAGAACGTTTTATTGGAACTATAGAAATATATCCTTCACAAGTCAACTTAATATTGCATATTTTTTTGATAATATTCAGTTTGTGTCTTAATCTAGGGCTTCTACTTTTCTCCTTGTTTGTTAAACAAGTTAAAAACCAATATTAAAACATAAGAGAAGACACAGATGCAAAAGTTAAGTTAAATTCAATACTACTTCTCTTTAGCCTCATTCTTGGTATTTTTATTACATAACCTGGAAAATTAACACCAGATTGAGGAATCTTATTTTTTTTTTTCTTTGAAATATCAATATTACTGCAGTTTCATTTTAAACTGTCAATCAGTCTATTTCTTAACAGGAAAAGAAAACAATTAATAAAAACATACATATATTTAATGTCTTTTCCATTTTTTCCCCTATGGAATCAATCTACCTCCACTGCTGTAGTATCAGAGTGTCTTCCCAAAGTCACCATGAGTGGCACTACATTTTACCTTGTTTATAGAATCTCTCTGCTATAATCTTCTGTTTAATATTTGAAATAACTTGGAGCCTTCAATTTGGTTCTGAAATGCAATAAAATATTTGATGGTGGATTAAGCTTTCTCATAATCATGGAATCATAATCATAATTTACCCTGCCAAACTCGATTTTTTTCATAAACTTTCAGTCAGAAGTTAAGGGCTTAAATCTCTCCCTCAGTTATAGCCATCTCTGCAGTTGTTTTCACCTCAAAAATTTATCAGTTTTCCCCTCAGGATCCAAATATAATATGAAAAATATTGCTGCAGCATCCCAATAGTTTAGGCAGTATTATAAATGTCCAGAGGGGGGAAAACAAACAAAACAGAAAGAAAAAATGTTTCTGTATGATGTTGATCAACACACATACCCCTTTTTTTGGTTTCTGTTGTATCGGTTCAAAGTTTTTACATGAAAAACTCAGCTGTTTTTTCCTAGTCTGTTCAGTGCATGTTAGTAATGACTTGCGGCCATGAGACACTGGTCTACAGCCTCCCAATATTTTAATAGGGTCATTCCCACTTGGTGCTTCAGTGAAAAAACTCCAAAACAAGTGACAATTCTGGAGGAATCTGGCAAAGCAGTGGGGACAGTGCTGAGGAGTTATGAACCCAGCACTTGCCACAAGCATAGAGATGCCTTGCTCTCTGCTCAGCTAAAATGTTAAAGACAGTGTGTCACTGGTATTTCTTCTTGTGGCGTTACAATCTCTCTAGTTAAATTCTTGAAGGAATTCAGTCAGGAGAGCCTTTCCTCATAGCACTCCCTCCTCAGGCACAGCAGTGTCAGACTGAGTTAAGCAGCTGTGGTGCTTCAAGCTGAATGTGGCTGAGCTCAGCCCACAGAGACAGTCACGTCTCTGAACAGGCCTGACAGAAGCTTTGCTGGTGTTGTTCCGCTGAAGACAGAATATAGCTTAACAGTAAATTACTAAGAGTAAATTTTAACTTAGAGTTTGTGAATACACTTCAGGGTCTGCTGGGCTGAAAACATTGTAGTTGTAAACAAGATGTTGCTGTAGTGCAAAAGCAGACTGTGCCACATTCCCTTCTGAGCTGCAGAGCAGAGGCACTTGCTTGTTGGGCATGAGGGAAGTGATGAGATTCTAGAAGATGGGATAGGGTGTTTCTCCCTGCTCCCCAGCACTTTCCAGTGTGTCTTGTGAGGGGTTACCTGTGTAAAACACAGGCATGTATGTGGGTCATCTCATCCCGTCCTCTCCTTGCCCTCTGCCTTTGCCTCCAAAGGCAAAACAGACCTGATTTTACACTCTCTGCAAACACTATGGCAGACAGACAAGGCCAGGACTGGTTCAGAACAGTTGTAAGGTTCAATTTTCAAGTTTTTTATAGTCATGTGTGAATAATTCTGCATAATCATTTATACCTATCTAGAAGAAGAGCATAGACACCAGCTGTGTTTATTTTATAATATTTTATCTTGATAGCTCTGTGGATGAAGTTTGTGCCTGGCCTTGGATGCTGCAGTCAGAACACATCTCATGTACACATGAGGCTTTCCTCGGGCAACTCACAGGAGCGATCCTATCAGTGGAGCCGGCCTCGGTCAGATAAGTCCTGAGGGTTATTTTCTTATGCCTCATGTCAGTCTCCACTTCTGGCCATTGTTGACACTGTACAGAAAATTTTCTATGCTAGTACTCCATGCTTTACATGGACGTCAGTCTATTGTGAATTTTCTCGTACATATGCAATATATTCCCTTTAAATTCCCTATAAATCAACAGTACTCTTCACAGTATTTCTAAATTGCGATGAACCAAGTTATGCTTTACAACTTTGTAGACATGGATGATGTTATCCTGGTATAACGGACAAACTTCAGCTTTATGTGGGAAGGGGAAGATTGTGAGAAGGAACATTTTCCACAGGAAATGTGAGAATGGACTACTATATGAGGCATATTTAGCACTTCTCTGATACGCCATAGATATTCCACAAGCTTTTGAAGCCTAATTCATGAGTGGGAAGAGAGCATGAACTACAGAATTGTTGCATAATATTGGATCTAATATTGCTGCATGACACTTTTGGCCTGAAGAGACCTTGTGAGTATTTCAGATTACCCATGGTCTTTCTTAAGAAATCTAATTAGACTTCAAAGATGTTCCCACTAAACTGAACTCTGTAACTGCAACAACAGGAATTGATATCAGAACCTTTGAAAAGGAAAAAGATGAATACTGAAAAAAAAAAAAATTGGGGAAAAAAGCTTTTAGAAGACTACTGTGCCAAACCATAGCCTCAGCTATGTATATCTTGTTCCCATTGAAGCTAAGGAGATTTGTATTTGCCTCAGAGCAGAATATGGTCGCTTGCTTTAGATGGCAAAACTCTTCCATGGCCAGATCAGAAATACTCATTCAAAAATCAACATATGCTATATATTTATCTGTATGGAGTTTACTTATATAGCTATTTCTTCAATTAATATCTGCCTGCTTTGTAAAGGAGTTTGAAAACCGCAGATTTTGTTTCTCAACAGATTCTTAGTAAACTGTTGCTAGCAGTAATTCTTGCCACTTGGATGCAACAAGCCTCTTGAAATAAATGCAGGAAGAGAATAACAATCTCTTTTTGGGAGTTAACCAGGCTTCACATTTATCACAGATTCACAGGCCTATTCGGGTTGGAAGGGACTTTGCGAGGTCTCTGGTCCAACCTCGTGCTCAAAGGAGAGTCAACACTGCATCAGACCAGTTTGCTCAGGGCTTTGTCCAGATGCGACTGAAGGATAGAAACACCACAGCTCCTCTGAGCAACCTCTTCCAATACTTAACTACCCTCAGAATGAACACTTTTTAATTTACATCCAGTCTCACCTTTCTGTTTCAACTCATACCCGCTATCTTACCATGGACTTTGGTGATGAGTTTGGCTGCATCTTCTTGATAACCTCCCAACAGGCCCTGGCAGGGTGTGATTTGTCCCCTGAAACCGTCTCATCTCCAGGCTGAACAAGCTTAGCTCACTTGGCCTTTTCTTGTTGGACAAGTGCTGCAAGCCCAACCAATCATCTCATTGGCCCTCCAGTGAACTTGCTTCAGGTTCACTGTGTTTTTCTTGTACTGAGGCCCCAAAAGTGGATGCAATACCTAGATGTGGTCTAATGAGTGTTAAGTAAAAGGCCACAACCACTTCCATCATTTTACTTGCTATGTTTCTGTTAATACAGCCCAGGATACTGTTTGCTCGCTTTGGTGCCAGGGCTCCCTGCTGTCTCGTATTCAGCTTTGTGTCCACCAGGACTTCCAGATCCTTTCCAGGAGAGCTGCTCCCCAGGCAGACAGACCCTGGCCTGGATCAGTGCAAAGGGTTAGTCTGCTTCAGGTGCAGGACTTGGCATTTGTCATTGCTGAAGTTCATGAGGCACCTGTTGGCCCATTCCTCCAGGCTGTCAAGTTGTTTATCTTAATCAACACTCACCCCATGTGGAAAAGCCCTAGAGATTCATACCGTGGAAAAAATCTTAATAGATTTCTGCCTTACTGACTCTTACTTTCAGAGTTATCCCAGTAATCTTTTATTGTTTTTTTTTTCATTTTCCACTTCTTGGGATTCAACAAACATAAGAGTTCATTTGGACATGTGCTGTGCCAGAAGCTGGAAGAATCTTGGCCAAAATGTTTAAGTTCAAAACTTTAGACTTTGGACAAAGCCTAAGTTTGAAATAATGATTTCCCACACCAAAAGATATTTTTTAAGGTGATAGTCATTATAGTAGAGGACATGATAATCCTTGTTTTGATTGTTTTCAGATGCACTCTTGTTTCTGTTTCATTTTAAATTTTGTCTTAGAAACATTGCCCATAGTTGTGTTTGATTAAAAATTCAGTTTATAATTCAGGGAGCCTCACTTACTAAATAACCTGGCTCTCAGATGATATTATTTACAACAGGACAGTTTAGGGCATAAAAACTTCATCTTCTATCTGATTCAGGCATAATCTCTTAACTCTGGCCCCCAAACATTGAAGCTGCCTCAGATTTATAGGCCTTTTTTCTAGGAGCTATTGAGTTTAAAGCTAAACTATCCAATCACACATTAAGGTTGGTTTCGTGTTTGGTTTCTCTCCCCTAAAACACCTTTGCAGAAGTTCTGAAGATAGGAGAGGGTAGATCCCAAAGGACGCAGAATCAATGCACAGGAAAACTGGCTTAAACACTGAAAGGGCTGTGCTATGAAGCATGGCAAATGGACAGAGAATAGCAGCCAGGAGGTAGCAGATTTGCTGAACAGTTGTAAAGTTACAAGTACCTTCCCCATTGTGCAAAGTTGTGGGCTTGCTAGTAGGTAGAAAAGCTAAAAAGAAGTAATAAGCTCAGCTAGGAGCTAAAGAACATAATGCTGTTAGGGGAAAAAAAATTGCAATCTTTCCAGTTGTAAATCTTACAATCTCCTCAAAATCTGTTTCCACATCCCTTTTATGACTCTGCAGGCTGCAGGACTAATTCAATATCTCATTTAAGAAATTTTCCCTTTTCAAGAACCCTTGCTATAGATCCAAGATGCTAATTAGCCAATCGAGTAGTCAATCAAGGTCATTCAAGGACACCAATCCAGTCTGGCAAGAGTTTGGAGGGGGTGAGTGGGAGGAAGCCAACCAGCCACAGGTCCAAAGCCAGAGGCGAGGCGATGCCTTCCTCTGTTAAGGCCAGCTTTATCATGGAGTGTGTAGTAGTCTAGCAGTAAATGGCTCGACAGGATTTTTCACTCTTACAGAGAAATAGGAGCAGAAGAACTTGGTGGCCTTCTGTTTTTTGTGCTATGGGAGATTAATGGAAGGAGCAGATGGCAAAACAGGTTGCTTTAGGAATTGCTCTTGCACCTATTCAGAAGGGTGAAAGGAAGGAAGAACACGAGAAGTACTTTTCCATCAGGGAGAGAGGGAGACATGTGAATGCTTCCCCTGTGGGGAAGCCAGCAAATGTGCATATGGATATCACGGTAGGATAGCTGACATAGAGGAAGGGAGGCTAATGGAGGTGTTCACTGAAAACACATTGAGACTGCTGAACAATTTAGTCTTCAAAAAACCAATTTGCTTATGTTGAGACCCAGGCTGACAGAGAAGACATCCAGGAATGTTATATTGGAAGTGAAAGGAAATATGACTGCAGTGACAGGTTTCTCTTAGCTGGATTATATATATGTGTCCTCTCTTGATGCCAGTGCCCTCCTGGAATTAAGATGTCCAGCAGGAAGGGAAGAGGGGAAAGATGCTCTCATCCAGCAGACAGATATGTGGGGGTTCAGACACCCAGACAAATACACAATTTGGCTACTGCAGCACTGGTAAACCTCAGAGGCAGTGGCTCGCAGTCAGTAGTATGCAGTTCAGTATCAACCATATAAAGAAGAAGGGAATGTAGGAAATTCTGGAGGCAAAAACTTTTTTTCCTCTGAAAGAAAGCTGGAAACTTGGATGTTCATGGAAACTTCCTCTGAAACGTTCCCTGTACCCGGCACAGGACTTGAGAGAAGCAGAAAGGCAGAGCTGTAATGCCAAGAGAATGGTATCTGGAGGAGACTTCTGCTTTACTATGACTGGGGCTACTTGCAGACTAAGCAGATTTCCCTTGAACCGAAGGGGAATCAAACAGCTAGCATTTGCATTGAAGATAGCTGTGGGTCATCAGCTTTTCTTCGTTCAGTGGTTTCAGAGCTAAATACGGCAGGATGATAATTCAGTATAAGACCTTTTCTAAGGAGAAAGACAGGAAAATTCTGTATCATATGAAGACATACAAATGTTAGGAAGTATTCCTTGTGTAAATGGGTGTTTCATCTATATTCTGAATTTTGAAAATAGCTTTACTCCCTCATCCCTAAGGAAGGAAAGGAGGACGCCAGTGTTAGGAGAGGATCGAAAAAGGGCAACAAAGATGATCAAAGATAAGGTAAGGTTTTCATATAAAGAATGGCCACGTATGCTTGGACTCTGCAATCTGGGAAAGGTGACTTGGGGATGTAACAAGTTCTACAAAAGAAAGTGACTAGGGCTCAATGTCAACTCTGTTTGAATGCATGAACTATGGGCCACCAAGCAAAGGGCTGGATTCAAAACAAAAGGAAGTAGTTCTTCATGCAGCAGCTCCAAACTCAGTGGATTTTTTTTTTTTTAAGTAAGTTCAATGTCACATATCTGAAAGTGAGGGTTACTGATTAAACAAATTAATCAGATGTAGGAAATTCCCTAAGCTAAAAAATGATTGGAGGCTGAGTGGAAACAGAGTGTGCTTATGCTTTCCATGGCAGCTCGTCTTGACTGTTGGAGACAGTTATATTGGATGGGATGGACTGTAGGTCTGAGAAAATCTGGCTGTTCTCATGAGGGACTGGTACAAAAAGTACTCTTGTCAGAATATGATTCTGGTGCTTTGAGAGCACTCGTCACATCTGTATCCCTAAGGTAAGAGAGGCACAGTGCTGCTCACCTTCCTTGTGAATACTGTACATGAAGTCCTATTTTTAATTCATGCAGAGAGGCACCCTGAGGAAATTAAGTATCTGAAATATTTATTCTAAGGGATATCTCAAAAAGATTCTATTTTTTAAAAAATAAATAATTATTCAAGCACGTCCCTCATACAATAATCCTTAGAATTAGCAAGATTTTAGGTCTGCTATACTGGTGACTTCAGGAGTAGCTGCATACAACTGCGAGTTTTATATCCAATAAAATTTCGATAGCCCAGGTGTTGTAATCATAGCAAAATTATAATTCAGTCTTCTTTGCCAAAGCTTGCTCAAGAATAACAATTCCCTTATCGCACTGGTTTGAAGGACATTGCAGACTTCACTTAGCTGGCAAACACCTGCATTGGCCTAGGGGAGCAACAGTAACTGGGCACTGACCAAGCAGGGAGTAAAATTTGGCAAGGTAAAAGCACTGGAATTCCATAGTAACTAGGTCACCAAATATATCAAACAGCTTAAATGATAGCAATTAAACTCAGTAACACACTTTTCTTTGAGACATTTCAAGTGATGTTAAAGCCATTTGTTAAATTTTCCTTCCCCCCTCGCCCCAATAACTGAGTACATTAACATGCTTGAAAAAAGCCAGCTAATTAGAGAAGCAAAATTCTTGGGTAGTACATGAATTTACAGTGAATTATACATTGCATTATTTTCAGGTAGTTCAAGCCTGAACTATTTCTTTTTGTGAGTGAAAAGGAAGAAGAAAATGTAAGACACTCCAAAGTAGTTGCTGGCATAAATTCTTTGTGATCCAAGAGGGAAAATCAGCTTTCTTTGATTTTGACTTTTTTTTTTTTTTTTTTCTGGAAATTAATCTACTTGGTTTTCATTTTAAGCAGCATGAAACACTCTCAGCCTGTCATGTGACAATAAATCTTTCTCCTTAGAATATCACTTCTTTTGGTTTTCAGATTGATCTGTCTGAAACATTACCTTTTCTTTCTTTTGACGCAGGGTGTCTTTCCTTTTTAAAAAGATCTCACCTTCAAAGGCATGAGGAATAATCTCAAAGAAATATTCCTTTTTCATTATTAGAACCTATTGGTGAACTAAGAATCTCCATGTAAGATGCTATGTGTGTCTTCCATGCTTTAGGTTTAATGTGCAAGGCAGAAGCCAAAAAAGGTAAAAAGCGTGAAGACTTAAGGAGATGAACATTGGGGAATACTTCAGGTCACAGTTGCAACATGATAGTAGCCTGGCCATTAACAGAAACTGGGATATGAACAGGAATTTCAAAAGGAAGGTTCTGCTATGCATGAGAAATTAGGAGAGGAATCCCGTTTCAAATATATACAAAAAAGGTATGTGAGACTATATCTGTATACGTAGTACATGTATTTATATCATTTGGTCTGACAGGCTATTCAGCAATCAAAGACGGAATTCTTAGTGCTGAGTAAAAGTTGATTTGGATGGAATATACAGACAGACACATACAAACACATAAAGGTATACATGAAGAAATAGTTACCAATGATAAAAGTTGCTATCAGAATGGTGATACTGGAAGGGAAATGCATCTCTGAGTTTTTTATGTTGCACATGCCCTGCAGAAGATGTGAGGGTCTCCGATTCAAAGCTTAAAACAGAAGAATCACTGTGATTATCTGAGGACTGCCTAGTTCCAAGAAATAGCCCTGACTTCATAACATTGGAAAGAGCAGAAGAATGTGATTGTGACCAGGTTCAGAGATGTTTAGCTTTGAACTACAGACTTTAACTTGTTGCTGTCTGCCTCAAAATAAAAAAAAAAAAGCTTTCCTCATCAGCTGTTTGCTGATGAAGACCTACGATTTATGGTTTGCAATTCTCAAAGGCACAGTGAGGAAAATTTTCTCTGATAGCCCAATTTAGATATGGAGAGCTGCACAAGAAGCTGAGAAAGATGGGAAGTATTTATTTTATCCAAGGACAAAAGCCAACCTTAAACTTCTGAAGACATGGACAATCTAGAGAGCACCGTGTGCAAGTTGTAGAAGCCTTTGAAACTCCTGCTTTGCCCAGAGCAAAGTGAAAGTGTGTCTAAAGCTTTTCTGGAAAACCCATCTACTAATATGTCTCTTGTTGCCCCAGCAGTTCAGCCATATATCTTACAGCCTTGTGCTGTTTTCAGAATGGATGGCTACGGTCAAAGGTCAAAGAGTCAGAAGGGGATTTGTGGGTAAGGCTGCTCCTGTGAGTAGTTTTGAGAGCAGGGGAACTCCGCTCAGGAACAGGTCCTGGGCTCTCCAGATTGCTGAGGCATAAATAAGAGGCTTAGGAAGAGGCTTGGGACCCCAAAAGGGGGACTTGGCAAACTGCAAAGCCGAAATAAATACATCACGTGCACTGGTTTCAGTAAGCATATGTGATATGGAAATAGGCTTTTGTGGTTAATCATTTAGTTTTATCAGCTTGCATATACAGCATCTTTATTAAATAGTAACTGTCCTTCATGAATCATGCAGTTCAAGGCCATGAAAATAATCAGAGGCTGTATTATGCTCTAGACTCAGCAGATAATAGAATGTCTTGCAAAAAGGAAGACACTGCATTCTGCCACCCACCACAGTTTCCCTGGGCTGAAGGGCCAGGAGATGACAATGCTGGGGCCTCTTTAGTACTAATAAATCCGACTGGCATCCTATCTCTAGGTAACATGAATTCTGTACAGTCCAACCCAACCTGGACCACTCCAAGACTCTGAAGCAGATGAGCAGCCAAAACCCTCAGCATTACACTGAGAGCACCTGTGCTCTAAACACAGCTTCAGACCATTTCAGTTTCTGCAAAACTATTTTTTGTACTTAATTTATACAATACATTTAAATGGTTTAGTTTTAAACCTAGGGTAACAGGAATGTATTTCCAAGGTTCTTGACTTCATTGTATAACCAAAAGCAGAAGAAAACTACCCACTTTTCAGATTAACTCCTTACTAGTAAAGATCAATCTGCTGACAAAGTTTTTATTCTTAATTCTAATCATGGTTTTCATCATGCACATTCAGATCTTCATGCAGGCCAACTGTCTCTAATGCCATACTCCCTGTACATGGGATCAAATTCTACACCCTCCACAAAGGGAATCACCCAGGGACAGAAATTCTGTTTGAAATTCAGATCTAGGTTTATGTTTGCTCTGCGTTGGTGACAACATTAACGTTTCCTAAATAGAGCTTTCAGGGAAAATATGTTATTTCTCTTTTGTAGGACTGTTTGCATGAGCTTGGTCAGTGTTAGTGATGGCTGATGACTCCTGCCTCTGTGAAAGGAAATTTCTCAGACTCAATCTCATCAAGCATCTACCGGGATTATGTTCCTTGCTTTGACAGAAGCAACAAAGATGAATAGATTATCCTTGTGATATTTACTTATTTTTCTTTCTAGTTTTGCTGTACACTTCCCCCGATGTTTTTCTACTGCATTGTTAAGTCCTGGACACTAAGTGACATGATGACTGAGCATGTGTCAGTTCTTGCTTGATTCTGTCTCTCTCTCTTTCATCCTCAGGGCAAAAACTGGCTTATGTCAGAAACATGAACAGATAGCTTTGCCAGTGATGTCTGTCAGGTGTCCCTAGTGCCAGAGCTGCCTCTTACTGAGGCATCATGGTCTCACAGCACAAATTTCTGAATGTCTTAAGGTCTTTTCATGAGAAATTTCGTGGCATTTCGATGCTATTATTGATTCTGCCTGAGAACAGAACATGGAGCACCTTACCAACTTAGTGATGCATTTTCACTGGTACTCATAAAGCAACCTAACCCTGCAGCAAGCGGCATAGATGAGGCATCTGAGGGCAGATTTACCAGTTCCAAGAAAACTGGCTCTTTCCTCTGTAAACCAACAGAGCAAAGCAGAAGAAAGGCTGTTGTAACCATCTATCAATCTATAGGTCACATCTCTACCAGAATTACCTTCTTGTCCCCTACAAAGTGCTAAGACCTCCTGCTGCACTCTTGGTTCAGTTGGGTTAGGCCAGGTAAACCAGCTGCACCTCCAAACTGCTGACTGCTGTCGTGTTCCTTCTCATCTTCTTGAAGTTCATCCTGATAAACACGGCACTCTTTGTATTTTACCTCTCCTCATACAGTATTATTCCATTTTAAAATCACTATAATCATATGCTTCCCTTCGCAGACATTTGTGCACCTTAATGAAAGCGCTTTATATTTTTAGAAGTGATGAGCATCTGACTCTTCCATAACTTATCACAGACATATTAAACATAAAAAATATGAAAAAAATGCAGCGATTAAATATTGATTTTATTTTTTAGAGAGCAAATACAATGATGTTGCATTAAAATAATGCTATGTCATAGTTGTTACAGCTCTGATAGAAAAATAAACATCTCAATATACTACAGTGTCAATTCATTAATAAATATCAAAATAGAAGTTAGTAGTCAACTGAAATTAATATACAGCTAGAAAAGTATACTATTTTAAATAATAAAATATTCAGTATATTTCCAGATAAAAGTAGTGATTTAAAAGTATCATTTAAAATGTAAAATGAACAGTAAGAAGTTACACATTTATTTAAAACCTCTTCCCTTACTAACATTCTCTATGCATAAAATCTAGAGAAATATTATTTATCTGCATATACCTTTTTACAAAAGGTAGTCTACATTAAACAGAAAGTTAAAAACTGTAGTATTATTAATAGCTATCATACCCTTGCTAAATAAGACACTTTATTTTTTGAAGCAGTAGTAGGTAAAACGAAGAAGATTTAAGCACAGTGAATACATCCAACACAAATGTCTTCCCACAAGAATCTTTCATCTTTCAACGTCTCCCTTTGAAAGATAACTGAAACAGCCCGAAACCAATACAGGTATCGGGATGAAATGTTAGGATTTGGGTAGAAGACATTATTTTAACAAACATCAAGCAGTTTATTTATTTATTTTAACAAGCAGGTACCTTTATTTAAAGACTGTGTGCAGAAAAGGAAACAAAAAGAACATATAATCCAGAGCAGCATATTTCTAAAACTTAAGAATCTACTAATTTTACTTTTTTTTTTCTTCTTTTCTTTTTCCCCAGAAAGGCCAACCATTCTGAGCTGGTTTGCAACCAGTGAAATCCCACTGATTTGGCTCACTATAGAAATACATTCACGCTGGCAAATTATAACCCTTTTTTCCCTCTCACAAATTTCTATTCTCCGTACGATCCATGAGATGTCTGTGCATTAGAGCAGTGTCAAGATTATCATAAAACAAGTAGTGTTCTTCTTAACTACTGCTCCGTTTCTGCTTAGCAAATAAATCTTTCCCCTCACTGGCAAACGGACAGCCACAACACCAGCACCGCGCATCACTCATAGAGCAGAGTGTCACCCAGCACTCACTCAACAGGAGTGCCTCTCTAAGTGCCCTTTCCCAGCTAGAGCTTACATTCCTCACGTCTGGCTGGTGGAGATCCTGGGGCTGGTGAAACTAACGGAGGTCTGCAGCACCCAAGTATACAGTACATGCTGTCACAGGTACTCCCTTGCATTTTTTGATGAGTAAAGATGCAAAAAGCCTGTAGTGCTGAGGATAGCGTGTAGCCACGCACCTAGGACAGAAACCGTACCGCCTCTGCGAAGCCAACCTCTCCTGAGAACTGGACACGTGTGCTTTCACAGCACCAGCTCTGTAGAGATGCTGTGGGGAACTGTAGGACATACTCAGCAGGAGCCTGCTGAGGTTGCCATCCTTTTTCAAATCCCTGCACAGGCAGCAGTGCCCTTGCAGCTCTCTCCCTTGGACACCACTAAGCCTTACGGCTACTTTGGCACTAAGGGTTCCTTTCCTGGAAGTTGCTTCACACATTCCTCTTCCGCCCTTCCCCCCCAGTTTGCAACACATGTATATTTAGGTGTGCACATTAAGCAGGAAACAACTATATATGCTCAGGCCAGGAAAATACTTTTTTGCCACTGCAGTCCAAAGAATACTTTACATAGCAGGTTTTCATGACACCATGGAAAGGAAAAAATAAATCCAGATGAAAATAATGGATGAAATGTAAACTATGCCTATACAAACGTTCTTCCTTTTTAAGGTTCAGTTTCAACATTCTTTGTGAACGTAAGGGAATTTCAGCTGGGCACAATGAAAATTCCTCGCATACCACGTGCACGTTTTCTGGATGAAATAGCTATTTTCCCATACACTTCTGTAGCAATGTCACTAATGTACTTGTGATGCTTGGAAATAATCAATTCATAGCATTTCTTAAATTTTGAGTATTTTAAAAATACCTGAAGTAAAATGCATGCTTTTTAATTGCATAACCAAGTAATTTCCAAAATGTTAGACAAATAACCAGCTAGAAGTAAAAAAAAAGTGAAATTAGAATTTGAAAATTACACATATGGATTTTAACATGAACAAATCTGCTGCGAAAAGTCACGCACATAGATCTAAAAACGATTCCCCAAACTAATGCTGAGCTTCAACAGTATCTGCTGGTATATTTTGGGGTATAGGCATGCAGTCAAATTAACTTTTTTTTCATTTGTTGAAGAAGACTACTATAAGAAGTTTTACTTAAGAAGTCTGGAATGTCTATTGTGAGGTTAGATATTTTTTCTCCTAATTTTACAAGCATCTTTGATGCACAATACATTGAAAACTAATATGAACTAATTTGTCTTCAGTATCTCCCACATTAAGCGCTATAGGAAGCAGAATCCTTCTGCAATCACTGAGGAAATTCCTTGTGAATTACAGGCTGTTTTCTCATTTAAGGTCATGTGCTGAGGGAACACAGCTCCTTAAATAGTGAGGCTTTTGTTGGGCTATTCATCTCCTGCAGCAGCTCTTCTGAAAAACATGGTCAAAGGCAGAGGGAAACAAGTACCAAGCAAAGCCAGAGTTTCTCATGGATAGATTCCATCCCTAGAAACAAAGCCTCCTCCTAAGGATCCTGCTCTGTATAAGCTCCTCATGGGCCTTCTGAAAGCCTTGACTTGTCATATTAGCAGAGGCTTATTCTTTTTCACTAACCCTTCCACAATACAGCAATGCCATGAGGGAGATGCAAGAAAAGCTTTTCTTTTTTCCTTTCTTTTTTTTTTTTTTCTTTTCTGTTTAATATA
>VWZK01000693.1:41670-72413 GCA_013396935.1 Baryphthengus martii
TTTTTTTTTTTTTTTTTTTTTTTTTTTTCAACTCAGGACAGCAAGCAGCTTACAGTGCAGATTGTCCTGTGAACTCCCTCTATGTGACCATAGCATATTCAACATTGAGGCAGGTGTCCGATAAGGAAATGCTGCCTGTGCCCCTTTGCAGGCAGCACTGCAATGCCAGCTAAGTGCTACAGAAGAAAAGTGGTAGAAGTGTAAAGTGTCTGGAAGATGGGTATTACAGCCCAAATCTTTCTTCCACAAAGAACCCACCTCCACTGTCCCCTACCTGAACAATTTAACTTCCTGTAACAGTGAAAATAATTTCTGAAGAGAAAATAGTTATTGCTTCAGAAAATGCTTTAAAAGCCATTATGGGAAATACATTCTGATGAATATTTTTTTTGTTCAAAAAATGATCACATCGTTCAAACAACATAATCATGTCCTTTGTTACATACTCAGATATTTTCCATTGAGCTTTTAATTTTTTTGTTTGTTCTCTTAAGTAAGTGAAACAGATAACCAGAGACTTGCTTCCTACTCACTTAAAAATACTAATAAATTGTTGCAAGGATGATAGCAGGCAACCCTTTTATCCATCTTTTATCTTTATCCCATGGAAACCAATTTGGAATCTTTTAATTCACATGAGAGGAAAACTGTTCTACACGGTTTAAAAGGAAATGAAAGTTTAAGGTATACTTGATAGATTACAGAATTAATCTATAATTAAGATATTACAATTAAGCTATTACTAAAATCAGGGTCATTGGAAAGAAACCCCCTTTCCTTTAAATAAGACACTTTCATCTGTATGGTAGAAAGCTTAGGGTCTGCTTTGAAGACAGCTTTAGAAATTTTTAATAGTCTAGTTCACATTTTTAAAAAAAACCATACCCTAAAATCTACAGCTTTTATGACAACTGGAAGTGTAAGCCAATGGGGAGGCCCATTGACTCTATTATTATTTTTCTCAGTCCCACTTGATCCATCACATAGGAAACTGAATGCTCACATAACTCATAATTTCTTCTGCATCCTGCCTTCCTTTCACATGTATATTCCTCAGCATTCAGTGGGAATTTACAGAAGAAATACAGAATGGGAAATATGAATATATACTAGTTTCTAAAAGCTGCATATAAAGAGGTCGCGCTTCGCTTCTGTAACTCTTTACCTATGACAAGCGCAGACCAGTGCTTAGGATCAGAAATTAATGTTGCTAAAATGATACACGGAATATTGTCTTCTGAGATGATTTTTCTTTTTGCCAGCAAGACTTTAGTGCACTAGAGGTTGGTCAGATTTTGATAGGGTTTTGGCAGCATAAAGTTAGCAAATCAGAGTGCTGGCTGACTCTTCCAACTAGCATATAACAATAGCAGGTCTTCTAACACTATAGCTGATTTTAGGGGTGAAAAAACACTTCTGCTTGACCTTGTAGATCAAATTCTGCTCTCAGACAAGCTTATATTGGTCCCATTGTGTTTAGAAGAGTTTTTGCCCATTTCTGAAGGCAGAATTTGATCCCACATTTATGAAATCAATTAATGTGTTCTCCTGAGAAAACAACTACTGTCTTCCTCACCTTCTTCCAAATTGCAGATTCTTTTTCACATCACCATGAACACATTTCTCAATGCACAGTCACAAAAATTGAAGTGGTTACACAAGAATTCGCAAAAAACTAATCCTGTCAACTAATTTAGGTAGAAAAAAGAGCACATGTGTAAAATCAGACTTACATCTGCTACCATACAAAAAGAACAAACCCCTTACTTGGCAAAACACTGACATGTAGCTAGCAAACCAAACACAGCTCTGGTGTAATTTATCTATTTGCAATGGAGTTGATGCTGCTGACCCCAAAGATAAAGTCAGCCAGCAATGATCATCATGTAGACTACACCGTTGGACAGAGGAATTCCCTCATTCTCTGTAGCCACTCAGTTTCCAAATAATACCTCAAAATTTGTATAGAAGTTTTTATGTTGAAACAAGTAAAAAAGCTAAAAAGTACTTTTTATCAGATATAAATTATCTTTAAGTGTCTTCAGACATATAAAAACCTATACATGTAATTTACCTATGTGTGTGCATGCATATGTGTGTGCAAACACACACAACTATACACACCCACAGCAGTAACTAAGCACTCATTTCATCCAGTCATTTTTATTAAGTAAGAAGGAAAAGCTAAGAGGCTAAAGCAGACAAACCAGTGGAATCTGTCAACTGAGAAAACTATAAAAGTACCATATACTCTATTTAAGAGCGTTTGAATAGTTTCATCTATTGCTATAATATACAGCAATGTCAAAATTTCAGTCACAGCTTTTGTCCATTCCCACAGAGCACATCAGTACTAGCTACATGTAGAGTGAGATCAGTGCTTTGTCAGACTGGTTCATGTCTACATTCTAGGCCATAACTAAATAAATTAGAATACACTAAAGTGCTACATCAACACTAATGTTCCTGAACAGTAGTAATGCACATTTCTCTTTCAAAAAAAAAAATAAAAAAAAAATACAGCAGCTATAGTTTCAAACATAGTCACATTATGTGAATATGCTTACATGTCACTTTGTTACAGTATTCAACAAAACGCACAACACAAAACCACACAGCAACAGTCAGCACTCTGACAGAGTACAAAAGGCAACTTGTAAAAAGTCAAGCATGATGGAAATAGACATTTGCAGAAAACACACTGTCTTCAGAACTCACACTTGAAAGTTTCGCTTAATCGTAACTTGCTGATGTCAATATTTATTTCTTCTGGTTTGTCACGTCTGTATGTTACTGTTCTTGTACAAACAGTAGGCAAAAACATCTTTTCCTTGAAGGAGAAGATACAGTTTTTATCAACAATTAGCTAATTTTTATATGCAAAAAAAAAAGATTACTGAATATGATGGCTCTGAAACCAATTACCTTCTTTGTTGCAGACACTCTGTAATCAGCTGAAGATTTAACTTTATTGCTACTCCCCTGCAGAATTATCTGCCTGATGATAAGGACAAGAAGCAACCCGATCAGAAAGGTAATGATAAAGATTATGGAAAACACTCTAAAGTAGCTTCGTCCAGAGAAACATTCTGCAACGAAAGGAAAACACAAGTGTAAAGCCTAATGTATGCAACAGGCACATCCCTCAAGCACAAGGATGTCTATTATTGCATAGTAATGTTGCACAAATGTAACAGGAGCCTGGTGAAAGTGAAGGGAAACCAATTTAAGGGAAGTTAAGGGGAAAAGCTGCTTTTAAAGGGGGGCATATCAAGAAAGGCAATTCCCATTAAGACAGAAAAATGGTGAAACTATTATTCCTTTAATCTACAGAACTAAGACTCGGGTTTCATTATGTTGGCTGCCGTAAAATTCTCTGTAAGCCAGTAAGTTTATAGCTGAAATAGAGAGGATGATGTATTAGGGATGTACAAGGCCAAGACAGTTTAATCTTCACAAGTCTACAGCGTAGATCATTGGTGAAATAAGAAAGAAAATATGAATTATCAAATCCTTGTCCAGTGCTCTCCTCACTGGTAAACCTCTCTCACACAATAAGCTTCCCTTAATTAATACTTAAGAGAAAAGTATTCAGTTAGTTTCCTCATTTATGAGCAACTGTAAGATAAAAATACGTACAAAAATATAAAGTGACAAAAGGTAAGCATTTTTCTGCATTTCTATTGCAGCGTGGATTGATTTAAGCTTTACAAAATGTTATTAAAAATATTTTTATGCTTCCACAGCCCTCGTAACTGTGCAGCTTTTTATACTTGAAAGGACCATTTAAACATTACTGAACATTCATTCTTCCTCGTTTTTAGTAATGTCAAATAATGTAAAGCATATCCAAACTAATAAAACATACAGATGCCATAACAGCTTTTTATAAATATTTCTTTAAGCATTGCTCAGGCGGGATTCATTATTATTGGATGTGAATTCTCAATGAGCTGGGAGATCTGATTTAGGAATGGTTGCCAATCACGTTTCCTGTTAGTATTTATCTTTTACTTTCCCAGAAGCTATGAGTGATTTTTCTCTTCCTCCTGCTTGCTTTCTTTGTTATTGTAATAATGACACACATTTGAAAGACATTGTAACAGTGGTAAATTCACTTATTAATCCCAGCAGATTTTCATCTCTTACTAAAATTACCTAGAAAATGTCACATACCTGAAGTTTGGTCAATATAATGCAGCAGGTAGGTGCAGGAGGTTGTGCACTGGTCAAGTTTTGCTTGAGATCCGTTGTTAGAATGATGGCAGTGAACACAATTCCTGTAAAATAAAAACGTAATTAAAACCCCATGTTTTTCTCTGCACCCCCCTTAAAGAGATTGTATCAACAGGCTGCCGTACTGCTTGCACATAATGCTTTCCTGTTGTTAGTAAAAACATTGCAACATTTATTTTTTTTTGTCTGAAATGTGATGCCTCTCAGCATTTTATCCCTGTGATGCTGCTCAGAACCAACTAGTCAGAAGCTGTAAAGTAAAACACGTCTTTGGCTTTCAGCCACCTCCATCTGGCCCCTGGTCTGCCAATTGTGATGTGAGTTTTTCAGGGGGTGTAGCTAAGGGTCCAGCACCCTTTCTTCAATCACCAGTCTCCAGTTCAGTCCCAGTCTTACCTCGTCTTTCAGTCTCATTGGGATATATGTTGGAACTGCACAGTAGAGGTATGTGGAGGAAATACAGCTTTGTTAAAAGACAAAGCTACGTAAGTTCCCACTGCTGGGCAGTTCCAAGGGTCAGCAGCACAGTGAGAGGCAGTGCTGTCAGTCTCACCATCTTCACTGTACAGCCTTGCAGAAGATGGACATCACCCAGGTGATCCTGAAAAAGCCCTGACTGAATTTTTAATGAAGCTATACTGTCTTCTGAATTTATTAAAGACATGTATTTCACAGAGACTTTCAACAAGCGTAAGCCAGCAAGGCTAACTGCATTTTATCTAGTGAAGTCTTAGCAGTCATCTCTTCAGACTCGGCCCAGCTTGGCTCTCCAGCATGAGCTATAATTAAAGTGAATACAAACAAACAATTCTGTTTTGATCACAATTCCCTTTCCAATGAAAGGGTGATCTCTCACTCTCTCGGCCACAGTGGGATGCAGAACATTACAGGGGCTGATGGAAGGGCACAGAAGAGCCATGTCCAAGAACCGGGCTTCATTCACTCCTCAAGTCGGCACCACTCAGTGTGCCACTGAGAGCTTGGTCTAGCTCCTCTCCTCTTTGGGCTGCTCACACCGTCCCTTCCTTCACACGGGTAAGGAGAAATGACATGCTTTAAAGCTAGCACAGCAAAGACTAAGTGGTTTAAAACTGAGCTATGCTCTGCTCTGATTTAAAGCTGAGTTCTGATCTGCTACCCAATAGCAGTCATACTCTTGTTCCATACCTCCTTCTTTCAGCTGGGAAGCACGAGGAGTGTGCAAAACAACTCTGGAGACCATTATTGGACTTGGTAGCATGTGCAGACTCTGCTGTCCTTTTAAAACTCCAAATTTATGGGTTTTATTTCCTACCCAGAAGATTTCATATGAAAATCCATCTTTAATAAATGCATGAAACTCATGAGACACACCTCCTTTGACTTAGGAAAGGTGAAAGGTGGACACAGACATGGATACGCAATTCTATTACTTGCCAGTGTGAACCCATCATCTACATACAGAAAGTTTCAAGTATGAAGTGTTTCGATTTCCTGCAGTCTAAATATGTAAGAAATAGAACACACATCTAGGCAAGCAGACATATTTCTCCTTGTCTCAATACTACAGAATTAAAAGGCCAAGTATAGTATAAGAAACATACCAGTTTTCTTCACAGGCTTTGTTACAAGTAGGGCAATATTCACATAAACGGCCAAAGCTTCTTGGATCTGTGCACTCACACTTTCCACATACACATTTTCCCCTTCCACTGCAAATGTGGCCCTTTGAATTCAAGCAGTGCTTTGCTGATTGTAATGAACATTGGCAACGGTCACCTTCCCAGCCAGCAAAGCATTTGCATTTACCAGCTTCACATTCACCATGACCTACAACAGAAGATAGTCTTGAGTCATACACTTTTATGAAAAAAATAGACAGTCAAGTTTTATATGCTTACGTTTGTCTTGCTGGTGCTTTACACTAAACAGAGCTAGTTTAGAACTTGTCTTGCTAATTAATTAATTAGTTTTTAAGTTAACAATTTGGGCTGAAACTACCAGTATGGTACATATTTATGCCTGCTGTCTGTTTTCAGTAAAAGCTGCTACCTTGGTGTCATCCTAAAACCTTTTACTAGAATTTTTCCCTGTTGCTTTGGATTAAAGCAGTGGGGATTAAAAATTACACAATGATCAGGAAAACAGTCTTCAGGCAAACTAAACAAACTTCTCTTTAGCGAGAAAGCATTCAATTCAAATAAACAAGATTTAATGGGCAAAAGAGTATCGAGTTCATGTGCACATGCCAGGTTTTAGGGTTTGTTTTTTAATTTTTTTAAAAAGCATAGAGGACAGCACTGCTTTTCTGCCTTTCCAAAGGATAGATGACTGAGTGGGACAGGTGGATATGCTGTGCTTATGAATTCTAAGTTGTTTAATAAGAATTTAAAATGCACAGGCTCCAGGATTCAAAGGCTATGAAGAACCTCTTGTGGCCTATACAATTTTCCAGGCAAAGCTGTGGGAGCTATAGGGCAAAATCCGTATGTTTTCCATATTATAGCATATCTGACAAATAGGGTCCTCTAAATGGGAGCAAGACCAAGATATAGGCTACCCCATTTTTTGCCTTGGCCGGGCTAAATGAAGGGGGGACAGGGATCACAGGACATATCAGAGCAAGGCTCTGCACAAGAAAACATCCCCTGAAGAGGCAAACTGCTCAGCCATGGCCTTGGGTGGCAGGATACCTTGTGGTACCCTAGGGCAGGACTCCATCACAGGTGACAGTGTCCAACACCTATTAGAAAAAGATCTCCCTGTCTTCCCTGCCAACCAGAACACCACATCTCTGGCTTTAAGAGCTTCTAAGTTTGAAAGCCTGCTAATGGTTAAGAAATAATAAATTTGTAAAGTGGGTTGGGAAAAGGAGTGAGAAGATGAATTGTAATTCTTTGTGCTGGAATGAAGTATTTAAAGCAACAGGTAACATCATTTCTCTTCATTTTATGTGAAGTTCACAGTCATCAGCAGAGCAACATCAAAATAACTTTACTAACAGTGGTTGAAAAATATGGTCCCTCAATTTACTCACTGGATGCCGGACAACTGTATGAATTCTAAAATATTTAAATACTTCCAAGGGAAAAAAAAAATATATTCTTATAGACACAGTGATGATGATGATGATTCAATCCCATTTTTCCTTAGAACACTAACTTAACATACATGTTTCTTATTTTGTTGATATGCAATTTTCATTTGCATGCTCTCTTTAAAAAACATAAAGTAGGCGGCAAGAAGTATAAAGATCTTCTAACAACCCTCCCTGTTTATGTTTCACTTACACTCTCCTTTTTGGAGCAGGTGTTCCAAACAGTGTTAGGATATATATTTTGGTATTTGAAATCAAGTGTCACTGTATCTCTCTCAAGACCGATCATGAGTTTTCTAACATAAGAATGTTAGAAAATCAGAATCCCACCTGGAAGTTATGACTTCTCTCAATCTATTAGTATCTCATATTTCTATTACACTGAAATTTATCAATTTGCTTTCTGGAATAACATTAGTGTTTTACTTGAGATATCAGTATAACTACTTCTGAAGAAGTTTGAGTTTTAAATTGTAACACAGTTAAATTTAGAAAAAACTCAATAAATCCCCTAAGAAGCACTGCCAAAGTTTAGAAGTGAGTGCGTAACTCTGTGATGAAGAAAGACCAGGAGCATAAATTCCTATTCCATATTCCGTAAGTTCAGAACATTTCAAACACTAATTCTGCACACAGAACTCTCATACTTGACAGCCTTATATAATTGTTTTCAACTGCACTATGCATAAAAGCTTCAGGAAAAAACTAAAACTAAAACCAAAACCAAAAACCAAAACACACACATAAACTCTGCAGCTTACCAGAACATAAGTTTCCCTGGTGATACGGGCAAGAAAAATCATCCATTTCACAGTACTTTCCATAAATCTTCCCTAGCTTGTTTTTATAGCAGAAGCATTTGCCGTCTACACAATTTCCTTGACCACTGCAGATGGGCTGGTCCTGGTGTCGTCTGCACCTCTCAGGAAACATATCTCTATTAGAGCTACAGTTATTGTCACTGCAATGGGACTCTTTGCCTTCAGAAAAAGTTTCATCTGTCCATACTCTTTTGTGCCTTAAAGTGTCTCGATACTGACAGTCACAGCTTTTCTGCACATTAACGATGGCAGTTTCATTGAAACCGATAGGCTTAAGTATTGCATATTTTCTTCCCCCGGTTGAATCACATTCTTTCATTGTTACTGATATATTGAAAAGTACCTAAGAAGAAATAGAGACAAATTTTACATCACTATTGTTTCCTATAAATGGTTTAAACTTTTAAGCACATAAATAAAGCATAATCTTACATTGTATATGAATGTGCAGTAGCTATTAAAAACAAAATATACAGTGGCCATTTGTCAAATATGATATCTTAGTAATGACAGGCATCATAAATACAGTTAAAATCCTAATAACAGAAGACTGACAGCAGTGCACCTTTCATGTTAAGAAAGCATAGTTGCAAAAGATAAGTTTAATACAAGTTAAATAGTAATAGAATTACCATCATCATGCTCCCATTATTATTTAATGTGTACTTTCTGTTATGTTTTAGAAATACTCAGATGAGAATTAAGACACAGAAATGGTCTGTGCAAATAGAAACCACACAGGTTTTTTGGCTGCCCCTATCTACTTCTACTAAGACACAGAAATGGCTCACACCTTAGAGGAACACTATTTTTCTCTATTCCTACAATGGTGATGGAGTAAGAGAGTCTTGCTGCTCTTGTTGTGGTCCTGGGCAGACTAAGTGTTACTTCAGAGTGGACCCAGTGCATAGCTCCCAGCCTTGTCATGGCCATCACCACTATGCTCCAGGTCCTCACCCCATTAGTGCCCACTGCAGCAGCAGTCCTCATGGCTTTCCAGAGTCCTGGCATAGGACCATGAATCATTTTCATCGTTAGGTGACTGCCACAGAGTTTGCATCAATCACTAGCAAACCTCTTTGACAGCTCTAACATGTGCGATACTTTCACTGGACAGCAATCTTGTATTTCACGATTGTTTTGTTTGTGGTTTTTTTTTTTGACTGGTAGGCTTCTGACAGGGTATTCCCACTAAGGCCATTTAGCCTGCTGACAGAGAAAAATGTTTCCTCACCTTCTCACAGAGAAAATATAACCAAGAGGAAAAGACAAGAAAGGAGCTTAAGAGAAGCAAATACCTTTACTCTTTACCACCATAGAACAAAGATTTCCAAACAGAAAACCTAAGAAACTGATTACATACAAGGTTGAAGCTATCCACAAAGACTAAGGCCATTCATTTCTCATCACTGTCTCCCCCTCCTGCTGCGCCCCCACACGAGAACAGCCAAGCCCTTGGGGACAATGGTGGCTTTGTGGCGAGTGAGGCTGCGGCTGCCTACACAGACAACAGGAGAAGAATGCTGTGCAGAAGCATGCGCTTAATGTCATATTGAGGGGGCACACAGGCTTTGTCTCGCCCTTTACTTTTCTTCTTCTTGTTTCTCAAATGTGTCACTACACACATAACCCCTCAGTCGCCTGTACTCTCCACGCATGAGACTTCTTCCCTTCGGTTACGGGCCAAAAGTTTGGCTATGTAGCAATTAATTCACACGGCAGGTGCGTATCATGTGGGGAGGACAGGCTGCAGCTAGAGAATGTGCCTTTTATTCAGCACAGAGTCCTGCTAGAAAACATCACCTTCATAGGCAAGACAGTTCTGGAGCAATGGCAAGGAGATGGGAGGGAAGGGCAAATGACGTCTTGCGTGTGAGTTGTGAAATTTGACGGGTCTGAACACAGAAGCAATTGCAATTAAATAACTACAATACTGTGAACACTGACGCTCATAATAGCCAAAATTAGTTTTGTACCCTGAAGAGGCTGTAGGATTCTTCCAGCATATAATACACTTTCTGTTTTGGTAAGAAAAGGAATAAAGAAGGATTAGACAATGAAAGGAACGTGAGAATTAAGGAAAAACATTTTGCATGTAAACACATACTGAAAGGAGGATTTATGGTTAAAATAAATTAATCTCTTGAGGATGGCTCATTTTCAACAGCAGCAGAGGTTTGGGACCACATGCAACCTTTTACAACCAACTGGCTTGGCTTTTTATTAAAAAGAAATAGATATAAATATTTTTCTTTTCATTAAACAGAACAAATTCCATCCCTATTCGTTATGACATGCACAGGGAAGAACACTGGAGAAGAGCTGAGCTAAGAAGAATAACACAGGAAATCTCTCTCACACTGTAGAAGCTAATTAGCAGCAAGTCATGCAGATAAAATTCAGAAGAGCACAAAATACAACTAAATGAATGTATTTAAAGTTCACACATTTAATCTACTGATTTGTCTTGCCATCTCTACACAGAGATACAAGCAAAATCACACCAGCTGAGATGTGTGTTCATGTCAAGAAGGAAAGAACTCCTTGACCTCGCTCTTCAGAAACACAGACCTCTTCCTGACAAGCTAAATGAATTACTCTACTAGTCCAAGCAATTAAATAAATATATCAAGGCGTAGAGAAGTTGTTCTGGGAACAAAACCCATGTTCATTACATTAGCCAGACATCTTCCCCCACATTTTCATGGTGCATCGTCCTCCAGTTTCAGAATCCATTTCGTTCAGCAGGTGGCACCAATCCAAATGGGGATAAATCATTCTATTAATTTGATTTATAAAATAAACTAATTAGCAACAGCCCTAATTGTGCATGAAAACTACTAGAGAAAGGAGAGGGAAAGGTGGCGTCTAGTACACAGTCAAGGAACACAAATTCCAATGATTCTTTTCCACCGGGTGATTATCTTTCAACCACTTTATGTACAGATTTCACCACAATGAACATGGCCATTGTGCCCAGAGGAGGACAAAGGGTGAGAGTTTTAATGGACATTAGCTTTCAGGAAAAGCTTTGAGCCTTAGTTCCATGAGATTAGTGAGAATTAAAATAAGATTCAGGGAAAATAAAACCAGACAATAATAGAGAGTCTGTGATCATTAATCATATAAATCCATTTTCAGTTTAAGTAAATCCCTAGAAGATTTCACACCATTGAAACTCAACCAAACAGAAAAATAAGTATTCCAGTTCCTTGAAGAATGAGAACTACCAACATACTTCTTCATTATATCCCACATTTTTACATCCTTCCATGCCAGTTTTTTTACTTCCATCAGGACAGATTGCCGTGACATTGAAATGAAGACCTTGGATCTGGTTATCCACTTGAATTTTCACTTCAGAGATTAGTTTCTGTAACCAAAAAACAAGTTTTAATTGCATTGCATCTCAACATGTAACGTGCATTAGTGACTAACACCAAGTACAGCTACTATGTCTGACTGAAAATGAAGAAAGCTTGTCTGTGTGGACTGAATTAAAGCATTGTTTCCCATACAAAGACCAGAATAGATTCCAAATACACACAATCAGTGAGCGGGTAATTCTGATAAAGAGGATTACGTTTTCCAGATAAAAACATTTTCAGCTTTTCTAAAATCGTTTTGAGGATGTATTTTTTACAATTTAAAAATCTATTTTAACAACTGTGCACAACAAAACTGCTTATTGTTTGAGAGACTACACAGCCTTTTAGCTACATATTTAATGTAAAACAGCAAACATACATATAACTGTTGTTATCCAGTAGAAAAGGTTCCTAATTGAGTGAAGACTTTATAAATTTCTGGTATTTTGCATCTATCTTGAAAAAGTTTCCTCTGAACAAACCTTAGGGTGATATAAAGGCTATTGGGATTATTCTTACTGATTTATTGGGTAAACTAGGACTATATGAGTCAACAGCTGCTTGATTCCCATGAGGGCTTTTGGCAATATAAAACAATGAAAAATCCAGCTACTTTGTAGTTTGTATATACTGCATGCTCTAAAATCCTACTTCCTTCCAAGAAGCAATATTGCTTCTTGACCTTTAAAAAATTTACTAAAGCTTTGTACATATCTATTAGCTGAAAACTGCACAAAGAGATTATTAAAATTCCTAGCATATTACTATTAAAAAAAATTAGTTCAGTGGGACATTTTTACTGCTACAAATGGAAATGTAATTACATGAATCTGAACACACTTATCTTCGTAACTTTTTGAAAATTAGTGACTCATCTTTGGCTTTTTAGCCAGGGAATTTCAGCCAGGGTTTTCCACAACTAAGCCCAAGGTTTCCCTGCCTAGAACAAGAGTGCTAAAGGCTCATTGTCATTGAACATCAACACTAAATTTATTTTCTTGTCTACATACTTTTGCTTTCAGGAAAGGAAAATATTCAAGCCCTGTTCACCATGTGTTTGTGTATTACAAGCCCCTAAAACTATCATAAAAATCTCAAAATATCAAATCCAATGAAATTTACTATAGGAAGGAAAATCCTATTTAAAAAATGAAAATAAGGCAAGAGCAAACAGGGTGGCTGGAGCAGGAAAGTCCCACAGAACCTTCCATTGAACTGAACGGTTTTTATTTTGTAAATTTTCATTTCCTCTCCTTGAATGTTTGCCCTGCACTGTGCTCTAAAAACTGGGATGCAATTTAAGATGGACAGTGTAAATATGACATACAAAAGGACTACGATCTTCAAAATTTTTTTGCCAGCAATTTCCTGCAAACCTCCATATTTCAAATGAGACTCCTTGATTCTATAAAAGAAAGTACAGTCTCAGTGAGAACTTCTCTGCAATGTGACTACACCTAATCTCTGGTTATGAATGTCTTTGCCTTCTGCACAATGTTTCCAACATGATAGTGAGAAAAATGTGCACAAGTCCACTCTATTGGCTAGGAAGAGGTACGGAACTTAGCTCTTCATTATAGCTCATTTGCTGCAAGCAAATAGCCTGATTTACATGGTTAACCTAGTACAAAAGATAATTTCTGCCTCCAACTAATTAAAAAGAACGAGATAAATGTTGATATCTTGCATATAGATTTATAGCAGATTTTTGGAACTTGCACGTTTGTGGAACTTGCACATTAACAACATTCAACCAACTAACCCATCATGCTCATTTTGATGCTGCTCTGTGGGCTCCCTTTGCTCTAGAAAATCAAATCTATACAACTGGCTTAATTTTCAAAGCTGTTTATGCCCCTTTTTATCAGGCTATCTTTCATTCACTATCAAGATGCCAATTTCCACTTTGAAGCTGCCACTCCCTGTCAATCATTTGCGAAAAATGACTCTGTGCCCTTTCCCTCACTATTACCTTCTCTTTCCCATACTATTACTTTCAGCTGAGAACTCCACATTGGAGTTCACAAAGCCATTTCCATTGCTCTATCCCAAATCCCCATCAAAATTCTTCTTCACTGCCATGCCTCAAAACCCCAAGTCAATACACTGCTTTGTGAAGTGCAAATCCTGCTTTCCACAGTATCTACTGTTGTCAAAGTATCTCCTTGTAAATTCCCACCTGCTGCTCATTTTTCTAACAACTATGCTGTAAAACCCTCTAAATATGGAACTATCTTTTTATGCTCTGACAAAAAGTGCCTAGCCAGTGGTGTCTGGTCTGTAACTGGCATCTGAGATGCCAAAATCAAGTAAGTCAAACATCTCTTTTGAAGTTACATAGCAAAAGATGCAGAGAATCAAACAGCACATTTAGGAGCATCCTTAGAAAAGGAAAAGCTCTTGGCTTTGAGACCTGGACAGCCTGGGAATTCAAGAGCTATTATGAGATAGTGTCATCCACTAACATGGATATTCAGAAAAACAGGAAACTTATCCTTGTGGACTTCAGATAGGAGCCAAGATCTGGGAAATTCTAACTTTAGGCTACAAAAGGCAAATAATCCCTGTACAAGTAATGGCATACAACATTGTCACTTTGTTCATACCTGATAGGCTTCTACCACCAAATCATTGAGATTCGCTGCTTGTGATTCTATCTGTCTTGCAACAGTACCAGGCAACAGAGGCAACAGATCCTATGAAAAATACAATCATTATTGCACAGTTTTAATTTTTAATATAAATATTGAGCTTTTGAAATTGGAAAACGAAATCGGATTTCTAACCTACTTTATACCAATGGAACTGGCTTCCCTGAACTGCAAAAATAACATTGATATTATTGTCAATCAATTTTTCAGATAGCTGTCCAAGAGATGGATGCTCCTGCAAAATACAACAGAAAAGAGAAGACTGCAGATTAGTAGGCAAAAGCCTTCTATTTCACGTATGACAAAATACAGGATTCCAAAATCACTCCAATCCTTATTTCTAAATGTACAGAGAAATGTAAGGCCTATATCTGAAAGAACGTGAAACCAAGCAAATAAACAGATCATGACGAGAAAAGGTTATCAGGGTATCAGCCAGACTGTGACAGGTTTATCTGTTGCTAACTATGCAGAGCTGTTGCACAGTGGGAGGAGTAACTCCTACAGTAATTTTGTTGGTTTGAGTCTGATGCTTAAGAAATATGGATATGATGTTGCACATGGTCCATCTAGAAGAATAATAAATTCCCAGGAATGTAACATGTGGCTTCTTGTGCAGAAGTCATGGAAAAAGTACAGTATGAGGGCATTGAGACGAGGTGTGCTTTTGGGAACAGCAAGGTGAGTCATTAGAAGCTTGTTTCTCAGAAATTACAAGGGATTAGATACATCAGATAAATGCAGCCACTAGGTCATGTTCTAGCAATGTCAGTACTCTATACACATCTTACGCCTGACAGCTTTCTCTTTCTCTGTAGGTCCAAGAACCTGCCTCAGGAGTGATGCCCCCTGCCCTCACTGTGACAACCTGCTACATTTTCTTAATGACATTTGTGCTTGAAGAAGGTTACATGAGTTGCACATCTCTCTGCAGTCATGACATTGCTCTGTTTGGAGAAGGACCTGTGATGGCATGTCCTGTGCCAGTGATCTGCCCTTCCACACTTCTCTCTGAGAGATCTGACATGGATTTGAGGTGTGTTGCCATCCCTTCGTTCAAGATCTGGGGAAGCACAAGGGTGTCTGTGTCATCCCAGTGGGCTTTGTACACTTGGGCTACGTAAGATCCCTCCAGCTCCAGTACTCTAAAGCAAATTTCAACTAAAGGTTACTGCTTATTTACCACACATCTGTGAATACTTCTCAAGAAGTAAATTCGACAGCTAAAATTCATAACTAAACATAGAAAAGTGACTTGGGCCTTGATCTGTGTTTACCCTTAGAGATTTCATCTGGACACCTCCACTTAATGTCAAGTCCTTCAATCTCATCCCTCCATATACTTCTGCTGTCTTTCTCCTCCTGACAGTTTTCGCCATCTGCCCCATACTGTCTCTTGCACAAACACACTCTGTCTCCCTGCACAACTCGTTTCTCCTGCCATTTGTTACTCCAGGCACCTGCAAGTCAACTGCTCTCTTAACAGCAATCTGAAAGCCAAAACAGCCAACACAGTTATGCAAGTGGACAAAATCCATTTTCCATCGTATTGCACTGTTATAAAGAGCTTTGTGTACAAAAAACCAAAGGAATTTCTTGCTGTGGTTTGATTTTAGCCAGGGTCCACACCCCTCTCAAGTTTTCCACACCCCTCTCAAGTTTTCCACCCTTTGGTAAGAGATTACATTCCTTAAAATAAGTGATGAAATAGGTAACACAGCAATAAATGGGTCTTCTCACAGCTCCAGCTGGGAAGTGTGCTACATGTGAGGGTCCAGTGAGGATCTGGCAGACCAGAGACCCACCAAATGATCCTATATATGGGTGAGTGAAGCCTGATGTACCGCAAATGCCTCCGTCATTGTAAACATGTGAATGACAGGGGCAGTACTGTGGGATTGCGAAATAGTGGTTAAATAAGTCAGCCTTCCTGCTTAACACATGACACTTGACACATTCGAATTTCAGCAGAGTGACCCCTCAACACCCCTGCAACTACATAGCAGAATTCTGGGCTCACTGGTATCAGAAATGGGTTTCTAAGTCCTCAGGCAACAAAAACTTACTCAGATGGAGCTTACTGAAGTCAAGGGATGACATGTATAGATACGCAATGGTTGCAGAGACTGGATCCCCATACTACCTAGTTTGCTTACATGAACTTTCAACTATTTGTCAGCTCTGACTCACTAGAGTGTCCAGATTGGTTAGCAGGACATTAGTGTCTCACTTCAGATGAGAAAGAAAACGTTTCTTTTTATTAGAAGCGAGTTTTAAAAAAAAAGCATCAACTGACCCACACTATCTTTTTCATTTTAAGCACGTCAAGAGTCGACATAAGGAACTGTTGGTCACTCATGGAGCCTCACTTTGCTTGCTGTGCTTTATGCATTTTTATCTTATCTCTTCCCACTACTACTCAGGCAAATGTGCTTTCATTTTAGATGATCTTTCTTGTTCCAGTTACATCATTCATTTTATTATTTTAACCTACTGGGTTAAGCTGAGAAGGTAACTCACACAGATTTTAAGTATTTCAGAAAGGGAGTTAACCAAGCAGAGATCTAATTAAAATGCACTAATTCCTTTCCTGTCTTACGCTTTTTTGCTGACCTCTGTGTGACTGCTCAGTAAAAGCTAGGCAGAAAAGGGCCTAACTGAAACATTTCTGATGTACAGGCTGAGCTTATGTAAACAAATGAAGTCCTCTTAACTGGCACAAGGAGGTAATAAAAATATGCCAAAATGCAATCTTCTCAAGACTATCAGAAGCTAAGAATCAAAGGAGGAAAACAACGTGATTACAGATGGCTCTTTAATTTTGTATAGCACAAGAAATCTGCATCGATAAGGAAACAAAAACAGCAAAAATGTGTTTTTTTTTTTTTTTTTTTAAAGCAGCAGCCTTTCATGACATTTCATTTAAATATCAAATAGTGTTCCCCTCTCCGGATTTTTCTTGTCCATTTGAAGCTTTGTTATGGATCTCTATGACTACAATTATCACACAAACCACTGAAAAGAACAAAAAGCTGGAAACAGTACACCTACCCTTCCAGACACTATGGTGTTATCATGTCAAATCTACTCTAGAAAATATCTAACACTGAGAACAATTTCCATTCTACCCTTTTTGTATTATTAAGAGCATGTCCACTATTACATGTAGGCATGCAATAATTAGACCCTAGTTGGCTAAACCACCACAGATCTAAGCATCTTTCAAGGTAATCTCATTTGGGTGGGTAAAAAGACTACCTTATTTCATAAAACGCATCTGTAGCAATAATTTCTTATTCTACACAGGACAGTAAAATCATGATCTTTTAGACCAGAATCCAGAATATCAGTTAAAACACTTTCTCTAGTCAGCCATCAATCTACCATAGTTTCTTATAAAGAGATTTCATTAATTTTGTCTGTCTTTTATATTGGTAAGGTTTTTCAGATGCAACAGAAGTTAATTTCTCAAGTGAGACAGAAAACAAACATAGGGTGGGGTTTTTTTTTGTTTGTTTGTTTTTTCTGAAACAGACAATATCTTTATTCCCACAGGAATCCTGAACTGCAGAAAAAGGTTTGTACCTTCAGCAACTGTTTAATAAGCAGAGCAAAATTCCTCTCATTCATATCATTGCAATTAGGGGAAAAAAAAAAAGAAAAAAAAGAGACAGGGACACCATAACCTGTAAGTATGCACCGCTTTGGGAGAGGAAGGTTTGGGGATTATCTGCTTTAAGTAGAATAAAGGAAGGGGTTGTTTTTATCCCAGGGACACTGAAATACTGAATCTGAACAGACTGGCAAGAGGGAAATAAATAAACCTGACATCTGGGAGGGAATATCCAAGAGGTGACAGAGGGAGTATACGAACCCAAGAACATCAGATAATCCGAAATCCAACCAACCTTCCTGTTAGCACACACTCATCTCCCTCCTACACTCAGCAAGGTCCCGAACACTCACCGAATCCCAGAAAGCTCCAGTATGTGATGATTATGCACCATACAGTGGCCGCTTCCTGCTGCCCCATCACCCTTGTAAACATCAGTTGCTGTGACTGACTTCAGGTCTAGCCTGACTTACACACAGACCTCACCGACTTCACTAGCACGCTGCTGGCGGGTACAGACTATACACTTTAGCTAAGCGCAGTTAGCAATGAGAATAAAGCTGCAATGTGCTCTAATGATTCCACAGTTCATATTTCTGTTTCCTGGTGATCACATGGCAATTAAGTAGTGATTCATGTTTCTGAAATAAACGATTGTTATTTATTTAAGGAAATAGCCAAAGCAATTAAAAACTACAAATCTCAGGAAAAAAAAATATTCTTTCTTCAGCCTCTACTTTATACATTGTACTGACTATTTTGCCTTTTACATTCTTGAAGAAATTATTTTGGAAGCTAAAAATACCTGCTGAAAGTGCATTATTTTACTACAGTGCATTTGCTGCATCTTTTTGCACAGGTATGCAGGTATGTATTACCACCCATTGGCTTTGTACTGTGAGATTCAAATGTATTTGACGCTACGTTACCACAGCAAAGCTTTGCGGCACAAAAATATTTTCTAGTACCTCATGTTTGAATTAGGCCATTGCTGTCGTAGAACTTCTGTTTTAACTTTTGCCAAGCCTTTTCAATCAATGCAACTACACATCTTCTGACCATAAAGCATTCCCTTACCTTTGCCTCATTAGCAAGATCATGCAATTCTGACATACGCGTGAAAGAATTGCTCATTACTATGAAATAGTCATAAAAAAACCCACACCAAGCATATTTTCCTCTGCTGTGTCTCAGACTCTGAAATTCTTAATCCGAGATAAAATCAGTATCAATATTTCAAAGTGATTGATTCTTCATTTCACAATGTGCTTACCTGGAAAAATACTAGTAACTGTTATAAAAGCAATGCTCTGACAGTAATCTAAAAACCCCCTGTCTGCATTTTTACACTGCTTCTCTCAAGGTAGAATCAATGACATATACCTTACCATACTCGTAGCTTTGATGTACACATTATCTTTTAAATGACAGTTTCCATCATGGGGAATTACGATCCCTGCTAATTTACTATCAAGGGCGAGATGGGAAGTTTGATCTGTCATCACAAGAAGCAGTCGCTTCGCTTCTTTACGCCATCCAATATGTCTCTAAAAATAACACAGAATTAACCATAAGAAAGCAGTAGCTATCTCTTTTCTAAAATAATAAATAACAAAATTTAAAATGATTGTGAAAGTCTACTTTCAGATATTACACTGCTTAGCAGCACTAAGTTTAAACTAGGCTCTTTAAAGCATTTTGTGTGGAAATATATATCATGTCCTACTTTCAAAAATTACCACTGCAAGTCAGAGATCCATTTACTGGTTTCTTTGCTTTTTAAAGAAAGATCTCTCGAAATACATACAATTTATGCATTATATAGAGAGCATGGATAACAGCTGCCACTTCGTGCGTGTCACTACTACATACAAATGCAAATGCACTGAATTTGTAAATATGCATTCATTTATACTTGGTGACCTCTTCTATTTTTACTTTATATTTATTTATTTTATGTTATCATCATTCTACAAACTCCTTTTCCTATACAGCCATCCAGAAAGGACATTAGCATATGATCAACAAATCAATAAAGCTTGTGTCTTCAGGCACCTGCAAATTGAGAAAGTCCTTATTATGCAGCACGATATTACATCTATTCACCCCCTTAAGGGACTAATAGCTAAGTGGCATGCACAAGGGTGAATTTAACGTGTTTTAGGAATTCAGCGAGATGAAGGAGATAGCTTATATCTAAATGGGGTTAGGTGCCAATTTGTATTTCTATAACATTTATTTCCCTGCAAGGAAAAAATATCTGCTTTAAATCAAACTTGAGAGGCACGTATGAACCACCTCATACTCTTTCTCATTATTCCCCTGCTCAGTTATTCTATCTTTTTCACTAATACAATTTTTCCTCTTTTTTCCTCCTTCCTTGCTCCTCCTTCCCACAACACTATCTCATCTCTTATCATTTCCCCTAACATTTCTAGGTATCTTTCATCTCATGTGAAATGTGTATCTGCAATATGGTCCGTGCACTCAGCCAGGCTTCTGACTTACTCTCTACTTCTCTTTATTTGCTTTGCAGAGAGGGATTTAGCTCCCTTCTCAGGCTCATTCCCTCCTAGCTCTGAATGGGTATTAAGTATCTCGTAACAGCAGGGATAATAGCTCCAGAGGGGTGTGATGTCTTCCAGTTTACACATTAGGCATCAGGCTCCCTCAGATAACAGTCGACAGCACCCCCCTAAAGAAGGAGTATTTTAAGTTTTATCAACAAGTTGTATCTTAAATAATCCCAAATTCTCTTCCAGCACCATACAGACTTTTTGCTCTTAAGACTCTATCATTTCACTTTGTCACCTCAACACTTCTACCTACATACATCAATCAAAATTTTAAAAGTAGCTTCGTGTCCTAACCTGCAACTGCTTGCAACAGGGATGTATTGGTTAAAGCAAGATGGAGCAAGTTATAAAGTTCCATTGCAGGCAAAATGAGTGCACATTAATATTAATTACTGTTTGTGACGGTCGTTATGAATTGTGCATTGTTCTTACCCATTCTAGTTAACAATTCAGTTAGGAGGAAAACCTCGGCATTCTCATGAATGTTTCCATTCTATTGTTTTCGGAAGCATATATTATTCTAGAGCTCCCATGTCAGAAGTGTGGAATGTATCCACTGGGAAACATTAAATTTTAAGTCATTTTTCCAGAGCTCCAGAATAATGTTTTATAACAACTGTGATCACAGTGCCCTTTATTTACCTGTTTTATATCTTATTAAAATTTGAAAATAAAATTGGGCTATTAATTTTTACCATAGTTTGAATTACTTTTTGTCCTTGATTCATTCTACTGCCCCCCAAAAAATAGAATGTGAAGATGGACAAGATAAAAGAATTGTTCTGATATCATCTCATGAGATGAGAAAGACACCAAGCCTGTGATTTGTACAGGAGTTGAATTACTTTCCTTAAGAGGACCAGAAAGAGTATTTTGTAGAGCAACAGCAAACCCATGAATCAGCCAACTTAAAAAATGTCTATTGCATTACTATGCATAGGAGGAAAAAGACATACAAAATAGCCCTTCAGAGCAAATAAACTCTTATTTAATATGCTTATAGCTTGGAAACTACTGATGCAGATCTCTTCCACCATTTTCTACACGGAAGAGACAGTGATGAAATTCTATCAATATGTAGAAGCTAGTTTTTATTTGTTTTGTACTGCTTTAAAATGTCAATTCTTTAAAAGCTGAGATAACACTGAAGTGCATTTGTTTTATACAGGCAAGCAAGTACATAATTGATCCTTCAGTTTTCAAATTCAACCCCCCATCATGAAGAAATCTAAAATGGTATGTCTTAGGAATCCAAGAAGGGCTTTAATGATTTTTGAAACTGATTTTGTAATTGACTGAAATTAATACATGTGTCTGTTCAAGCAAGAAGCAGTTGCTTTCATCATATGTCCTATGTATGTTAGGCTGCTTTAAGCCAGAATTTGAAGAACATCATTAACCAATACTGAAAAATACTTCCTTACACTCTTCTCTTCCAGTTTCAATGGAAAACAGAAATGTATAGTTAAGGGGGAAATAATGGAAAAGGAGGAAGAAATTCAACTATTATCAGGCCTAGAACTGACATTTTGAATTTAGGAACACTGAGCACTGTTGTAACAATATATTTATATATATCCATGGCTGAATTACCACTTGGTCTTTTCTTAATAATCTCCTTACCTGGCACACAGCTGCTTGGAGCATCGCATCGAAACCACCTTCAGGTGTATCAATATTCCCAGAAATTTTTTGTTTATTCACTGCGTTTCTGAATTCTGCTATATTGTCAGTCAGGGATAGCACATGAATATAACCATGAGGAGGCATACAATCTAAATTATAATCACTGCGTAAAAACAAAACAAAACACAAGTCTAACACATTCCATACTTTCCATTTGAAGGAGATGTAAATAATGCATCCATATTAACCCAAAAAATCCTGTTACTAATGAAGATGTATATATGCACAGTAGATGAAATAAAGAAAGAAGAATAACTCCATGTGAGATTAAGTCAGTGGGAATTAGTTCTAATTTACTATGAAAAATGTATTTTTTTTTTGGTAATTCATGGAAATGTATATAATAAAACTTAGTTAATATAGTGACAGTACATATGTAGTGTTTCTGTATAGAATAAAAAGAAACACAGCGTGAGCGATGGTATGATCTCCAAGAGTCTATGATCCCTTTTGGAATGTCTACGGAGCAATATAGCTTTGCTGTTCATTATATTGAGAAAGAGCTATCACAGCACAACATTAAGATCCTTTAATGGGCTGATATACAGGCTACTGGATCAAATAAAAAAATAGTACTTAAGTTATTGTATCCACTAGTAGTAAATAAACGTACATTAAATGAATGTTGAAATTAATGACAGTTGCCTCATTAAAGGGATGGGAAACTCAGTTTTCAGTAACATCTTAGTCGTAAATGATACTTTCTGAAATAATGTGTAAGAGAGAAAGCAAGAAGTTTTAACATAACTAGTCTCATGCCACAGCACTTATACAGGTTGGTGCTCTGTGACTCATTGACAGTAGTGAAATTTATAGCACAAGCTCAAGTGTTCACTCGATTCAGAGACGTTGGGCAGGTTTCAACTCAATTCTGTTGCATACACTGTAGGCATCCAGACTATAACCTGCCCACCCCCAACCCAATTTACAAAGAAGAGAAACTGGCACTGTAAGGATTAATACCTCTGCAGACGTCTACTTTTTGGCAAAATGATTCACGTCCTAGAAGTGCTAATGATCTCCACTGACTATATAGACAGCCTAGATGACTGCTTTATACATAAACATTTGATATCTATCTAATGGATTTCACTACTGGTGCCCAATTCAAAAACCACTGAAATCCAAAAAGATACTTATGGACTTCACAGAACATTGGATTATGTCTTTCCACGAAAGATAATAATAAGCAAGAAGGTATGAACAGTTAATATTTACTTTTCCAAGTACTATATTTTATACAGACTCGATTTTGCTGTGAATAATCTTGTTCTCCAGAAGGTTTTGGAAGTGATACCTCACTTTATCTAAGTGTTGAACGCAAGGTATAAAAGACATGGCATGAAAAAAGAAATGCAAGTCAGAACAGCTTTCTCATTTAATATGGGAATTCATCCACGTTACAATTGTGGAATTAGATCAGAGGACTGATTTTGTTCATTAAATGACCTGAAAGAAATTGCATCCCATAGACAAAAGTAGTGTTTTAAGAAGCGTTAATGAATACGTGACCACACACCAGAAGCCCTAGGTCAGAAAGCACTTTGTGATGCATCTAGGCAACATATATCCAAAATAAGAAAGAACATAACAGCTGACTATAAAAATAAATGCAAAACGTATTTAGATATACCAAAGTAGCATGCTGTTTGACTTGTTTTGTGAAGGAAAATGCAGCTCATTTATTCTGACACAGAAACAGCTTTCCTGAAATGACTCATCAGATATTTCAGAAGTAATCATTGTATAATAACTTGCAGCATTTTCATAGAATCATGGAATTGTCATCATTGGAAGGGACCTTGAAGATCATCAAGTTTCAACCCCCCGAACTTTGCTGGAGAACCAAGGTATAAGGAAACAAAGACAGATTCTGAAGAGCTTTAAAAGTAAGTAAGTATAATGCGTATTTCTGCAATTAAATAATTTCTCAGTGGTACAGTAAATACATACAGATGACATACCTGCATTGGTTATGGATTCTACCAGGATGAATGCTAATGTAGGGTGACACAGTTTTATCCACATAGGATCCAAATCCAAGTCGAAAATCAAGAGAAATATTTGCCATCTTTTTAGATAAAGCAAATCCAACGGAATTTAGTTTTTCTATATTGTTGTGCATAGAGGCTGACACATCAACTAAATAATAAAGATCCACAGGGTATTTCTCTAGAGGACGAACTTTTAACATAAAGTTTGCTTCGATTCCTGATTCAAAGGAAACAAATAAATTTATTTACTCTTTTTGAATGGACACTCTTGAAAATGCATTTATTTTTGCAGCAACCTCAGCACAAAGTTGTTGTGTCAGCAAACAGAAAAACAAACAAGAAAACCTTCCAACAGCAAATGAAACCTTGAAGCACTGTTCAAAAATAAGCCATAAAGGGGCTCTCTGTAGAACATTTGCCTTTTTTTTTTTTTTCTTGCAAAAGCACTGTGCAATTTGTTGTAAAGATCTGACTCCTCTCCATTTTCTTTTAAATTCCTGGTTATGCAATCTCTTTGGCTTTACACCAAAAAGCAGTTATGACTCACAAAGGACATAGATCTGCATACAAATTGTGGTCAGTCATTTCAAGGTTGACACTTCCAAGTATTTAAGCATATCCTGCAAACAGTCTGTCATATGAGTCCAAAACTACACGTGTACCATAAAGACAGCACAGACTGAAAAACTCACGTAAGTTATGCTTCGAGTTTATACCAATATACTGCTGAAGATTCAATGAGAAAATTCAATAAAATCAAAATGTGTTTTTTTTAAAAAGTGTCTGAATAGCAAAAAAGCCCATATTTTGGCATATACAGAACATAACTCTTATTTCAAGATGGCACGTCTGTCTCTCCTGCAGAACCACGTCACATTCTCAAACATAATAAAAGCGTTAATGCTTTGGAAGCCACTAAAAATAGTCCCCATATTTTTGCCTGCCTAATATTCTCTAATTCCAGTAAAAAGGGTGAAGTGGCTGGAGTATGGGCAGCATAGGTAGAGTAACGTATAGCTTCAAATTGTTTTATGTCAACCAAAGTGTGAGCTCAAAGAAGAAATGAGGGACTAGGATCTTTGCATGATGAATGCAGAATCAAATTCAGTATTATGCAATGAAGATACAGCAAAAGACAAGAGGAAGGGAGACAATAGAGAAGAATTATGCACATTTTCAATAAAAGCTGTTTAAACATATTCAGAAACATTCACTAAAAAAAATCACCCACTTGAAATGTGACTTCTCTATTCATGACATATACTACTGCATATTGCTAGAGAGCATATTTAAACTACATGCAACAAAGATCTGGCCCAGGAAAGTTAAATGTTAAATAAAAGTTAAATAACTTTCTTCTGATAGGTTTTGAACATAATCCACCTCCAAATGTCAGGATTTGTCTATACCAGGTCTTGCATGAAGAAAACAGAATTTCAGTGTATCTCCTCTTTGCCAATGTAAATCAAATTGCTTTTTGTAAATGACCCTTGCAAGGTCTCCAGTTTGCATATAGCAAGATGCTCAGTGCAGCTTTTATTTTTTCCCACATAAACCCTGACTGTTGAGTATACGTAAACAGTGACCAAAAAACCCCAGTATAAAACAAATGCATCTTTGTCTGCATGATTATACAGTATTAAATTTCTGTTTTGAGGCACAACTATAGCTGTATATCTGTGTATTTCCCTGGGGTGTAAACTATGGGTAAGATGTCTATATATCAAGCTATTCTTTTGGAGCCCTCAGAATTTCAGTCTTTTGCCTCCCTGATGCAAGAACTTCCACAGAGCGTAAGGAACCTCAAACTTAATTTCACTATTTACTGGTAAAAAGGTTAATTAAACCAAATTTTATAAGTTGTTTGGGTTTTTTTTCCTATGAATCCAGTATGCCTTTGGAAATAAGTGTGATTACAGGCACATCTAGAACTATCTCAGTTCCTGAGACCATTTCTCAGTATAAAACAGAGAATCAGTCATTTCTTTGGAAGGAGAGTGGAGAAAGGAGAGGAAGTGCTGATGTTATTTTCTTAGTTTTATTCTTATAAAGATGGAAAACCAGAGTTCCTTTGTGCTTTACACTCGTGCAGATCCTTCCTTTTTCCCTTGTAATTAACAGAAAATTACATTTTATACAGTGACAATCAGTAAGACCCTTTTCCTGTTCACTTAACATTTTGCTACCAAAGATTGACCCTTCTGAAATGACATACTTCTTTCTCCAGCTGTTGTTTCCAAAATAAATAAATTAATTAGATTTTATTATATGAAACATACCCTGCATCCATTTATATCACCTTTGCCTTCTGCTGTTGGCTACAGCTATTTTAGAGACAGAGAACAGACACTGATTTAACTCAAGTTCAGCTGAGGAGAAGTAGAGATATACTAGTCCTAGAAAGAGGCTTGTACTTGTAGATTCTATTAGGGCCAGATGACTCATATTTTATAAATGAAATATTAGGCAGTGAATATCTAAGTCTCCTCTAGGAATCCAGTCCTTTCTTATATATTGGCTTTGGTGTCTTCATAGCTGTCTAGTCAATGCACTAGAAAGTAACCAAAGTATCAAGAAACTTATCAAATGATGAATTGAAGAATTAAAACTCAATTTATTTTCAGTAAGGAATACTATTTTTATGTATGTAAGGGAAAACTATTCCCGTAAACAGCTAAAGAAAAAGAACCATGAAACCACAACAGAAAGCAGGAAAGATGACCTAAAATCCCTTTTCCACTTATTATTTGGATTATTCTGACCTTCAGGTGTGTTTGACCAAAATGCTTCTTGCTGAAGACCGTACCTGAAATATGGGAGCAACACTATCATAGTCCTACAATATAATGTTATAGCATCATTCTACATATAATAATTCCAGCCACTTCTTCACAAAATATCCATACTTAATAGTAATGTATTTAGTTTAAATTGACTAAAATAACAATGTGTTAGAGACAACCCAACCTGGACGCAGTTGGACTGAAACTTTTCCTGGTGTCACTTGTGTATTTGTTTCATGGTCACTGGGTATTGTGACACGAACTGTGGGATTTTCTACGAAATCTGATTGGCAGCCTCTTTTCATTAAGTTGAAAATTGTGTCACAGCGTCCTTTCTGTGTTGCATCGGCCATGAAATCCTGTTTTATAAGAAACAGAAAGTACAAAACAATCATAGCCGAAAAAAACAACTGCAATATCTTCAAAGAAAAGAGAAAACCAAAACAATAAGTCTTTGGAACAATAAAATGTGCTACTATAATTGCATAAATTGTAGAATGAGTTCACGGAAGCCATATGTTTTTAATAAGGGAAATGACAAAATATTTAAATTAGAAGTCAAACCTAATTGCCACAATTACTTTTTTCTACAAAGGACAAAACTTTTGTATGAGAAAGAGGATCTTGCACAACCAGAACAAGCTGACTTTGGAGAAAAAGGAAACCACGTACTGTCAGTATGTCACTAACTGATTCATATGACATCAAAAAAAGGTTAGTTTTCAGAGGAATCTGCTGGTAATGTTACTCAGGGTAAAATTTAGAAGTAGCAGGAGAAGTCAGCTTTGGTTTTATCTAACCTGTATTTGACTATGTCAAAGACCTATATATTTTCAATCCTATATATCCCTATATAATTTCAATCCCCAGAAAAAGATATGTGCTACAGGACCGGACAGTTTAATATGCCACCAACATAAAAGAGCCCCTGTAACAACAGAAAAGTGATTAGTACTAGGATGACCTCAGAAGCAGTACATCCTTCGTTGCAGCAAAAGGGCAGTTGCCAAAATTATGCCAACACGACCCAATGCAAAATTCCCTCCTGACTACAAATCTGATGATTAACATGATCCTGATCATGCAAGGCAAAAAACAGACAAGATCCTTCGTACCCTTTCAAAACATTGGCCCATCCCAGCCACAGCTGGAGGCCAAACAATGGGCAATCTCTGATATTCCAGAGGCAGATGGGGAAAATAAACAATCAAAAAATCCATACAGCCAACTGCGTATTAGAGAATAGTCTTCCAGACCTTGAAAAGACCAGAGAAAGCCCCTGAAGAATGTAACCACAGCCATGTATTTTGTTTTCCAAATTCCAATCCGTTTTTGTAGTCTACCTCCGATATACTTTTTCCATAATGTTCTTTAACATAGACAATAAAGACTATATTTTTAGGTCAGTGCTATTTATATACCCTTTTTAATGTATATATTTTTCAGAAAGGTAGATTTCTAAGCATATAAGGACCTTAGCTACTCTCATTGTTATCACTAACAACTGATAGATACGTAGTGTTTTCTGAAGTTCACTGTGTGGAGGTGCAAAGTAAAAGTATCTCAAGTGTTCCTCAGGGCTGATTTTCTCATTAAAAACATTGTTTAGATGAATCAGGCAGGCTGAGCTGAAAACTGCTCCTGCAACTCTGGAAAATTTCTATCTGCATTTCTATGAGTTCTGCCATTTCACAACCACGGACGGCACGTAGGTGAACTGGCTATGAAAGCATTATCTAAAAGGGTTTGACAAACCCCTGCCTTCCATGAACAGCTCTAAAAATTGCCATGAAAAGTGAAGTAAGGAAGCAGAGCAGAAGTGAAAGCTGGTCAAATCTGATTGCCTAGTTAGAAGACCAACTGCAGCTCCATAGTATCGAAAAGCTAGCAAGCGCTGTCCTGTGATATGTATAGATCTAGCAAGATAAACCTGTGCCCTTTGTAAGACAGGACAGCAGGCTACAATAATGCATTGCTCCACATGGTAATCTGTTGTGCCATCTACACATGCCCTACAGCTCCTCTTGAAAAACAAGCCCTCCATTCCTCTATTCATCCCTGTATTACTTATTCTTAACACTTGTTGCAAATTAAGTTAGTTAAGTCCAAGACACAGTATCTCAAATAACGTTACACCAGTGCCTTACACTCCTTACCTCTCCCAGGCACACCCTAAGAATTTATCTACCTTTTCTGCTAATCTGAAAGTTACTACAGATAATTTGCATATGACCTTCAAGGGCATATGAGCTTGTAATTATCAGCGATACTCTTCAAAACATTGCTCCTCTGAAGTGCTTAAAACAGTCCAGCCTTACTTGAAATGTTATCAGCTGGCTTATTATTACTCTTACAGTTCACAAAGCAACAACAATTTCAGAATAATCCTTGTTACCTAAGATCTATCTTCTGTGAGAAGTCTCAGTTTCAAGTGTCAAAAAACGATCATTTTTTCCATTTGTGACAGGGTCATAATATATGGTGACATCAAAGTTAACTCCACTGTTAGTAAAACCTTTTGCTAAATGCAATAGGCATATATGCGTAGACTTGCTCTGATATATAATGAGAACTTAATATAAACTATTGATAAGTAATTTTGCTTTTGAAGCCAAAAACTGTTGAACTCTCAAAGATACTGTAAGTCTGCCAAAGCTGTCTACAAAGTAGATGGAATGCATTAAAAAGTTCTCACTTTCTTTAAAATTACTGCAATTTTCCAAAGAAAAGACTGTGTTTTCTCCTTTGGAAACAAAATATATTTCACATGGTCTCTCAGGTTCTGTCTCAGGGGTCGTTCAAAGACTTTCATGCTACTTCTCACTATAATTTTCACAGTTTAAAAATCTGTTATCTTCATAAAGATCAGAAGCAGCTAAAATACAAACCCAAATGTAAATAAGCAAAATGCCATACCTCTTGAGTACACCATCCACACTCGGGACCCAAAGCGAGACACTTTGTGCATGTTACGGCATTTGAAGTGGCACATCTGTTTTCCACTGCAATGAAATACAAACCCAAACATTCATGATTTATGATGATATGTGGGAATTGTAAAATACCTAATTTTAAGCTAAGATTTCAAAAATCACTTCACCCGATTAAGAGTGATGACAACATATCCAAACAGAAGTAAAACAGAACAAAGGCAGCCCCATGAAGGAATACTTGCAGCATTTTATAGTTCTAGACTATAGATAAAATATGTACAGATAGGCCATTCTCAAGGCCAAAGTTCTAAGATCTTGATTTAGTATAATTTTGAAGTGAAAGTTTCTTTGACAGGTACCTTGCTGATTTACTGCCTAACATATAAAAAAAATAAAATTGCCACGGAGCTTATCTTTTCATAGATATTTTCCTTTTAAGTCATTTACACTTATTTGACTGAATTATTCATTATTCACTTTGCATGGAACCCAAAGTATTTTCACACCTGCTATAAATATTTCCCCTCTGCATTTTCTGGACTGAATAGTTTCCCAGAAGAGGCAGATTTGGTTTTTTTCAGAGGTGAATAAAAATGTATCCAACATTACACGTGTCACAGATTGAAGACTTACCATTCTGTACTAACTGCAGAAATTGTGGCTACTAACAGGTCTATCAACAATGTCCTTTATATCCTTTTCACCTTGGCTCTAGTGATCATGGCATGGTAGAGTTTAGTATCATATGAGGAAGAAGCAGGGCAGTAAGTAGGATTGCAACCCTCGACTTCATGAGGGCTAACTTTGTCCTCTCCAAAGACCTACTTAGAGGAATCCCTTGGGCTAAGACTCTAAAAGCCAGGGGGGCCAAAGAGAGCTGGTTAATATTCAAATATCACTTCCACCAAGCTCAAGATTAGTGCATTCCTTTGAGTAAAAAATCAAGTAGAAGAGGCAGGAGACCAGCATGGATAAGGAAGGACCTGCTCGAAAAACTCATGTGGAA